>JZKD02S0141941.1:0-16279 GCA_000966675.3 Picea glauca | reverse complement strand
TTTTTTGTCATGTGTGATTGGTATTTTGTCTCTGTCATTGATATACTATGAGTGCATTATTGTTTTAGATCTGATAAGTAGATGTGCAGAGTAGATCCTAGTTGATAAGTGATATATGAATGTTGTGTTGTTCTTGTATTAGATCCACTTGATATTCCCCTTGGTTGTAGACATCTCTATCCTGCAACCCCCTCATAACTGCTTCAGGTGAGACTGCATCTGCTTTGCATGTGTTGCCGAAAGGGCTAGTAATTATGCGCTCTTGGAGCTGAACCCTGGGTCTGCTCCTGTGCCAAAAAATGGTTTCATTGCTGGGATAGGAATCTTCTTGAGGGAATGTCAAGGTGGTCCCCATCAAAGACATAGACTCAAAAGTGGATAGAGGATCAAGAAAAGGACTTCGCTGAAGACCAGAACAAGAACCCTAATCTTAGTACAGAGGATTGGTTGGAGAAATATATCTTCACTGATATACACAAAATTTTCTTTAGGGGAGATGGATCTGAAGATCCTGATCAACACTGGTTCCTATGTGAAGCCGTATGGAATATTGAAAATGTCACTGACGAAGATGTCAAAAGAACCCAGTTTAGTACCACTCTAAGGGATCACGAACTGAGCTGGTTCATGAAGCTTTCTCAAGGACTTGCACAACCTAAGCCACTGAATCAGATTAAGAATGCGCTAATTGTAGAGTTCAAGAAACCCAAGTCGGAGTCACAGTGTATTACACAACTGAAGGAGATCAAGTAGAAGCTGGCCAAACCTGTTTGGGAATTTGATCAGAGATTCAAAACCTTAACAGGTCAATTGACTTTTCAGATCCCAGATGAACAGAACAAATAATGGTTCATTGTTGCTCTCTTACCAAACATTAGAGTTCCTCTGATGCAACAGAAGATTGCTTCGCAGTCTGAGGTGTTGGAGATCGCCATGAAGTTAGAATCAACCCCTATGGGAGAATCCAGCTCAGGTATGAGTCAGATCTTGAGTCAACTAACTAGTTTGTCTCTACAGGTCAAAGATATGAAGAAAGACAAGGGAAAAGATAAAAGAGAAGACATCTGGTGTGTTAGATGCAGGTCGGAAGGCCATGACAAGGAACATTGGCCCTTATTCAATGAATACTTGGCTTCTGGAGCCCCGATCCCTTTGAAGAAAGTCACCTTACCCTGGTGCGAGGTATACAAAAATAGGCATCGCCCTAATGAGTGCTACTACATGCAAAAGTATGTTCATACACCCACAAATTTGTATTGCACGTTCTGTAAGTTCATGGGACATGATGATAGGGATTGTAGGGCTTACGATCTCATGCATGAAAGGTCGAGAGACATATATAAGATTCAAGGCAAAGTATGCAAGAAGGAAACACTACGCAGTATAACTCCCCTGGGAGAGGAAACTTTAATCCTCGTGGTGGATTCAGAGGAAGAGGACGAGGAGGAGGAATGGGTCGAGGACGAGGACAGATAATCTGTTATAACTACGCACAATTAGGACACCTTGCAAGGGATTGCCAGAACCCTTGTACTACTTGCAGTTACTGTAGCTCGTTTGAACATGTTATAGAATATTGTCTTATGCTACTAGCTAAGCTTCAGGAAAGACGAGGACCTCAACATAACCTGCAAGTGCAACTGATATATGCTGAACCTCGCGGAGAAAACCCTAGAGTGGTTGTTATAAAAAGAGGAGGCGTTGTTACAGGAGAAGACATACTGACCCAAGGGAGGATTACATAAGACTCAGGAATCAAGAAAGCTACAGAGAAGACACAAATGTTTGATGCAAATAAAGAAAGACAAATGTTTGAGGAGGCAAGAAAATAATTCAGAGGAGACCAAGGTTCCTCATCGAATACAAGACCATAAGTGAAAGAATATGGAATGCCTCTGGAATTTGATCAATCTACTTTGCCAAAAGAAGAAAAAGAGGTAATCAAGGTCATGGAATTCCTATATACTTGTATTAAGTTGATTCAGGATGAGAGCTTTGTACAAGAGTTACAAAATTTAATCAAACACTATGAACTAGGAAAGATAGACCCCTTACTGAATAGGGAAGTACACCAAATCGGTAAGAAGAGAAGGACAAATAAGGAACTACATTTGAATGCTCAAATAGGAGAGTATGAGATAGATTATGTAGTCCTCGACTTAGGGTTGGAGGTCAATGTCATGACAAATCAAACCTGGGCACTGATGGGAAAACCGAAGTTGATCTATTCCCCTATCAGGCTCAAGATGGCCAATCAACAAGTTGTCAGGCCCTTTGGCAGACTAGAACATGTCCCTGTGGACATTGATGGAGTAAGAACATTTGTAGATTTTGAGGTAATTGAGATAGTTGATGACAGTTGCCCTTACCTTGCGCTGTTAGGAATTGATTAGGCCTTCAATAATTCCACTGTGGTTGATTTAAAGAAGAGACGTATGACTATTGAAAAAAATGACCTTAGGTCATTGGACCCTTAGATCCAGATGAAGGTCAGTGATACACAGAGCCCATCAGAGAAGAAGATCACACATATGAATTGGAAAACATATACAAATTAACAGCCAGACAATAGGATTACATTAATCCCATGGGCGATGGAAACCTAAGCTGGCGAAGTGACAACATATGCTCATCATAATCAGAAGAAGCACTGGAGAATTGGCATAGTAAAATGTATGAAATATCTAAAAGAAGATGTGCTAGACTAACCAGAGAAATTCGTTGGATAGGCACAACAGTAAGTAACTTACCTACCTTTGATGGTCTAAATCCTTTAGAAACCTTCTTGTCAGACCTTGAAGAGAGTGTACCAATGCAACAAAGACTATTGGCGATGGATGAGGCCCTGAGAGCAACTCTAGCAAGATGGTGGGGGACACACAAAAACAACATTGCAGATTCAGTACAATGTCGTACCCTGATGATAGCGTGGTTCTTAGCACAAGTAGAAGGCTACAAAGTTTGATACACAAATTGAAGCTACCCAAAGGAACATGTGCGAAGCTATGAGGAAGCCTGGAACAATGTTCCTCAAGAAAAATGGGTACACAAATTCATCAACACACTGGACATGACACCTATCAACTGGTACCTTCAAGTAGAGTTGTGCCTCATCACTACAGATTGGAAAGGTATGATTTAGAATTTTGTAACCACCTTCTTATTTGAAAGTCAATATCCTTCAGTAGATCAAGCATTACAGATTGTGATATAGAAAGTATTTGAGGTGGTATCTAGCCTTCCCTTGGAACAAGAAGAGGACGAATGGACTGCGCCTCTCCAGAAACTACAAGGTTGTTACAACATCAATGTTGATGAAGACGATGATTTGAGGAAGGTGAACATCACATAGACAGAAGGCCATAGAGATGTAGAAGGACCAGGAGTTCAGTTACCATTTATTGGAAAGCCAATCAAGATTAAGAAAGTCAATATTGGAACAGAGCAGACACCTAAGTTTACAAATGTTGGAGATTATTGGGATGTTGCTACCATTGACAAAATTACAGAGTTACTACATGAATATCAGGAATTGTTTCCAACCAAGTTCACTTATATGAAGGGAATTAAAGGACCCATGGGAGAGATGAGGATCCCTTTAAAGCTATATGCTAGACCAGTCAAATAAAGACTGTACAGACTGAACCCTAAATATAAGGAAAAATTGAAGATTGAGCTCGATAGAATGCTGGAAGCAGGGATTATAGAACCCGTCGAAGAGTCAGAAGGGTTAGCCATGGTATATGCATTGCAGAAATTTCGCCACTACTTATTGAGAGGACACTTTAAAATGTTTACTGATCACTCCGCACTGAAATACCTAGTCAACAAGCCAGTGTTGGGGGGAAGGATATGTAGATGGCTTCTGCTATTTCAGGAATATGATTTTGAGATCATAGTAAAGCCAGTGAGAATGAACAAAGGTCCTGATCACTTGTCAAGGTTGGAACATGGTGAAGAGCCGACCAGTTTGGAGGATGCACTACCGGATGCACAACTACTGACCATTAGAAATATCGATGACCACTTCGCAGAGATAGTCAAGTTCCTATCAACAGGAATGACACCTAGTGAGTACACAATTCCCCAAAAGAAACATCTAGTAGTGCGCGTTATAGACTTCTCTTTTATAGCTAGACATCTATACAAGATGAGACCTGATGAGATATTAAGAAGATGTGTTATGGAGGCAGAACGACCACTGATCCTCACAGAAGCTCATGAATGCATCGCAGGAAGACATTACACAGGGAAAGAAATTGCGCATAAGGTTCTTAGAGCTAGCATTTGGTGGCCTACCTTACACAGAGATGCTAAAGACTATTCCAGAGGCTGCAATGCATGCCAAAGAGTTGAGAAACCTTCCAGAAGAGATGAAATTCCACTAGCACCACAACTGATCCTACAAGCATTCGAGAAATGGGCCATTGACTTCGTTGGACCTATAAACCCACCAAGAAAGCGTACAGGAGCAAGGTACATAATTACAGCAATAGAATACTTGACCAGATGGGTCGAAGCAAGAGCAATTAAGGACTGTAGTGCAACTACAGCTGCGTGCTTCATATTTGATGACATCATAACCAGGTTTGGATGCCCAAAGATCCTTATGAGTGATCAAGGCACACATTTCATCAATAAGACAGTTGAAACCCTGATTGAAGAATTTGCAGTCCACCATCAGAAGAGTACACCATACCATCCACAAGCAAATGGGACATTTGAAGCATTCAACAAAATCTTGGAGACAACGTTGACGAAGATTTGCAATGTGAACAGGGATGATTGGGATCTAAGAGTACTAGCAATATTATGGGCCTATACAACCACTTGCAAGAAGATGACAATGCAGACACCTTTTAAGTTGGTATATGGTCTTGAAGCTGTTGTTCCAATGGAATATCTGGTACCAAGCCTCAGAATTGTTTCCTTTCTAGATATGGATGACCCTGGCGTTGTTCAAGAGAGGCTTTCACAGTTGGTTGAATTGGAGGAAGACAGGTTTATTGCAGGATTCCATCAGCAGGTTCAGAAGGAAAGAGAGAAGGCCTATCATGACAGGCACATCAAGAAGAAGGAATTTAAATAAGGTGATCTAGTACTGATATATGACAGTAAGTTCATAAAACATCCTGGGAAGTTCAAAACGCATTGTCTAGGGCCATATGAGATCGCTTATGTTATAGAAGGAGGAGCTATGCAGTTGAAGACTTTAAAGGGAGAGTGAAAGGAAGGATTAGTGAATGGGAGCCGGTTGAAATTGTGCTATGACAACCAGTTGCCCTACAGTTCCTAGTAAACGCAAGAAGAAAAGGATCTAGGTACCAGGTGCAGTTGAAACTGGGTACCATACATAGAAAAGACAGTCTGCACAAGGAAGGAGAGGAAGCAAAGAGAAGAAAGCAGAGACTGCACTACGTAGTCTGAAATCGAAGTAAAACAGGAAGTTGAGATCTGAAGTGCCTCGGGACAAGTCACAGGTGAGTGTTGGGGGCATGTTGGCCCTTGGGTATGGAAGTACGTGAATATCAAGGAAGAAAAAGGAAAATGTGAACTTCACGGAAGACACAGTGACTGTTACTGGGTCGAAGTGAGCAAAAGAGCAGAAACGATGGAGCGAAGTAAGTCGTTGGATGAGGAGATCGAGGATGAAAGATTAGAAAGAAAGAAGGACCGTGGACAACTCATAAATTGAATAAAGCCACTATTGGACGCCTTCAAGCACTGTGTGAGCAAGAAGGAAAGACAGGCTGGCGAAGCCCTGAAAATACGGATCAAGTTGACCTAGGGTTTTAGACACCTAGGGTTTTGGACACCTAGGTTTTGACCTAAGGATGTCGGTGAGCTATTGTAATGTATAAATAAAGGTCAAAAGGACCTGGGTTGGGTTGTTGTTGTTGTTGATGATGATGTTGTCATTACTATTGATCGATCTAGTTGTTATTGTTGGTTGTTGTGAGAGATTATTGTTGTGTGAGAGAGAAGAGCCCAAGTGTGAAAGCCTTCTGGTATTGTAAGATCTTCAGCTGGGTGCGAAGATCAACCCTGCAGCTGGGTGGGCAGGGAGGGGAGAGAAAGAGAGGAGAATAAAGAGGATCTGGTAACTAAGAGCACACACACGAATGGTATGCTTTGTTTTAATATATTATAAAGCATAGTTATGTGGATGTAGCCCTAGAGAGAGGGTGAACCACGTATATTTTGTGTCGTGTGTGATTGGTATTCTATCTCTGTCATTGATATATTATGAGTGCATTATTGTTTTAGATATGATAAGTAGATGTGCAGAGTAGATCCTAGCTGATAAGTGATATATGAATGTTGTGTTTTTCTTGTATTAGATCCACTTGATATTCCCCTTGGTTGTAGACATCTCTGTCCTGCAACCCCCTCATAACTGCTTAGGGTGAGACTGCATCTACTTCGCAGGTTTTGCCAGAAGGGCCAGTAGTTAGGTCTTGTTGGTGTGATCTTGGAGCTGAACCCTGGGTATGCCCCTGTGCCAACAGTCTCTTTCTTTGTACTTACATTTGAAGAAAAGAAATCAAAGTGGCCTCACCTTCTAGCTGGGTTTTCTTCTACATTGGGTCTCCCAGGTTATATATTGTGTTTATCTGTGGATGGTGTGTGAGTATTT
The DNA here is from genome assembly GCA_000966675.3 of Picea glauca. Taxonomy (NCBI): domain Eukaryota; kingdom Viridiplantae; phylum Streptophyta; class Pinopsida; order Pinales; family Pinaceae; genus Picea; species Picea glauca. The sequence continues at coordinate 9,642 of JZKD02S0141941.1, read as the reverse complement.
ATTTTCGTTCTCTATTTTTCGCATTTCAACTATTTTATACATTTTAAGCAAAAAAACCAGTAATTAAAGGATCTGGGATCTAAAGGAAATTAACATTCACGGTAAAATATTTCGGTATTTTATTAAATCTATTATGAAAAAATGTTTAGTGGAATATCCACGACAATTTATAGATCATATTGGTATCAGAGTATGTTTTCTTAGGGTATTTAAGGAAATTTGGAGGGATCTAGGAATCAGTTTAAGAAGAAAGTTGCAGAACCCTAGTCATGGCCAATGAGTCTATTCATAACAACCATATAGATTTAGTAGAGGAGATATTTTCAAGGATGAAAGAGTAAGTCACTGACATATCTCGCAATATTTCCCTCCTCATGGTGACTCTAGCAAGCAATCTCGGACCATTCAAAGGAGTTGGAGGCTAGAAACTCAAATATCAGTTTAGACAGGAAACCGGGGGATACTGAAGACCTAGAAAAGGAGTCACGAAAAGAACCCGAGAAAGAGGAGCTGAGTTCTAGTACCATATACCCTTCACACTATTTATTCAAAATGGAAGCAAAAATGGACATAAAGCCATACTAAGGTGAGATCGATGCATTAAAATTGAACCATTGGTTGTAGCAACTAGAAGTTTATTTTAGTGTTCACCATATAGATGAAGAACAAAATATGTCATTTGCAAGACTAAATTTAGAGGGATATGCTTTAACTAGTGGGAAATCCATACATAAAAACTTAGGCTGGAGGGTGTTTTGCCAGTAACTAAGTGGGAGGACTTCAAAATCCTCATCAAGCCCCAATTATACCCTATTGAGTATGTAGAGGACCAATGGATCTAATGGCACTACTTCAGGTAGAAGCAAGGGAAGAGTGTACAAGAGTACACCACCGAGTTCAGGAAGATCGAAATCATGTTGGGTATCTCTCCCAAGATCCCAAATGAACTCCTCAAGTATCTAAGGGGTCTACATTGCCATCTACGAAAGCAAGTGATGATTTTCAAGCCAAGGAAAATGGACGAGGCATGTGTGTAGGAACAGTATCTGGAAAACATAGGTCACAATAAAGGGAAGTCAGGTAGTTGCACGCAGGAAGAGCATCAGGAAGCTTCCAAGGAGGGGAAGAAGAAGGGGAAAGGGGGAAATGATAAAAATAAAATAGTTATTGCACATTAGTGCAAGGATCCCAACAACCATTGTAACCATTGCAATATTGATGGGCACATTGAGGAAAAGTGTTGGAAACTACATCTAGAGTTGAACCAGAAGAACTAAAAGAAGGATGCAAAGAAAATAATATTCTAGCCATGGATTCGAGCAATCGAGTTGAAAGAAGCTTTGATGTGGATGAGAGTATTGTTTGCACATAAGAAAAGAATGAGGTGAATACAAGTATCCTTCATCACCAGGAAGAGAAGGATATGGACAAGATATTCCACATCAAGATCTAACTCAAGAAGGATACGATAGATTCCCTATTCGACACTGGTTCACAAGGTAATCTCACAGCAACAGATATGGTCAACAAGCTTGGATTGGAGGTTCCGATCATCCTAGCCCCTATCCATTGGGTTGGGTAAACAAGGGTGTAGATATTAAGGTAACAAAAAAATGTAATATTAAATTTGATGTAAGTGTCGACTTTATTAATGAAGTGGTTTTGGATGTAATACCCCTAGACGTGTGTAGTGTAGTGTTTGGAAGCCCCTACATATATATGAGGGATGAAACCTTCATGTGGAGAGACAACCAGTACTGACTAATCAAGGATGGTGTTAGGGACCTAACCCCTCACGTAGGTAGAATAATATATTCTGATGTAATAAAGGTCAATATTAATAAGGCCTAGCAATAAGGAAGAATAAGTCGAATGTAAGAAAACCTAATAGAAGCTTCCGCTTCTAGAAGGATCTTCCTCTAGATGGTTCTTTTGATAGACATATTTAGGATAAATAGGAGTCGAGGGTATGAGAACTCTTTTCTTGGATATTACTGTAATAGAGCTCTGCTCGATTGGAGGTTGCCCCCTCAAAGAGGTAAGTGAACATTACTATCAGTAATCAAAGTGCTCATTATGGTGTTATTTTGGTATCATAGTGGTATTATTGTGGTGTTATTCTGGTTATATTGTTGTTCATCTTCCATTTCTATCATTTTATTTATTTTTTGCATACTTTTTATATCTGGAATATTACAAGTGGTATTAGAGCACTTTCCTCGGCAGAAAATTGTGGGTTAATTTTTTTCAGGGTAGAGACGTATTTTGACGTCTTTAAGCTACAAAGATATGTCGTTACGCGCATAAACCCGCGGTTGATGATTCATACACACAAGAAATTCAAGTGGTATTTAAGCGCACATCTATTGGCCACCCTTGTAACCCATGTTGGTATCCCTTCGAGTGGTAGTGCATAGGACATCACCTGTATACAGATCAACCTAGATTTCCTAAAGCCCTCTTTAGATAAACCAATTGGTCGCTTGATTGCTATAGTGCCACCGAGAACAACACTCAGGAAGATACTCTCTAGTACCTGGGTAGTCGGGTAGTACGACTAGGGGAATGATCTATCCTCCTTAGTTGGTGCCCTGAGATATTGGGTCGAGTACTACTATTGGACCCCGCACATATATCAGAGAGTTATAGCACAGGGAAAACCCTTGTCTGTAGAACCCTTGAATACCTAACCCTTGGGGACGGAAACAAAAAAAACAAAAAAAAAAATTGACAATATCTATTGCCGCGCAACTGTGTGCGAGTTTCCAAATCACTAAAAATTTCTTCCTGCTTAAGAATTTGGGCATTTCATCACTACAATATTCTTTTGACCGGAGTATAACTTCGCAGGTGTAAAAAAAAAAAAGTCTGGATTTTGTTGAACCATTATTTGAGATCTATTCCATTGGATTTATCTCTTCACACTTATCACATTCATACCTATCATTTTTCAACAATTTTTTGGACCCCACCCACCCCTTTTTGGTTCCCTCGTCATCATGGCCCATACCCGTAGCCAAGACTTGGAAGCTTGCTTCAATACCTTGCAATCTAATTTCACAGAGACCCAACAAGAAGTGAGACAACTTGGTGCCAATATTGCCACCATCAATAAAAACATGCATTCCTCCATCGTCGCCTCAATCGAGGAACTCAAAGAAGACCTCAAACAAGACATTACTACCCAACTTGAATTTGTCGCTTCAATGATCTACACCAAGCTGCATATACCTGCATATCCCCCTTTATCTGACCCACCTTTGCATACCGAAGTTGAAACTTCCTCCCATTCCCATAATTATCAGCACCATCACTTTCAGCGTGACCTGCGCCTTCCGCGTGTGGATGTGACCAAATTTGATGGCTCAGATCCCACTGGTTGGGTAACTCAAATGGAACATTATTTCTCTTTGTACAACATTACAGATGAGTTGGCCAAACTCCAGTATGGTATTCTCCATCTAGATCAAGAACGTTGGAAATGGTGGCAATGGAAAAAAACTACTCGTCAAGGGTATGTTTCTTGGACACACTTTGTGGTAGAGATTTATGAATGCTTTGAAACAGACACCAACCATTTAGGCCGTTTGACAAAGTTGAAACAATCTGGCACAATGGAAGACTTTATAGCTTCTTTTGAGTGATTGGATTTTCGTACAGAGGGCATGTCTGATGCTTTTTTCCGAGATTTTTTTATCAGTGACCTCAAGGATGATATTCGTGCCCATGTCCTCATGGCTCGGCCTCAGAGTTGGGTGGAGGCTACTAAAAGAGATAAGGAAGCACAACAGGTTGTCTCTTCTCAAAACTGGAAACCCTCCTTTATTCCTCGCACTAAACCAGTAAATGCCACTCCTCCTTCTACTCCACTAAAGATACAAAAATTGAACAGGGTTGAAATGGATGAACGCCAACTCAAAGGCCTTTGTTATAATTGTGATGAAAAATATTTTTCGAGGCACAAGTGTAAGGAACAAAATCTCTTTATGGCCATCTCAGAGGATGTTGAAGCTCCCCTTGTGTCTGTGTCACCTGAACCCACTGACATAACCCCTCCCTCAGACCCTCCAAAAGTAGAACCGATCATTTCCCTAAATTCTCTCACTGGCCTCTCTCCTCCCCAAACCCTCAAACTAATTGGCTACATCAAGCATAGGAAGGTCATCATTCTTGTTGATAGTGGCAACACCCATAATTTCATTCATCGCCACATTGCCCAAGAAACTAATTTCTATATTCGTGTAGTGAATAATTTCCAAATCATGATTGCCAATGGCGGGTCCATGAAATGCAGAGGGTGTTGTGAAAATGTGTGTCTCCAAATTGGTGACTACCACTTTAAATCTCATATGTTTTCTATTGACATGGGTGGTTGTGACATTGTGTTGGGTGTAGACTCGCTAAGAAATTTGGGTCCCATTCTCATAGAGTTTAATGAATTAACCATGCAATTCGACCAAGAGGGCCAACAATATAATTTCCAAGGCATCATCGTCGGTTCTCCTGAGATCATTAGTTCCCATCACATGGAAAAGATGCTCAAAAAAGGTCATTCTGGCGTCATTGCCCAACCCCATGCCATACAAGAAACTGAGACACCCTCTGTGCCGCAGGACCTCCAATCTATCCTCTCTAAACATCAAGTGGTTTTTTCCACTCCCCAGGGACTCCCTCCTTCCCATGGTGTTCATGATCATTCCATTCCCCTTGTCCCAGGAAGCCTTCCTCCTAATATCCGTCCCTATTATCACCCCTTTTCCCAAAAAAATGAAATTGATAAAATGGTTCAAGAACTCCTTAATGCAAGTGTTATCCACCCTAGTATGAGCCCCTACTCTTCTCCTATGGTCATGGTCATGAAGAAATAAGGTTCTTGGTGCATGTGTCCTGACTTCCGCACCCTCAACAAACTCACCATTAAAGACAAATTTCCCATTCCTGTCATTGATGACCTCTTGGATGAAATAAGTGGCACCCAATTATTTACTAAACTTGATCTTCGTTCTGGATACCACCAGATCTGTATGAAAGAGGCATAAATTCCTAAGACTGCCTTTAGAACTCATGAGGGCCACTATGAGTTTTTGGTCATGCCCTTTGGCTTGTGTAATTCTCCCTCCACTTTCCAAAGCCTCATGAATCATGTCTTTTGTCCTTTTCTCTGTCATTTTGTCTTAGTTTTCTTTGATTATATCCTCATCTATAGCAAAACCTGGACATACCATCTTGCTCATGTGGATCTAGTTCTCCATCTACTCTCTCCAGCACCAAATTTTCCTAAAAAAAACTAAATGTGCTTTTGGTGCCTCAGAAGTCGAGTACTTGGGTCATCTTGTTGGCAAGGACGACGTTAGGGTGGATCCTAAAAATATTGAAGCTATGAAAGACTAGCCTCACCCAAAGACTCTCAAAAGCTTGCATGGATTTCTAGGATTAACAGGTTATTATCAAAAGTTTGTTAAGAATTATGGAAAGATTGCGACACCTATCACTGCACTCCTTAAAAAAAATTATTTCACTTGGACTCCAACAACTGCTTGGGCTTTTCAAACCTTGAAGATGGCCATGTGCACCACTCCATTCATGGCCCTTCCTGATTTCACAAAGACCTTTGTCCTAGAATTTGATGCTTCAGGGAAAGGAATTAGCGATGTCCTTATGCAAGAGGGTCGGCCTTTGGCCTTTACCAACAAACAACTGTCTGAACACAATTTGGGCAAATCAATCTATGAAAAGGAAATGTTGGCTATTCTGCATGTCACTGATCTTTGGCACCCTTATCTATTGGGGAAACGCTTCCAAATTAAGACAGATCATCAAAGCTTCAAGTATTTATGGAACAACGCATTTCCTCCCCAGAGCAAAAAAAATGGGTGACTAAGCTCTTTGGATATGATTATGAGATCATTTACAAGAAAGGAAAAGAAAATGTGGTTACGGATGCACTTTCCCAAAAATATGAAGATGAAGGGTTCCTTTTTTCTCTCTCCTTCATTGTACCAAATTGGCTCCAAGCCGTTCTCCAAGAATGGCTACACGATCCCAAAAGCTCGCATTTAATACAACAATTGTAGTCCAATTCTCCAGTTTCCCCAGGGTACTCTTGGCTCCATGATGAGATTTGATACAAAGGTCATTTGTATTTAAGTAAACAATCAAAACTTAAATCCACAATACTTTCTGAGCTTCATGCTACATCCACAGCTGGGCACTCCAGGTTTACCAAAACCTATGACAAGGTCAAACGTTCTTTTGTCTGGGATGGTATGAAACAGGATGTTCATAATTTTGTGGTTGAATGTGATGTGTGTCAACACAACAAGGGTGAAACAGTCAAATCTTCTGGCACACTACAACCACTTTCGATTCCACCTGCTATTTGGCATGATATCTCTATGGATTTTATTACAGGCTTACCTAAATCAGGCAATAAATCAGTCATCATGGTGGTAGTTGATTGCCTTTCCAAGTATGCTCATTTATGTGCTCTTCAACACCCATTTATAACATCCACTGTGGCTCAACTTTTCATGGATCAAGTCTTCAAGCTTCATTGCATGCCGCATTCTATTGTTTCTGATCGCGACCCAACTTTCACTAGCAATTTTTGGCAAGAACTGTTCAATCTACAAGGCACCCAATTGCATCTCAGCACAATTTATCATCCCCAGACTAATGGTCAAACTAAATTTTTCAATAAGTGTTTGGAAACATATTTGAGGAGTTTTGCATTGGAAATTCAAAATCAATGGGCTCAATGGTTACCACTAGATGAATGGTGGTACAACACTTCATACCATGCAACTACCTGCATGACTCCTTTTGAAGCAGTATATGGACAAAAGGCACCTTCAGTTCTATCATATTTACCAGGTGTCTCGAAGGTCCAGGTGGTTGACCAAACACTTACAGTTTGAGAGGCTATTCTCCATACCCTCAAAGAGAATTTGGTCATGGCCCAGAATCACATGAAGCAATAAGAAGATCAAGGTTGCTCTGAACGTCAGTTTGCAGAAGGGGATCAAGTGTTTCTTCGACTGCAACCTTACAAGAAAAATTCCCTCAAGGCTGACCATTGTTAGAAACTGGCGCCCAAATTTTATGGTCCTTATACCATTGTCAAGTGTGTGGGACAGGTGGACTATCAGTTAGCTTTGCCCATTCATTCTAAGCTACATGTTGTTTTTCATGTTTCCTGCTTAAAGAAGGTGGTTCGAACTAAGTGCCAAACTCAAACCAACCTTCCCGAGTTGGATGAAGAAGGCTCCATTTGGCTACAACCACAAGTAATTTTGGACCAACGTGAGTGTTGCCTGCGTCAGCGAACCATCAAAGAAGTGTTAATCCAGTGGAAAGATACAACCCCAATAGATGCCACTTGGGAACCAGCTACCATTTTGCAACAATTTCCACATCTCAATCCTTGAGGACAAGGTTGTTTTTAAGGGGGTAGACATGTTAGGAACCTAACCCCTCACGTAGGTAGAATAATATATTCTGATGTAATAAAGGTCAATATTAATAAGGCCTAGCAATAAGGAATAATAAGTTGAATGTAAGAGGACCTAATAGAAGCTTCCTCTTCTAGAAGGATCTTCCTCTAGATGGTTCTTTTGATAGACATATTTAGTATAAATAGGAGTCGAGGGTATGCGAACTCTTGTCTTGGGTATTATTTTAAGAGAGCTCTGCTTGACTGGAGGTTTCCCCCTCAAAGAGGCAAGTGAAAATTGCTCTCAGTAATCAAAGTGCTCATTCTAGTGTTATCTTGGCATCATAGTGGTATTATTATGGTGTTATTTTGGTTATATTGTTGTTCATCTTCCATTTCTAGCATTTTATTTATGTTCTGCATACTTTTTATATATGGAATATTATAGATGAGAATTTCTACATCATCAACACACATAAATTCAAGTCAAAGATCTCATTGGTAGGTGCCAACCAAGCCAAGAAGTTGGTTAGTTCCAGTAAGATTTTTTTTTTTACTTTTCTTAAGAGAAAATTAGTTTGATGATGAGTCGATAAGAGTAAAGACATCCTTGGAGGGGTTTACTAAAGGGAAGAAACATCAGTTGGAGGAGTTTCTACATGAATACGAGGAGTGTTCAAGGATCCTAAAAGGATATCACCCAAGAGGGAAGTGGAACACAAAATACAATTATTACCAGACTCCCCATTGTTGAATATTGGGTTGTATAGATAGTGCATTTCGGAAGCAAATGAATTGAATAAGAAATTGTATAATTTGTTTGAGTAGGGTGTGATTTGACCAAGCACCTCAGCTTGTGGATCACTTATCATAATTGTACCAAAAAGGGACGGGACTTGGGAAATCTGTATTGACTACATAGCATTGAACAAGATTACACTAAAAAATTGCTACCCTTTGCCTAGGATAAATGATCTAGTAGATCTGTTGCAAAATGAAAAATATTTCACCAAGTTGGATCTCAAATCAGGATACCACTAGGTAGACATCAAGGAAGAAGAGACCTAGAAGATTGTATTTAAGACAAGGAAAGGTTTTTATGAATGGTTGGTCATGTCATTTGGTTTATCTAATGCACGAACTACATTTATGAGACTAATGAATGATGTATTATGCCCATATCTAGATTCATTTGTTATAATATATTTGGATGATATATTGGTTTATAGTGCTACATGGGAGGAGCACATCTCACATGTCATGCAGGTATTAGAGACTCTAAAGAAGCACCATCTACTGGCTAGCATGGAATCTTCCCATCAGGTTGTCAAATAACATGTTATTAATATTTTCCCACAACCCGTAAACCTATCAAGAACATCTTCATGGACTCTTCCCTTCGGATTTTCAAATAGCATGCTATACATATTTTCTTGCAAGCTTGTTGGGAACATCTTCACGGACTTTTCCCCATGGAGTGGTAACTCAACCTTGCATCATGATTTTCTCGAAGCCTGCAACCTACAAGGCTGTTAGGAACATCTTTGAGGACTTTTCCCCGCAGAGTGTTAAGACATCACAATCTCTTCCTGCAAGAATTTCTCTATGAAAATTATTCCCACAAATATTTTGTTGGATTTGGACCATCGATCTTCAATATTGGAGTGATCTCAGCAATTGGTTTATGAAACTCTCCAAAAATTTCCGAACTTCCCCAATCCTGCAATTGAATCTTGGTCGTCAATTCTTAATGTCGAAAAAGATCTGGGCTGTCGATCTTCTAACTCTTAAGTCACCATTAAATTGTGAAATTCAAGCTCCCAGGATAAATTTAACCTTGAAACTTGTATATTGATGGCATTAATCCTCTCTTCGACGGTTCTGATGGAGATTTGGACTCAGATTCATTCATAATTTGGGGATTTCACTTTGTTTTCACAATTTTCCCAAAATCTATCAGAAGTGAAACTCTAAAACAACGAATTTCTACCAAATTCACATGGGTCTTGGCCCATACAAGCTCAGTGTTGAACCTTGATCTTTGATACCAGTCTTTAATGTCCCCACATTAATAAACCCATAAGAATTTCTGATACCATTAATTTAAATACAACTAATCATGCTAAACATGCCCATACGATTAACAACAATAATTTAAAATATGGATGCAACTAATATACTCCCATACAACGTCCCCGAGGTGTAGGACA
>JZKD02S0141908.1:11132-23786 GCA_000966675.3 Picea glauca | reverse complement strand
AAGGATGGTCTCTGTTCTATCTTCAATTCTCAGCTCTTCCAATTCCTCTCTGGTTTTAGAATTTAGGAACTTGATGATTTCATTAGCCTGTGCAAGCATCTCTCCTAATTTTGATATGATCTTCTCGATGACATGTTTACTTCTTTGCACTAATTCATTTTTCTCAAACATAATTTATATCATCGGCCATATCTCGTTCATAGACTTGGCAATGTCTGTCTAGACAGTTTCTTTAACTTCGGCCAGCGTTTTACCTGCCATTGTTTGCTTCCGGAGCTACAGTAACTCTTGTTTGAGCTGATCGAACACTCATTCTTCCTTGGAAAAGTTGGTTTGATAAGAATTTTTGAGTTACTGAAGGTTCTCAATCTCCTTTTTGAGCCTGCTAATCTCTGTCTCTTGCAGGTTCATCTTTTCCATAGATTTGGCCAATTCATCCATCTTTTCCTGAGACGTCAGTGGATTCACCAATGGGACTTCTACTAGTGATGTTGTTCTTACTCCTGAGAGTGGAACTGCACTCAATGGAATGAATTCCATGGGCTTCAACTGTTCTTTCTCTTTCATTATCTTTTCCATATCAACTTCCATTTCTATCAGTTGTGCATTTTGCTCCATGATTAATTTAAGCATCTCATCTTTTTCTCCTTCTGTTTCTACTATTTCCTTCGCCTGTGAGTCTACTATTGGGGGAAGCTTCAATTTATTCCTCAAAGACGCTATGTATTTGTTTTTCTTCTTGATCATATCCTCAGTTGCTTTCACATTCGAGGGATCGTACCCAATCTTGAGGACCAGCTCCTCCAATGTCTTGATCTTGTTGTCTTTGGCAAAGGATGATATCTTCTCCAACTTCAACTGTGTATGGACGTTGTTCAGAGACACTTGTAATCTAGAGGCAGTAGTGGAAGCATGTGCCAGTGTCGAGAAAACCATTTCTCCCATCTACCTATGTAGATCCATTTGATTGGCAGGGTGCATGTCTTTGGTCTGGAATTCAAAAGTATCCCTTTTGTAATCAGTGATTACCTTTGGGTCTAGTACCTATGCTTGGAGGAATGTCATGTGCATTTTTCCATTCTCTGTGCCAAATGTCGATAGCAACCTGTGTTGTGCAGATGACGTCTGCTTCCATAATTGGGCGTATGTGCTGCTGGTCAGAGTCTGATTCTTTTTCTTGATTAGCTCATATTTCTCAAAGATATTGAGCTTCAGACTTATCTTGCCCGGCTTATTGATCGGTGGAGTATCTATAGGCTTCTTTGGTAACACTATGGTAATAATATTCTTGCCTCTTGTATTGAGAAGCAACTGATCAACCTCTGTCACTGTAGTAGAGGGAACTGCCTTCTCTCCAGTCGGGTCAGGATCTGTGGTTTTGGGCCTTTTGGCATGCAATCAAAATTCTTCTAATGAAACTTCAGTGACAGGAGGTGACAAGTCCTGCCTTGACCTTTTCTCCTTCAGAGCCTGTGGTGTGGTTGTCTACAATACAGTGACAGAGGTGTCTTTTTGTTCTATATCGACCAAAGTATTTGGTTCCCATCCTATCTGATTTGCAAACTTTTCAATCTCAAGCCTAGATTCGTGCACATACGGGATGTTCTTGTTTTTCACCCTCATTTCGGAAATAATCCCGCATGGATCATAGTTCCATGTGAAACTCATAAAGAATTTCATTTCCTTCATCATCTTGTCTGCTTCTTCCCCTGCGCTTCGATTGTTGCAGATGAAAGACCCGATCTTCCCTTTGATTCTGAGTTGTTGCTTTTTCTTTAAAGACACAAAGTGAATATCATCAGAGTTTATCATCTATCTTATGTATTCCAAAGAAAAATTTTTGACAGGTAAGTATTTGGGCAATTTATACGGGGCCAAATCGAACCCATAGATTCTGATCTCAGTGTGATATTGGTACAAATACCAGTCGCAAGTCTTTGTATGATCTGAGAGATGTAGGATCCTCTGAACTTCGTCATTAATCCTGGGTTCTTGTCTATCGCTAAGCATACTCACCACTGGGTGGTAGAACTAATCAATGAAATGCTTGAAACTGAAGTCCGTGGAGTTATGTCTAAGCAGGGACATCCATGTGGTCACTGCCTGGGGTCTGCCATCTCCGTCCATCTTTTGCATGGAAAAAGTAAATTTGTCCGCTTGGAAGAAAACGAACATGTATGCCAGTATTGAAGAATACCAGAGCATGCCTTCTGTGGAGAAATTGACAAATTACTCATGAATATTATTCACCAAGAACGTGTTGAAATCGAACTGTGTAGTGGGATTCTCATCAGTGGAGAAAATAGACAAAAACCCCAAAATGTGTTCATCTACCTACTAATCTAAATAATAACCCAACAAGGTGCATAGGGACATGATAACCTAGTTTCCTTTGGTTGAGAAGATGGAGGAAGGATAAGGGGGATTTGTAGTGGGGTGCTGAGTGGATTGTGGAAGAAAGAGCTCAAATATTTGAGCTCTTTGCAGAAAATTCATCTTCTTGTATAATTCTGTAAGGATTTCAAGGTTTAAAGTTGATGTGGAATCAACTCGGGATATTTGCATCATTTGGTCGATGGCTTCTGGCGTGATGAGGAAAAGAGCTTCCCCGGAGGAGGATACAATGGCTCTTTGCTCGGGGATATAGTGGGCTTGGCACTTGAGGGAAAACTATGGGAAATGGTGAATCTGCAGGAAGAGATACAGGGGTAGGTTGGACTCCTAGAGTCCAATTTTGTCGCACTGGTCCAGGAAAACTTCCTTAAGCCATGAATGAAGGTCTACGAAGTCAAAATCGCACTTAGTATATTCAATTAAGTAATCTTTGTCAGCCAGTGGAATCCTATCGAGGTCGACAGGAGGCAAAATAAATGGATTCTCCTCTCCTTATGCTCGTTTTGAATTTGGCACCATTACTATAACAATACCTACAAATAAAACAATGTCAGCAGGGATGACTGTAGATAGGGGCGACTGGCTGTAACGGAGGAGAAAACGGGGTAAATTCTCTGGTGAGATGAGTGGGTAAATGGTAAAGGAATGACGAGTGAGGGTAATTTTGAGTAAATGGGTATTTGTTGGGCACAGGGGACGTGTTAGCTGGTTAACGGATAGGTTATCCTGTAATAAATTGCCAATGGGTCCCTTAGAGTGTGATATGGCAGGTGACAGTGACTGAGGGATACAGATGGGTGATGTGGCAGTTATCGATTGGGTGAAAACATCATGGTGAGGGGCTTGCCACGAGTGAATGAGGGGGGAATACTGACGGAGTTTATGGGATATGACTCTTTTGGAAAGGTGGACGATGATGTCAGGAGGTGATGTGATCTATCAGGCAATGAGAGGCGGTGGGATTTGGGACCAGTAGATTCATGCCACATATAGATAGGGGACCGACCAGAGTGAGATTCCATTCCAGACCCGCCCCCCAGCAGTTAAAGATAGATTAGTCGGGGGGTCCTAGAAACACCTTGAGCCGTTGATCTGTGCACCTCCCTTTTGACCGAAGATCTAGGCACACTCTTTAACACACATTCCGGACCCCCCCTTCCATTCAAGGCAGAACAGACGGGGGTTTCTGGAATCCAATGCGGACTATAGATCTGAGCATCGAAACCTAGGCCTTCCAGATGCGTGCATGCATTATTAGTGATTTCGGCCCCACCGCCCTCCGTTAAAGGAAGAATGGTCGGGGGGGTCCGGAAATATTTGTTTACTGTATATCTGAGTGCAATCATCTGGACCATTGATACTTGAGTGATGCATAAATGTGGGCACGGAAAGTGTGTGTGCCGAGAGAAGTTATGATAAGTGCATTTCATGGGTTTTTCTCAAGCTTTTACATTTTACATCACCAAGGGGTTAGGCAAACAATTTTTCGAGCATCTAAAACATGGTGAAACATTGATCATCAAGCTGGTTTTATTGAAGTAAAGCAAACTAGCCTATGTTCTAACTTAACTTCCTATGACAATTAACCCAGATTAAACTATTGGGCTAAGAAATTATTCTACCCTGGGGCTATCTGACCAAGATTAGACGGTCTGGCCAAATTTATTCACTAACTAACCTAGATCTTTTTGCTAAGATTAAACAGTTTAGCCAAGCTAATTCACTATTCCTATCAACATCAATTTAAAATAACTTGGCCATGCTTGAAAGTTATGGACCAAGTCACTGTTATTGCATGGGGCTCTCATTGAGATTCTTTTATGCCCTCTTTTCTTTTTTCTTTTCTTTTTTTTTTTTTTTTTTTTTTTTTTTTTTTTTTTTTTAAGTATAAAAAATATTTTTACAAATAACAACAATAAAAAAAAAATATTTAATTACCCAGTTTATCCTATAAATTAAAGGGGGATAAAAGGATCCAAAAATATTCGACAATATCCAAGATTTCTTTAAGAAATTCAAGGAATTACTTTTGCAACTCAAAGCTTGCAGGGTTGATAAATCTAAGGAGGAGAAACAAATGGTTCTCACCATTCTCTCCAAACTTGGTCGTAAATTCTATGTGTTCATGTTCACATTCCATTCAGTCAGATTCTCCTCTCGAGCCACCTGGAAGATGTCTTCTCTTGAGGAATTTATCAAATCCTTGACACGAGCAAACCAAGCTCATCAACATGGGAAAAATCAAAGGCCCAAAGGTGCATGCACTTATTGTGCAAGAAATCAGCCATCAATATCAGAAATATAAATATAAGGAAAAAAATAAAGCTCATGCACATTTGAAGAAGGAAGGGTACACAAAACCCTTCACCGGTGCCTTCGGATCCAAAGGGGGAAAGGGAAGAAAAGGGGAGAAATGCACGTACTGTCACAAAGGATTCCATCCAAAATATGCATGCATGCAAAAAAAATAGATCTAATGTCTCAAATACTTTAGAAAAAAAAAACCTTGGATATTGCATCCCCGAGGGTGCCAAGAAGAAGAATCCAGAAGATCAAAATCCAAAGAAAGACAATTCTAGCCATGCTTTGATTGCCATCAACTCCTCTCCCGATGCTTGGATCGTAGATTCAGGAGCATCACATCACATGGATTCCATAGAAGTAGTCTATTCTTCATTGGATGCATGGAAATTTCCTCCTATTATGATGGGGAACAAATCTTCTGTCGAAGTCACCAACAAATGAAGGATTGAACTCACCAACGGAAGCTTCGAGAATGTGTTGCACATTCCCAAACTTTATGTCAACCTTCTCTCCTTGTATCAGATGAGGAATTCTAGCACTGGAAAGAAGGTCATATTCACACCAAATTCCATGGACATCTATGACATGCAAACCAACTCCCAGGTTGCTACCGGTGAGATAAATCATCAGTCTAGATTGTATACATTTTTTGAATTCATTGCACCTGATTCTTCTTTACTACTTACTCATGCCGATGAAAGTAGTAGGATATGGCACGAAAGGTTTGGACATTTGAATTTCAAATACATGCAACAAATTAGCAAGAAAATATTGGTTGATGGTCTACCAAACATCCATTTCTCCAAGGGATTATGTGAGGGATGTGTTCTTGGAAAACACCCTCAAGAGAAATTAAATAAAGGAAAGTCTCAAAGACCCTCTGCACCTTTAGATATGATCCACAGTGACCTTATGGGTCCTTTTCCTCATCCATCTAGCAACAAAGCGAGGTTTGTTATCATTTTTGTTGATGATTTCTCATGTTTTAGATGGATCTACCTTCTTAGAAAAAAAATTGAGGTCTTTCAACACCTCAAATATTTCAAAGCCCTGCTTGAGACACAATCCATAAAGAAGATAAAAGTCCTTTGAACTGATAAAGGGGGAGAGTATGCCAATCATGAGATCCATAATATTTTCCATGAGGCAAGGATTCATTTGCAACACACAGTTCTCTATACTTCGCAGTAAAACGAAGTTATTGAGTGGAAAAATAGATCTCTAAAGGAGATGGGATCTTGCATGTTGCATGCAAAGTTACTACCATAGAGACTATGGGCCAAAGCACTTAATTTTGAAACATACATCCAAAAAATATCTCCCCATATATCCATCAAGGATAATATCCCCTACGAGGCTTGGAGTGGCCTCAAACCGGAAGTGACCCACTTTCGCATTTTTAGTTCACATGCATGGGATCAGATTCCCTCTTAAAAGAGGAAGGAACTTGATCCACAGAGAACCGAGTGTATTTTTGTTGGATACCCTGATAGTGTGAAGGGATATATGCTTATTGATCTTTCCTTGGACTGACTCATCATTGAGCATAGTGTCCAATTCAAGGAAAGTGTCTCGCATGTACCTTGGAGGCCACATGCAAACACCTTCATTCTTCCACCTGTCTGAGATGATGAGCATGCACATGCCAATTATTCTTCAGAAGAGAGTTTTGATTTAGAGGAATCATATGATTCATATACAGATTCATTACAGTTAGATGCAGATTCATAGAATCCAGATGCAGATGCAGATCTAGAGCAGAGGCCCAAGTGGGCATAGACTACTCTTTAGGATGTAGGGGATATTGTTGGTGATCCAACCGTTAATAGGAGGACTCGATCTGATTTCTAGGAGCCTCGTGTTTCACTCACTGCCACTAAACCATTTCCCACCAGACATATTTTCTTGGTTCATTCATCAGATCCACAGTCTTATGGCAAGGTTGTTGGAAATCTCTTTTGGGAATATCCCATGCAAGAGGAGTACAACTCCCTCCTCGAGAACCAGACTTGGGATATGGTTGTCCTTCCTTCTAGGAGGAAACTCTTCATATGCATATAGGTATATAGGACCAAAAACACAGTGGATAGACAAATTAGAAGAAACAAATCCAGGCTTGTTGCCAAAGGTTTTTAATAGGTGCATGGTATTGACTATGATGAGACCTTTTCTCCAGTAGTGAAGATGGATTCCTTATGATTGGAACTTTCCATTGTGGCATCCAAGGGATGGGAATTCCATTAGATGGATGTGAAGAATGCATTTCTTCATGGTGATATCTCTGAGGAGATCTATATGGAGCAGCCCCAGGGATTTATGTAGGACTCATCTTTGGTCTGTCGACTGAAGAAGTCCCTTTATGGCCTCAAGCAGGCTCTGAGGGAAGGGTATGCCAAGATGGATTCCTACCTATTGTCACAGAACTTTGTACGTTTTAAATCATACCCAAATTTCTACATGCTCAAGACGATTAATTCACTTCTACTCTTAGTTCTAGACATTAATGATTTTTTGATCACTGGTTGCTCGACTTCAACGATTGTTGCAGTCAAGAGGGTTCTACATGATAGATTTTTTATGAAAATCATGGGTCCACTACACTTCTTCCTTGGAATCGAGATTAGTCGNAGAAATGTAAAGAAGTTTACAAAATAGAATGTTCATTTGGCAAATGATAAATAGGAGAAATTAGTCATTCCTTTCAAATCAGGATCAAAGAACATGGAGCAGATATCAAGAATGATCGTAAAGGAAATGACAGGGTGGGCCAACCATGGTGATGAAAAAAAGGCTGGTGGATAATATATTTCCAACCATGATTGGCAGACGATTATGTTCTCATTGATACGTGAGAAGGGACTCATATACCGGAAAAAAAATTATGTTCTTGGAAGGGAGGTATTTTAGGTCAGGGCTGGAGGATCTCTTGGCCAACTAGGTTGAAGAACGCAGCTTGAAAAAGGTGATTTAATTCTTTTGTAGTGACATCAAAATGTATGGAAAATTGAGGTGTCTTATGACCTCTTTGTCAATTTCCTCTGCCTTTACTGCCCCTACTGAAGAAACACATCCTAAAGAAATGTTCCAATCAGTTATGAAAACTCTTGGCAGTCCATGCATCAACCCTACCTAAAAAAAATCAAAGGTTAGCTCTATCATTCACAACAAAAGCACATGCAATCAATCCATTCATCATACTACTCAAATCAATGATTAATAACTATTGAATAGGGAAAGATAGGGATATTGGGAAGGTGAGGGGTTTATAATGAGTGAAACATGGTAGCATGGACGAGAACCACGAATAGATATTGTTCAAGTAAACATAGATGCAAATTTCAATAACAATATTTCCATTTCCAAATTTCAAAATCCAGTCACTTCATTATCTTTCTTTTAAAATGCAATTCAAAATAATAGAACACATAATTAAAATGAATTTGGGAATATGGTGGGCTTGTAAGGAGTGAAAAGTGGTATAATGAATGGGAAATGAGATGGATATTGTTTGATTAAATAAAATCACATTTGTTCTTTTAAATGATACATCCTCAATTGTCGAATAAAATACATTTTATACTATAGGAAATATCAAAGTTAAAGACATAGCAACTGTTGGTATAGGGGCAGACCCAGGGTTCAACACTCAAGAGCGCACCAACAAAACCCTAACTACCAGCCCTTTCGGAAACACTTGTGAAGCAGATGAAGTCTCACCTGAGGTAGAGGTATGGGTGGTTGTAGGACTTAGATGTCTGCAACCTTAGCTGGGACATCGATCTGTGATTATATCTTTTACAGGGAACTTAGCATATCTCATTCATCAACATTTGACCCTTATGGTACTTTGCAGATAGCACAGAGCATCACAGTGAATACATAGACTAAACATGATTCAGTACTTAGCCACAAAAATATATATTAGATTCAACAGATCAAGCACTAAGAAAATTATATATCAAATCTAACATTCATTCATATATCATAAGCATAGAGCATAACTAGATCTATTTAATCACAGTAATAACTTAGTCAAGAAGGAGATAAACACATTAGGTCGAAGCATGGAGCACAATACACAAAGTTATCGTGGTTCAACCCCACCCTAGGGCTATGTCCACAAAGTCTTCTTCTTTATATTATCTCGGTCAAAATGTTACAACACAGAGCTTCAGTGACCCTTACTTCGCATAGGACAAAAGATCTGCGTAGCTCACTAGATCCTTCTTCCTTTCACTTCAACACAAAACTACAACAACTTGCACTTAGCTTTTCAATCTCCCTACAATAATGCATAAAGGACTCACAATATACATCCAATCACACAGATCCATCTACTATCACTAAGCCTTTAGCTATACATCACATAGATGTACTACTCTTTATATTCTACTTACATTTCCTAAGTATCTATTTATAGATTACAAAATGGGCCTAAGCGTGGGTAAATCCACAGGCCGACATCCCTTTTCCCTTTACATCAACCCAAACCCTAAAAAGGGCCCAAAAATAGGTCTTTCTTCCCTAATTTCTGCTTCGCGTTGCGCTCCATCTTTGGCAAGATGTCGCAGTCCCAAAAACAATCAAATATGACTAAGTATTCTTCAAAACTTGGTCAAGGGCCAACAGGCCCCCAACACTTACCTATGACTCATCCTGAGTCACTCAGGTCTAATCAATTCTGCCTTGAATTCCTCGAGCTTGGATCGAGATGCTTCGACCTACTACAGTGCGACAACCACTTACTCAGTAAGTTCCCGAATCACTGTTTCATTGAGTAGTCCTTCTAGGCATTTTTGTGCAGTGATGACAACCTGTTCGAGTTCATCTCCTTGGCTTTCAAGTTTAGCGGATAGTTGGCATGCCTTTTCTTGGATTGGCTGAAGTCATTGGGAGACTTTCGTCACTTTACTTTGCATTGTATGTACCTGTTGTTTGGCTATGCATTTTTATATGAACCTCTTCATTTTTTCAACTGGGGTCAAAGTCTTTATCTGTGCCTGTAGCGTGTCTACATGCTGCTTTGCTTCTTGTTCTGGTCGTGGTTCTGGAAGGTCCTTCTCCACAAGTAGTGGAGGGAGAAGCTTGGACTCCTCCTATCGACGATGCTTGCACACCTGCATACATCCTTCTCTCTGACATGACTCTCTCAGCCATTAGGTCAATCAAAACTTCTTCAACTACTTTCTCAACAACATTGAGTTCATCTGATATACAAGCTCAGGTCCACTAGCTCAGGTGTGAAAATGAATTCAAAGACTACACTAAACAATAAGGAAATGATCACAAGGTGAAGTAATCTCAATTTTTGGGCTCAAATTCTCACTTAGCAAAAAGTATTCTCAGTGCGTGGCACGACGGACTAAGTAGGGAAACTTAGCAACAGTCTGCTTTCAATGGATATGGGGCCTTCATTAACTCTTTTCTATCCATTCTAGCACTGTCCAACGGTCTAGTGGGAACCCATAAGTGTTTTCCAACCCGTTCAAGGCAGAAGTCGAACGGGTATATCGGTCCAACGACCATATTGTTGTTCCATGGTGAAGTGACAGATGTCATTGTTCTATAATCTCGGCAAAGTGTTGCAAACGTCGCTTTCGCAACCGTTCGCTCCCACCAGGACCTTCTTTCGTACAGGCCCGAAGAGTCAAAGAACTCTTCCAACTCCTCTCGGGAGTTCTCACTACCCACAGTAACTCCTCGATGATATCCCCTTCGCTTATCGAGGAATCAGGTTCCGTGATATCGTGAAACTCGTTGGCACATTCTCATGCAAATCAAAACTCTGAACCCTGACCTCCGATGCTCAAAGGTCAACTCTTCCGTATATCGGGGTTTTCCCTATCGGGAAATCGGCACCTTTAGTGTCGCAATTCACTTGCCCACAATCTCCAAACTCCGAACTCTGATGTACATGTGCTATCCTACAGTCACGTCACCTCTCCCTCAGTATATCGTGGATCGCGTGATCGTGATTCTGTCATTCACAATCCCTTTTCAATGTAAAGTCCCGAATGTCGAACCCCGATCTTCTGGGATCTCATGCCACCTGTCCACCAAGCGATCGACGACTTTGATTAAATCTGGAAATCGCCACTCGTGATTTCAATGAGTGTGACTCTCACCTCGTCAAACACCGAATTTTGAACCCGATGGGATTTTGTCCTCCCCTCCTGCGCCTAAAGACTAAACCTCGCGCAGTTTTTCCAAGATCCAATGGTCAGCGGGATTTCACGATTCTCCCCTACGAATCCCTGGCCGTCAATTCTCCTCCTTGGAGATTTCCTTCGCTCCGACCTCCTTCCTGTTGAACATCCTCCTGGGTCCGTCTCCTCAGTATCAAAAGGGACTATCCCTTCTGAGCTTGTCAATTTTGACCCCTTCAGGGATTTGGGTACACTGCCTGCGCTCAACTTTCAACAACTCTCAAATTGTTGAACCCTTCAGACTCTTCACACCTCCTGCAGCAGCAGTCCTTAACTCTCTCCTCAGAATCACAACCCTGAGTCTTCTCCTAGCCTGTGTGCACCTTGCACGACTCTATTTCCAAATCTGCACTCCTGGGAATTTAGAACAAAAGCTTCCTCTATCTGAACCCTGCGGTCACCCATTCCTTGCGGGCAAATTCTACTGCACTCTATGCAGGAATATCTGGTTTAGACTTAGAGAAACAATTGAAACTAATTTCCTATTCTCACAGATTTCAATTCAACTATGAAATCACATACACATCATATCAAAGCAAATGCATGATAGAAAACAAACATCCATGAGCATGATATCAACACAGAGAAACAACACAAACCATGGTATTGGATCAAAATCCTTCTTCTATTAATTCAATCTGTACATGGGTGTTCTCCACAAGTTCTCTGCTTTTCTCTACTTGCTCTCGATGATAATGTTACAATGTACAAAGGAGGGTGTCTATATTCCATTTCCCTCTCTAATTCTAAAACTATCAAATCTACAATCAAATCTACAGTTAAATTCTATCTAACAGCATTAAAACTATTAAATTCCTTAGCTACCTAAGGACGTGAGATTATCCGCTCAAGGTCCATTTACATTACAAGTGCGCTTCTTTATAAATGCCTTCATTTAAAGAGTGGCGCAACAACTTTCCAAGGAATTGAAAAATATATGTGTTGGCGCTGTCCAGTTGTTTCTTCTCTCTGTGTTGGCTCGCTTGATGAGTTGTCGATGCTCC
Source organism: Picea glauca (assembly GCA_000966675.3). Taxonomy (NCBI): domain Eukaryota; kingdom Viridiplantae; phylum Streptophyta; class Pinopsida; order Pinales; family Pinaceae; genus Picea; species Picea glauca. The sequence goes on along the minus strand of JZKD02S0141908.1, from coordinate 11,878 downwards.
TGCATCATACTCCTCGGCTTGAAAGATTTCATGGGCTCCTGTCCATGAGCTCTGGCATGGTCTGTCCATGCTTTTGTATTACTGCTTCTGTCTCCCAGCTGGCATCCTCCACTGGGTGATTCTTCCATTTTACCAGGTACTCAAAATACTACTTTCGCTTGGTCTTCTTTCCCATCCGCTTGTCTAGTATGCACTCCATCTGCAGTTTCTCGGCTACTGGTAATTGTTTCTGCCACTGGATTACTGGTCCTTCAGTTCCAGTATCTTCTTCCCAAGCTCTATACGGGTATAAATCTGAAATATTGAATATCGGAGATATCCCAATGCCCTCTGGCAACTCTATTTCATAAGCATTCTCCCCGAATTTCTTCAGGACTTTGCATGGCCCGATTTTCTTCATCTTGAGCTTATTGTATGTTCCCCTTGGGAACCTTTCCTTCCTCAAGTGTGCCAGAACCATATCACCAAATTCAAACTGGAGTTGTCTCTTCCACTGATCAGCTCTGCGCTTGTACTCCTAATTTGAGTCTTGCAATCGCTGCTTCACCTTGCTGTGAATTTCTCTCATTGCTTCAGCGAACTCTTCTGTGCTAGCACTGCTAGTCGCAGCCTGTCCTGACTCCCTAAGCTCAGAAACTCCCCTCGGCTGTGTCCCATACAAAATCTGAAATGGGCTTCTTCCTGTACTCCTGTTCACAGAGTCATTGTAAGCAAATTCTGCCTGTGGTAATATCTGGTCCCAACTG
>JZKD02S0141897.1:0-20248 GCA_000966675.3 Picea glauca | reverse complement strand
AGCCTCCCTCCGAGATAACCTCCTTACCGCCTTCCTATACCACCCTCGCTCCCTATGACACCTATCCTCCACTCACATCACCCACACACCTACCCCCTTTCCACTGTCATATCTCTCCCTCTCACCTCCCAACATGTGTCCCCCACTCATACTCCATCTCATCTCCATCATGTTGTCATGTCCACCCTGACCAATCACACCCATCTACCTTCATGTCATTTCCCTTTTCCACATCCCCCATGTCTGTACACCGCAACTCCCACATACTGGTGCTCACGCATTCCCAGTCATCGCCAACCATAACCTTCCACATGGCCACCATTCACCTCTTGTAGCCCGTGAATGTGTGCCAAGATTCTCGCCAACTCCCCATCGTTAGGGTCCATGTTCACCTTCCAGTGTTCCATACAAACGTTCGACGAAGATCCAAGTGGCATAGGTTCAGAGTGCGACCAACACGTTTTCCAGGTGTCGAGTTGACTCAGGCCCCGTCCTAATCCCAATGAAGATAGTTAATGAAGTAGGGGGATTTGGTTGAAACATTGTCTCCCCCCATAAATGGAAAGCTCAAAAAGGACTGCCAAATTGTTTGATCTCGCATCCAACAAAGAACTGCATCCACAGTCTGACAGAGAAGGTTCAAACATAAGAGTTCGCGTCTAAAAGAGGACTGCATGCGAAGTATGAAAAGAAGACTCTCAACGTAAAGCTTTGAATGTAGTGGCTCGATCGCTCCTGGGCTGGTTGTAGTCACTCATGAGTATTAATATGTATTTTTGATATTTTGTTATGGTCGATGGTTGAGCTAGGCTCCCATATTGTAAAGTTTTGATAAAGCTCTAGTTCTCTGGTTATGTATCTTGATTTGAGACTTCTTGTTTAATCTAAGTGATCTTCCTCCTTCATCTTTTTTTCCTCTGATACTGAAGTATCCATGATTGAAGGATTCACATGGATTTTTTTAACTGTATTGTGATGTATGTTTGATTACAGTCTTGTTTTAACTTTCTTTAGTTCTTGAAACTTTGAATCCAAAGAGGATCTTGTGTTTGAAGTTTTTCCTCCTTAGGCTGCTAGAAGACCTGATGTCCATAGAAGACCTCTACATTATCCTCACTAGTTCTTCCTCCTACTCACCTTTAGTACAACTTACCGAATGAATTTGATCAAGACCTCAACTACTTGTGCATGCTGGTCCAGGTTTCTGAGTTAAAACGATATTATCTTGAGTTTGTGCCCATTTGACCTCTTTTAAATTATTCATTGTGACATATAAACTGATGGGTATTGGGCTTACCTTCAATGTAATCTGAAGGTGACTTTTAGTTCTAATATTCTTGGCATCATTGTCGGGGAATGAATTGAAGACTGTTCCCTAGAATAGAACGACAAAGAACTTATGATTCCGAAGGTGCATAAGATATTAGAACCATTGAAGATTGCAGCTTGCACTTGGCAACTCCACTGTTGTGACTTCACTGTTTCATTTGTGGATCTGAAAGGAAGACACGCGAGGTATACTCCATAGCTGCCTCTAGAAACACCTGAAGCTGATGTAGAGAAAATTATCAAAAAAAGAAACCCCCCCAGAGAAGGTACTTCAACTTCAGAGCTAGGTATTTCTGGTAATTTTCATAATCCTTCTTTGGAAACTCCAGTATTTGCTTCTCATTCTCATGTTATTCCATCTATTGGAGTTTCCAAAAGTTTAACATTTGGGAGTGTTCCGGTTGATTTCTCCCCTCCTGGTCTCTGTTTGGAAGGAGAAATTTTTGACACTCCTGTTTCCCTTGAAGTTGTACCGTGGTTTAAACCTAGGACCTTAGAATATTTTCCCACTCCTCCCCCTATTAGATTTGTTGCATTTACAGAAGGGGAAACCTATGTTCCCTCGATCCCTGTAACCTCTTTTCCAAATCCTCAGTTGTTTCTCCTTTCTCCCAGGAACACAATCCCAGTATCACTTGTTCAAACTCCATCTCCTCCTGGTTCTCCTCTAGTTCAAATCCCAATGGTAGGTGCTAATCCCCTTAGGAACAAAATGGATGCCATAGTGGCTGCTAGATATGCCCCTCTTGTCTTGCCTTAGTCTATGAATGCTCTCCCAGTCGGTGGCTACCTTAAGCAGTTTCCTAAGTTCATGGGTGAGGGAGACAAAACTGTAGAAGAGAACCTTGCAACCTTTTATAGTTATGTAGACAATTATGTCATTGTAAATGAAGATGTATGGATGAGACTCTTTGTTCATAGCCTTGATGGAGAGTCTAGGATATGGTTTAGGGCCTTGGATCCTGGATCTATTGATGGGATTGAAGCCCTAGATGATGCATTATTAAGACATTGGGGGGATAAAAAATATTTACTTTACTATATTACAGAGTTTGGATCACTTAAGAAAGAAGTAGGGGAGTCTGTTTCTGAATTTTCAAAGAGGTTTAACAAAATGTATAATAAGATTCCTACTGATATTAAACCTACATAAAACTTTGCCAAAATTACTTGTTCTAGTGCTTTCAACCTTGATTTTTTCTTCCTGTTAAGAGAATGAAGATCTACTTCCTTGAATCATATGCAATATGAAGCCCTAGAAGTGGAGTCCAATGTATTGGAAGTTGACAAACTCAGGAGTAAGGCTGATAGAGACAGAGGAAAGGGGAGGTCTGAAGCTTCAACCTATGGTTCCTCTGTTTCCCCCCCTTAAATGGATGAAGTAACCAAGTTACTAAAATCACTTTCTTCTAGAATGGAAAGGTTGGAATTGGAAGGAAATAAGAGCTATAGGAATCCCCCTAATGCTGAAAACAAGGGTAACTTCGGAAGACCTAATAATACCCTTCATATTATCCAAAGAGATAAAATAAATAGGGATAGGTATGATCAGAGAATCCAAACCCCTCTCCAAAATAACATGGTTACTGATGAAGAAGGAGAGGAAGAAGAGGTTGATCCTGAAATCCTTTGTCTCGGAGACACCTCCTCATTTCCCCATTTATCCCAATCTTCATATGAGGAGTCTCTTGAGGACAACCAACTAAGTGAGTTGAGTAAGGGGGAGAGGACCAATAGCAGTCCACATAAATATAATCTCAGGTCCAAAAAGAAAGAAAGGAAGTTTGACACTCCTGAGCATCCTACCAGAGCAGAAATGCCTGCTAAAGATGTAGCAAAAAACAACAAAGGTAAGGAAGCGCAGAACCCCCCACCAGTGGTCAAAAGACCTTTCCCAGAAGAAAAGGAGATTTTAAAGCTTCATTCCTCTTTTATATTTGAGCATGATATTCAAAAAATTAGAATCCCTGTACCCCTTTCAGAGCTTGTCAAGCATGGAGAATTCAAAAGGTGCTTCTCCAAAATGTTGTAGCCCGAGCCTTCATCTCATTCCAATGATTCAGTAAATCTTCAACATGAAAATCCAACAGTCATCTTAGGCCCTTTTCTAGAAGATAGAGATGATTCATCCACTCCCTTCTATACCTCACTGAACATACATGACAAGGTGTTTCATAACTATTTGATGGAATCAGAGGCATCTCATAATTGCATGCCCAAAACTATCATGGATGAACTTGGATTGGAAATCATAAAGACTTACCATGACTTATATTATTTTGACTCTAGGAAGGTGAAATGTCTTGGGGTCATCAAATATCTAGTTGTGACCTTGTTTTAGCTGCCCATGAAAAGTTTGGTCATGGATATTGTGCTGGTTGATGTTCCCCCCAAGCTTGTCATGCTCTTGTCAAGATATTGGATACAAATACTTGGAGGAACCTTGCATATGGACCTCACATATGCTACCATTCCTGTGTTTATGGGGGAGCATATAAGACTTTATAGGGAAGCTCAGTTGGCCTACATTATTAGTGACGAAGAAAACCCCACCAACCATCCTATTTTTTCACTTGATATTGATTTGGGATCCATCTTATTSCARCTCATTGATGCTCCTGAGCCTCCTCTTGAAATCAGAAATCARTCCATTACTCTTTGTGAAGATTATGCTCCCATCACCTCTGTTTGGAAAATGTTCTTTGATGGAGCCTCTTCTAGGGAAGGTTATGGTGTTGAAGTGGTMTTTGTTTCACCTATTCAAGAGACTATATCTTTTTCCTACAAGTTATAATTCGAAACTACAAATAATGTGGCAAAGTATGAAGCTCTTGTTTCGAGTTTGAGGGTTGAAAAAGACACGGGGATTGAAGTGATTTCAGTGTTTGGGGATGTTGAATTGATTTTCCATTAGATCAAAAATATTTATCAAGATAAGCACCCTAGGCTAATAAATTATAGAAATGAAATGTGGGACCTAGTTGACAGTTTTTTCTTAGCTTTCAACATTTCATTTATTCCAAGAGAAGAAAATGTCATGGATGATTCTTCGACTGTTTCAACAAGTAATTTCAGAGTCCCTCTGCCACCTAAACTCAAGTATGATGTAGAATTAAAATATAGACCCTCTATAGCTGACAATGTCAAGCATTGAAAAGTGTTTGAGGACAATCTTGAGATCAAAATATTCCTTGATACTGTTGGTGAGTTTTCTGCATTACATATTGACCAAGATGATGATTCTGAAAGTAATCCTCATGTTGATGTTTTATTAAACATAATTTTTGATCATCATATTTTTCAGTTGCCTAGAAATCATATTCCAAAGGGACTAGTTCCTTTGGAAAAACTATTTGACAAAAATGACGTGGCAGTGAAATGTAAAGGCTCAACTGATGATGCTGATGTATCTCAGTGTAATATTGGTACAGAGAAGGATGAAAAATTTGTCAATTTTTCAAGCAACTTGTCAAGGAAATAAAGAAATGAATATGCTAAGCCGTTAAAAGAGTTTTCTGATGTGCTTTATTGGACATATGAAGATCTCATAACATATGACATAAGTGTCATTGAATATAAGATCCCATTGAAGGAGGAGGCCAAACCATTTAGGCATAAATTGAGACAAATAAATCCTATACTACTACCTATCATGGAGAAAGAGGTCAAAATGCTACTGGATGCCTAGATTATCATTCCTTTGAGGTATTCTGAATGGGTGGCCAACTTAGTCCTAGTGAGAAAGAAGAATGGAGAAATCATACTTTGCGTTGATTTCCAGAACCTGAACAGAAGATCTAAGAAGGATAATTACCCCTTGCCAAATATGGAGCACATATTACAGAGGGTGACAAGTGCATATAGAATGTCCATGATTGGTGGATTTTTTGGATATAATTAGATCTATGTCTTTCCTGAAGACAGAGAAAAGACAACATTCACTACTCCTTGGGGTACATTCATGTATGCTAAGATGCCCTTTGGATTCATGAATGCAGGGGAAACCTTACAACGATCTACAGACATTGCCTTCGTTGGAGAGAAAGATAGATTTGTAGTCATCTATCTCGATGACATCACAATATTCTCTAGGTCATATAAAGAACATTTTTATCATCTGAGAAAGGTATTATTGAAACACAGAAAATTTGGTCTCTCTTTAAATCCCCAAAATTCATTGTTTTCCATAAAGGAGGGAAAATTATTGGGGCACATAGTATCAACTGAGGGGGTAAGGATTGATTCCAGTAGGGTGGAAACCATCCAAACCTTGTTTCTCCCTAGATCCAAGAAACAAGTTCAGTCTTTCTTGGGGAAAATTAATTTTTTGAGAAGGTTTGTTTCTAATTTTGCTGAACTGATAAAACATATTACAACCACGTTGAGGAAAGGGAATGAAATCAAATGGACTATTGAATACCGTAATTCTTTCGATCAAATAAAGAAGGCCTTCAATGAAGCGTCTGTGCTCATCATTCCTGATTACTCCAAGGATTTTCTATTTTTTTCCTTCGCTTCATCTCACATAGTAGCAATTATTTTATTGCATAAAAATCCTCAAGGGTTAGAGCAGCCCATTGCCTTTTTCAGTAGGTCATTGAGAGATGCAGAGATGAAATATGATATCATGGAAAAGTAGGCCTATGCTTTGGTTAAATCCCTCAAGGATTTCAGGGTCTATGTCTTGCATTCAAAATTGATTGCATTTGTCCCCTCAACTTCATTGAAGGAGATTCTCATTCAACCTAACATAAATGGAAGAAGGAGCAAGTGGATTTCCAAAATCCTTGAATTTGATCTAGAAATAAAGCCCACCAAATTGGTCAAAGGCCAAGGTTTAGCTAGGCTACTGGATGAATCTAATTGAAAATATTTGGGGGTTAAATTCATCAACACTTGCTCAGAAAATCAGCAAGTTGAGTTGTCTGATAAAGGTCCTTAGGTCAGCCTCCGTTGGAAGGACGTGCTTGGTACAAGGAAATTATGTTTTTTCTACAAAATATGCAACCTCCTGATGGTATGGGGGAAAACAAGGTGAGAACATTGAAGCTTAAATCAATTAGATATTATCTTATTGATCAAGTCTTGTATTGGAAATACCCTATGGGAGTGATTTTGAGATGTTTAGACCCACAGGAGGCCCGGAAGATTATGTTTGATTTTCATGGTAGTTTATGTGGGGGACATCACTTTTGGAGAACCACGACCTATAAAATTATCAAGTCTGGATATTTTTGGCCTAGTCTATTCACCAATGTCTGTGCAAAGATCAGGGCATGTATTAAGTGTCAAAAATTCTCTGGAAAGAAATAACTCAAGTATTTTCCATTAAAGCCTATGGTAGCTTCAGGACCCTTTCAGCAGTGGGACGTAGATTTTATTTGGGAAATTGATCCTACTTCTAGCAGTCAACATAGGTGGATCTTGTATGCCACAAATTATTTTACCAAGTGGATATAATCTATCCCCACAAGGTAATCATTGGTTTCCTTGAAGATATTATGGAAAAGTTTGGTTGTCCGAACAATATTGTCATTGATAATGCTTTATCTTTCAAGGCTGAACCGTTGATCCAGTTTTGTGAACAGTTTGGAATTGCATTGATTCACTCTACTCCTTACTAACCCCAAGGGAATGGACTGGTAGAGTCGTCTAATAAGAGCCTTATAAATATCATTCAAATATTGTTAGAGGACAATAAGAAAACATGGGATTCAAAGATCAAATTTTCTCTATGGGCTAATAGAGTGACAATGAAGAGGTCTCTTGGTGTATCTCCTTTTCATCTTGTGTATGGAATTGAGGCCATTTTTCCTTTTCATCTTGCCTTTCCTATGGAAAAATTATTCCAAGACTACCAATGGGAACCTGATGATATGATCAAAAGAATACAACAGTTGGTAGAAGTGCAACAGACTAGAGAACAATTATTGGACAAAGCACATGATCATCAAAAGAAGATCAAGCAGGCCTTTGACAAGAAGGTAAGAAAAGAGGATTTCCATCTCGGAGATCTAGTACTCAAATGGGATGCGCCCAAGCAGGACAAAGGAAATCATGGTAAATTTGAAGCCATGTGTATTGGACCCTTCAAAGTTTCTGAGGTGTTTTCAAATAATACTTACAAGTTGCAGAATTTAGAGGATGCTGAGGTTTTGGGTGGCCCTGTAAATGGGCATTTTCTGAAAAAATATTTTTTCTAATCCATGAGTGGCTTTCATGCCATTGTAAATATCATTCTTCTTTTTGTTTTAATAATTGAATCCATAACCCAATGGTAAGGCATTGAAGCTACTGACCTTCTTAGAGCCTCATAGGGAGGTCTCTATCCCCCATGGAGCCTAATGTTAGCACATATTTTTGATAGAAGGGTGTTTCTCACTTAGGAAATAACCCCTTGGTGAAAAAATGCAAGAAAGGGTCGTAGCATGACCCAATTTTGGTTTGTATCCTAAGTTCTTGGGATATTTGATGTTTTGGCATGTTGTGCTAAGGAGGGTTCTCAGATCTACAGATGAGCAGTGTGCACTCAAATCTATGGTCCACATCACATATCGGACCCCCCCAACCTTCTGCCTTTAATGGGGGGGTCCGAGCTGGTGGTGTTTTGGCATGGGACCCCCACTACTGTGTCACCTCCACAGCAACTCGGACCCCCTCCACTCATTACCACTTACCATCTACCTCCCCTCCTCCGAGCTAACCTCCTTACCACCTTCCTATACCGCCCTCACTCCCTTCGACACCTGTCCTCGACTCACATCACCCGTGCACCTGTCACCTTTTGGCTGTCACATCTCTCCCTCTCACCTAGCGACATATGTCCCCCACTCATACTCCATCTCACCTACATCATGCTTTCATGTGCCCCCTGGCCAATCACACCCCTCTACCTCATGTCCTTTCCCTTTTCCACATCCCTCGTGTCTTTACACCGTAACTCCCACATACTGGTGCACACGCATTCCCAGTCACCGCCAATCACAACCTTCCACATGGCCACCATTCAACCATAGTAGCTCATGAATGTGCACCAATATTATCACCGTCTCCCCATCATCAGCGTACATGTCCACCTTCCAATGTTCCCTACAAATGTCTGACGAAGATCGAGGTTCAGAGTGTGGCCAACACATTTTCCAGGTGCCAAGTTGACTCAGGCCCCATCCTGATCCCGATGAAGACAATTAATGAAGTAGGGGGAGGTGGTTGAAACATCATCTCTCCCCATAAATGGAAATCTCGAAAAGGATTGTCATACTATCTAATCTCGTGTTCGACAAAGAACTACGTGCACATTCTGACAGAGAAGGTTTAGACGAAAGAGCTCGCATTTGACAAAGGACTGCATGTGCAGTTTGCAAAGAAGACTCTCAATGTAAATATTTGAATGCAGTGGTTCAATTGCTCCTAGGGTGGTTGTAGTCACTCCTGAGTATTAATATGTATTTTTGATATTTTCTTATGGTCGATGGTTGAGCTAGGCTCCCGTATTGTAAAGTTTTGATAAAGCTCTGGTTCTCTGGTTATGTATCTTGATTTGAGACTTCTTGTTTAATCTAAGTCATCTTCCTCCTTCATATTCTTTGCCTCTGATATTGAAGTATCCATTATTGAAGGATTCACATGGAGTTTTTAAACCATATTGTGATATATGTTTGATTACAATCTCGTTTTAACTTTCTTCAGTTCCTGAAACTTTGAATCCAAAGAGGATGTTGTGTTTGAATTTTTTCGTCCTTAGGCTGCTGGAAGACCTGATGTCCATAAAATACCTCTACATTCTCCTCACCAGTTCGTCGTCCTACTCACCTTTAATACAACTTACCGTTTGAAGTTGATCAAGACCTCAACTTCTTGTGCATGCTAGTCCAGTTTTTTGAGTTAAAATGATATTATCTTGAGTTTGCACCCATTTCACCTCTTTTAAATTATTCATTGTGACATATAAACTGATGGGTATTGGGATTACCTTCAATTCAATATGAAGGTGACTTCTAGTGCTAACAGATTGGATAGTCTAATATTGTATTGGAACCTTTCGACATAGTCTTCCAGACTGGCATATTCTTTTTGAGCCATTTTAAATATTTCCCCTCGAAAATCCCTAGACTAGTAGTATTCTTGGTATTTCTTAAGGAATGTGTGTCTCATAGCATCCCAACTTGGTATTGAATTTCCACCCAACCCCATGAACTAGTGTAGAGATGAATATTTTAAGGTAGCTGGAAATAATTTTAATTTCTAGGAATCAAACGAATATTCATAGCTATGACACAAGACATCAAACACAAAGATAAATGTGTATGGGTCTTCACTACTTAGTGCATGGAAATGGGGTAAAGAAGTAGGTGGGATGTTTTTCATTTGAGTTTTACCATCTGTATCCCTAATAGGAAATTCAAATGTAACAATATTATGTGGAAAAAATCCTTCCCCTTCTTCTTGGTGTTCACCAACCATGATGAACAAAGGATTTTTGAATTTCATAGGATTCCCAAAGGTTACATATTCTTCTGAGGTAGATGAATGAGAAGGTTCTCGTTTATGACTAGGGTTTTTAGAAGGATTTAGTTCAACATAAGCTTGGGAATTTTCCTCTAAATTGGATGCCACTTCTTCTACAAGGGGTTTTTGTTCACTTGCAGAAGTACTTCCCCTCTTCTTCCACCTATTCTTTCCCGCATGTTAGTTGCTTGGGTGGCTCTTTTTTAACCACGAAAATGTCCTCAGGGATCTCTTACTCTTCAGGGAAATAGAGACTTACCACAAGTTATTATGGTGAATGTGTCAGGATTTTACACTATGGGTATCCTCCAATGAGATCGTCTTGTCTCCATTATCCCACATTAATCCCTAAATGCATTTCCTAGACCAATGTAAACTAGAGATTCATAATTCTTTTAGTGTCTCTGCGGAAATGACACAAAAAATGAAAACACTAAAATATGTTATTTGAAATAAAACTATCTTAGGGCTTCAGTTAATTATCAACCACGAGTTCAATTAGAAATTATGAGACATAGATGTTGTCTACAAAAAATTATGAACCTATAGATCGATTGGTTTATGATGATGTTATTTAAATGTTTATCTATACTTATTTAAAACAAAAACTTTTCAAATTAAAACTAAAGATAAAATAATTACTTTGATTTTCATGGTCTGACTAATGGCTTCTCTATTTATGGGTTTTAAAGATTCCCAACAATTCTCTAGAAGTGAGACAGTATGTAAGAAATCATTTCATTTAACTTCAAAATCTATCTCCATTGAAATACACACTTAACAATGCAAATAAGGAAATATGGTAGCTGCCATTAATAGAATGCATGTCTAATAGAGATTACGTAAAATTCAAAAGGAAAATAGAGTGCATAAACTAATAAACTAAAGGTATAAATATACATATATACAACAATAAACATAAAGTGCCTCCTTGAAGTGGGACCTCCTTCAAACAGGTACAACAAGAAAGAAATTGCAGCTACAACACTACTATTAAATCAGAACTCGAAATGAAACTAAAGGAGCATATTTATATATTGAAGAAAACTTCAAAGTCTATTCACAAAATATATAACAACTCTGTGACACTTCAAATTCGAGTCTATTCCTTTCTATTCTCTAGCTATCTAACACGAGAATTCAACTGAGTATTTATAGATGAAGATGGGAATTATCCCAAACAATTTGCATTTATCATAAACCCTAAAATAATGACACATAACTGTTGTCCATTAAATTAAAAGTGCATTTTGAAGAAGAATGTACAGTCCAAGGGCATGAATATGCTAACAACACACAAATTTCAAGAGAGAAATTCATGGKCATAGRTAAATGAAGTTGAACTACTCTCTATATTCTCTCCTTTCCTCTGTCCAACTATTCATTGGGTGAGGTCGACTTGGTTCCCTTCGAATTTGGTATTCATTAATCTCTGAAGAACCTTTAGCCCTGCAACTTGTGATTTGCTTGGTCATTCCTTGAGACTCGTGGTTAGCATATTTTAATCCTTATTCAAGAAAAACACTCAAATATCTATTCTAATTTCATCATATAAACAAGAAAAATAAGAAACATAATCCATTTTTACCTTTGTACAATAGATGGCCAAGATGGGTGAGAAATGACATATAAAATGATTAATTTTGACTTTTATAGACTAAAACGATTATCATAATAAAGGAAAAAATATATCATTTATTGGTCCTAACTTTTAGGCTAGAGATCTGGATTGTAGATGATCTACAAGTGGGTATGTGTTTAACCTATTTGGAGGAGAAATTAGTTGGATGAGAAAAAGACAATCTGTAGTGGCACTATCAACTACATAATCTGAATAGATTGAAGTTACTCATGCAAGCAAGGACGAAATATGGTTACATAGATTGTGTTCAGGAATTGGGTTGGTAGAGAAAGTTGTAAGGATATATTGTGATAGTCAGAGTACAATGTTCCTCACAAGAAACCCAACTTATCATTCTAAGAAAACTCATATCAATGTTCAATATCATTTTGTTAGAGACATGGTTGAAGAGAAGAAGATGTTGATGGTGAAGGTGGACACTTTGGAGAGTGTTGCAGATTAATTAAGAAAGTCTGTGACCACTGAGAAGTTCTCTTGGTGTAGAGAATCAATGGGAATTTCTTCCCTAGACTGTTGATCATGAAATCCTCTAAATCCTATATGAAAATAAAAAAAACAAGTGGGATAATTTTGGGTATGTTTTATATTCTTTGCACGATTCGACAATCTTTCTCATTTGGTGGTGGCAATTTTTTTCTCCTTTGGCAGTTTAGTGGTGCATGGTATTTATGCTGATGGTTTTCTAATTCCAGTTAAGTAATTAAGGTTGTAATATAATCAAGGTCAATGGATTAGGGGTTTTTTGGATGTCACAAGATCCTATATATTCTATTGTAAACAATGAAGTTGGATTATTAATAGAATTAGAGGTGTGTCTCTAAAACAAGTTGTTAGTTTTCCTAGTTGGGTTTCCAGGGTAAACCTATATGTTTATGTGTGATTTCAATTGTTTTCTTTTCTATTTTAAGAATCTATGTATGCATTGCATTAATGTAAAAATTTTAAAACTTACAATTGTGATCTAGGCATATGGTTCTTTGATTGAGTGCCTTTCTTGGAATAAGTTAATGAAGGAAGAGTCTGTGGTAAAATCCACTTCCCTTTAATGATGTAACCATTCTATTCATTGGGTAAAGTTTTTGAGTTTGAATCTTATGTGGTTATAAGTACAAATATTATAGTCATCATTCCAAAATATACTGGGTGTGGCAGGGTTTGTAGCAGCATCCATAGTTGTAAAGATTCATGTGGGGTTGATGAGATTCGATGTTGCCGCTATGCTTGATTCTGTGTGAGTTGTTGTTGGATAGTTTTTGAAACATAGACAACAATGGACACAATTTCCTTCTCTTCGATAGAGAGGTTGTGAAATATTTGGTGGTAGTGGAGGCCTTTGCATGTGGTGAGGTGAAGGTGTTGTAAAGCACCTGATTATTAGAGGCATAAACTAATCCATAATGGATCCAGGAACCAAAATGGGTCCAGGAAGGCCTAAAAATAAGAGTGCTCAGAATGGATTCAAAATGGACATGTGTGTTGTCCTCGTCGATACGAACCCAACATGACTTGAACTGGGTCAAACGAACGTCATATACAAAATATATCGCGGTCTGTTCGTTTCATCAAACATGTAAAAAAAAAAATGCTAACTATACAGTGTTGACGTGGCATATTACTGTACATGACATACGGTCGTACAGTGAGATGGAAGTGTGGGAATTTTGACGTGGACAGGTTGCTGACTGGGTGGACATGTGGGTAGGCAGGTGGTCGAATGATATTTTGACACATGGCACACTATTGGGTGAATGAAATGCAATTGGGTCCTGTTTGAAAGAGTTGTCCTTGGAGCTAATAATACATAGAAGTTTGTCAGATAAATTTTTGTTTTTCTATAGGGGAGAGATGTTGTAGAATATTATATATAGCTAATTAATTGGAAATATCTACAAACCAAGATGAATGAACATACAATGCAAATAAATGTTCGTTAGGGAAAAATATTCTACTGGACCATTACTCCCTTCAATATTTCATTAGGACAAAAAGTCTGCTACAACATTATCTCTTTCGGGTCTATCACAAATGGTGATGTCATATTCCTATAGTAAAAGTAACCACCGAGATACCTACCATTTGTGACTAGTTTTTTCATAAGGTATTTGATGGCAGCACGATCAATGTGTACAAAGAATAGGTAGCCAATGATGTAGTGTTGAAATTTGTTGATTGCATGGAAAACAACAAGGAATTCCTTATCTCTCATTGTGTAATTTAATTTTGCATGAGAAAGGTTTTTACTGGTATAGTATATTTCGTATGGTCTTTGATCCTCTCTTTGTCCAAGTACAACTCCAATGGTAGTATTTGAAGCATCTGTTGAAATATGAAATGGAAAGGTCCAATTGGGTCCTCTTAACTTAGGTGCTACAAGAAAACTTTTCTTTTAATGTATTAAAGGTTGTTTGGCATGAGTTATTCCAAAGAAACTCAACATCTTTTGAAAGTAACATGAATAGAGGTGATTCTATTTTGATAAATTTTTCTATGAATCTACGATAATATCTTGCATGACCTAAGAAAATTCTTACATCTTTTTATTCATTGGAGTTGGAAGTTTAGTGATCACTTTGAATTTTGTGGGGTCAACCTAGATACCCTTGGAATATATATGATGCCCCAAAACTATGACTTCTGTGAGCAATATATGGCGTTTTTCATGACCGAGGGACAAACTGGTTTCTTAACATCTTTCAAGAAATTTTATTAGATTTTTTACTGCTTTTTCAAAGGTATTTCCATAGATTGTAAAATTATCCATGTAAACTTCCACATAGTCATGGATCATGTCAAAAAATATTTCCAAGTAAAACCATTTGGAATGTGGCTAGAGAATTACACAATCCAAATGGAAGGAATCGATATGAAAAGTACCCCATGGGAAGGTAAAAGTTGTCTTTTCTTGATCTTCAGGGGATAACTGAATTTGGTTATACCCACTGAAGTCATCAAGGAAGGAAAACTATTTTTTTTTTTCTGGCCAAGGTATCCAAAACTTAATCAATAAAAGGTAAAGGGAAGTATTCCTTAGCAATAGCTTTATTCTATTCTCTATAATCCACAAAAACTCTCCATTTCCAATTTTTCTTTGGGATGATAACAAGTGGTTAGACCCACTTACTATTAGAGATAGGATAAATGAAATCAACATCAAGTAGTTTCTGCAACTTAGTTTTAATTATTTCTTGAAGTGTATGATTCAGTCTTCATTGAGTTTGTCTTATTTTTTAAAAGTTGTCCTTTACATAAATGTGATGATTGCACAAACTAGGATGGATTCCCTTCATATTTGTATAATCTCAAGCAAATTGCTTAGCATGCAAGTGTAAAAATTCAATCAATTTTTTCTTTTGTGGTCCTTCCATTTGGGGATTTATATTGAGTATCTTTCCTGGAAGGATTTCTACAGGCATGCTACGTATTTCAAATGTGGTATACAGATAGACCATAATTAAATGGAATTCTTTTTGAATCGTAGAATTTTTTTTGGTTTCTTATATCATGTGCATGATATTATTAGTAGGTGAATTTATATTGGTAATAAGATCATATATAAGTTCATCTTCAATGTTTTCCCTAAAGGAAAGATCTTATTCAATCATACAATATTTTTGGATTTTTTCATCATCACTATCCTCATTTCCTATCCATATAGGTGTTTCATGAGTAGGGCTTGGTTTTGATGGTGGATATAATGTCATTTTCATTGTAGAAGAACCATGAGATATGATCATATCTCCAAAACTACACCTAATGAAGGCATCAATGGTGGCCAACCAAGGCCTTCCCAAAATCAAAGGGTATCCCCCTAGATTTAATTTTGGTTGTAGAACCATGAAAACAATAGGATACTCCCATGAGTATACAGAGATAACTACGTCTTCTAAGATACCTTCATTTTGAATAATGGATCGATATGCTAACTAAAGGATGGTAGTGGTTTGACGAAGATGATTTAATTGCAAATTTTCCATTGTTTCTTTAGTCATGATGTTTGTAGCAGCTCCCAGGTCTATCAAAGTATTTGAGATGCAAATGTTATTAATGTAAACATATACATTAGGAATTCTTGGATCTAAGTACTTAGTAGTCAGTGTGTTTCTAAGCATTAAATCAACTAAATGACCAAGTGCCTGAATTGTTGGAGGATCCTTTGGTTTTCATCTTGGCTTCTTCAAACACAATTCTCTAACAACTTTAACACAGATAGGTACATATTTTATGGCTTGGAATAAAGGAATTCTAACATAGACATTTTTCAATTACTGGAGAAAATCAAATTCAAAGTTTTTGGCCGATTTTTCAATGGTTAATATGTCAGGATATGGGGGAGTTTAAACTTATTTTGGTTGATCTATTTTTTTTGGAGAATTGGGTTGATTTTCTAAAGAAGATTTATTAGTTGTTTTATTTGATTCAACAACTTCCTCCTCATTGTCTTGTTCCAAAATGACAGGAGAAGTTGGATGATACAAATTTGTGGTTTTTTTCCCCATCATCTTGTTCCTCAATGATGGGTGAAGTAGGATTGATTATATTCCCTAATTGAACATGAATTTCTTGAAGGTCTATAGGCGATATAAGGTAAGTTAGATAGCTGGGAAAGTAAGCATATTAAGAATGTCGAGTTACTTTATTATTGGGGTTAAAAAATAGGTTAACAAGGAATCCGAGTTGGTGATATAGGTGGATATTGGTGGCCACCCACCTCTTCCAAATGTCTCAAAACAATTTTCTGACAATTTTGGCAATTTACTATTTTTAGCAGTTTTTAACTTCTGGGGTCATTTTGAGGACCTATATTAATATTTTTCAGTATCAAGATTCTCAATGATACCCAAAGGCTCTAATTGAGCCCCCAAAATTAATTTCCTCGATGATACCTTTCCAACAAGCTATCTTTCACCCCAAACAGAGATCGTATGCCAAAGTTACACCCCCGGGAAGTTGATACACCAAACTACCCAAAATGGAGTCCACACAACTGTTGGATTTTCATCTTCTGGGGTTAGGGTTTTGGATTTTATTTATGATAAAAATGCCTTTGGATCCTCATTATAAAATCATCTTCTTGTGAATGTGAGTAGCGGACACATCTCTTCTCAGAGATAAGCTGCCACCATTGTAGCGAGTCTTTCACTCTATATTTTTACAGTCTTTGTACATTTTTTGCTCATTAATAGAAATCTATGTATTACTCTATCTCTGTGTGTATGGTTGCATCTCCGATACATTTCTGTTATATTATTGGATATATGATATATCTTTTTACATTTCTTTATTATATCTCTGCTCTCATTTCATGCCGAAAATAATCTAGATCAGTGGTACCATAGTAGGCTACTCTTGATCGTTTTTCAGTGCATGTCCCCGACGAGGTACGAGTATAGAAATTTGGGTCTCGAGCTTGTCTCTCTTGAATAAAATGTCTCTCGCATGCCCAAGAAACCCTCCATGGTGGAAGAAAATAAAAATGACAGATCAAACGATTCTATTAATCTGTTGCTTGAGCAAGCTCTCACGTGACAGAGGGACAAAATGATGGATAATTTTTCCCACATCCTTCAATGCCTACCAGTAACAACAAGAGAATCTTCATCAAGAGGCCACTTTGGAGGAACCTCTCCTTTCAGGGTACAAGTTAATTTCAATATTCCCATATTTGAAGGACATATAGATGCAGATGCCTTAGAAAAATGGTTAAATCTGCTAGAAGGTTATTTCTTTGTTCATAATTTCTCTGAGAGGGAAAATATCACCTTCACAGTCCTTAAGGCTCTCCCCCATGTCAAATATTGGTGGGAAACTTACTTGGATAAAATTTCCACAGAGGAGTCTAGAATATATGGGGCTAAGCCCACTTGGGATTTTTTGTGTGGATGCGATAAAGGAACAATATTATCCCATTGGAAACTATGAGGACTAGTACATGAGATGGACCACACTGTGGCAAGAGAGGGGCCAAGTAGTTCTAGAGTTCACCAATACCTTCCATACCTTGCACACCAATATAGGTATCAAAGACTCTGAACGACATTTGGTTCTGAAATACCATGGGGCTCTACATAGATACATCCAAATTGAAATGGATTTTCTAGACATCTCATCACTCGGTGTTGTTTATCGATATGTTGTTAAAATCGAGCAGAAATTTAAGAACTAGAATAAATGGGAGTTCAGGTCTGCAAATCCGCAACAACCAATGTATGATAAAGATGAATCTAACAAATAGTCTCCCAAAAACCAGTCCAAGCCACAAGAAAAGAAGGGTCACAGAAAGACAAAGAAGGACACCAGAAAATGGTTTGATTTCCATAAAATCCCCTGGCACAACACCGATGAATGTCGCTCAAAACAATCATTTGTGGATGATATCAAAGACAAGGATCCAAGCCTTGATTCATAATTTGATTAAGAAAATATTGATAAAAGACAATTCATCGACGTAGACCCCACTACTATTTTTGTGACCACAATAATTCAACTAGAAGAACCCACAGATCTTGAAGAGGGGGAGTGCCTTTTTCATTCACAGATGTGGATGAAGGGGACCCACTGCATTTTATTGTTGATAGCGGAAGTCAGAAGAACCTCATGTCAGTTGAGGTCATCCAAAATTTTGGATTGCCGACAACACCACACCCACAACCATAGAACATCGGGTGGCTTTTCCAGGGACGAGATCTTCATGTCAACCAATAGTGTCGATTGTCATATGATATCCAACCCTTCAAGCATGAGGTATTATGTGATGTTTCCCCACTAGGTGTATGTGATGTTCTCTTGGGACAACCATATATGTGGAAGCTTCATGCTATCTATGAATATCAACCCCGTAGTATCATTGTTACTCTAGGTGGTCATCTCTACAGGATACTAGAGGTAGTTCCAACTACCGTCCCACCTAAACAATGCCGTAAGGTAGTATCTGAGTCTCATACTAAAAATTTTATCTTCTTCAAAATATGTTAAAAAGGTGAATATAATTAATGACAACCACTACAACCTCATCCCACCTCTGCCAATTGGCTCAAAACAATTTTCTAACAATTTTGGCAATTTACTATTTTTAGCAGTTTTTAACTTCTGGGGCCATTTTGAGGGCCTAAATGATGGTTTTTTGGTATCGATACTCTAAATGATATCCAAAGGCTTTGATTGAGCCCCCCAAATGAATCTCCTCGATGATACCTTTCCAACGAGCTATCGTTCTCCCCAAACATAGATTGTATGCCAAAGTTACACCCCCGGGAAGTTGATAAACCAAACTACCCAAAACGATGTCCACAAAACTGTTGGATTTTCATCTTCCATGGTTAGGGTTTTGGATTTTCGTTATGATAAAAATTTCTTTGGAGCCTCATTGTAAAACCATCTTCTTGTGAATGTGAGTAGCGGACACATCTTGTCTCAGAGATAAGATGCCACCATTCTAGCAAGTCTTTCTCTCTGTATTTTTACAGTGTTTGTACATTTTTGCTCATTAATAGAAAATTGTGTATTACTATATCTTTGTGTTTATGGTTGCACCTCTGATACATTTATTTTATATTATTGGACATCTGAGATATATCTGTACATTGATTTATTATATCTTCTCTTTCATTTCATGTCGAAAATAATCTGGATCAGTTGGTCTTTGGGGTGATTGAGATGGTGCTAATTCTAACTATGGTTGAGGTTGTTCCTGTTGAAATGGAACTTGGGATTAAAAATAAACTGTTGTGGATGTTGTTTTACCATATTTACAAAAGGAAATGAACCTCACCAACCTTGTTTCCAAGCTTGGTTTTGTCCCTAGGGGCCCATTGTGACCATGATGTTGGTGGATACCAAGTGGAAAATGGGTTTTTCATATGCTACTTATTATCCCAAAATGCATTGTAAGACTGAGAAGAATTAGGAGTAATACCCGATGGTTGATTTGGACAAGGACATTTTGGATTGATGTGAAAATTTTCTCAACTCCTTCATTGGTTCCCTAATAGAGTAATTTTATTCCAGGTAATGAAGGACAATCCTTTGTGTCATGATCATGTAAAAAAATTGCATTGATTTCAATATTATCCAAGGGACACTCACGAAAAGGATGTTTCTTATGACATCTTCGAAAAAATATGGCCAAAGGTAATGTTTCCTCTTCTTGCTTCTTTTTTATTTTCATAGTGTCTAGTTGGAAACTGAGAGAACTAAGTATGCCAGTCTTGAAATTATCTAAGAAATTCCCAATTTCAACTCATGTAACAAAACCCCCTGATGATTTATTAACTCTTTAAAGGATTTCCCGAGACCACCTTACTTTATTATCACCTATTCAATATTGTCTACATAACTCACAAATAGTATTGTATGATAGTTGAGAAACATATTCGTCTCCCATCGAGTTTAGGACATCCAAATACTTGTCTAGGATACCTTTAATAAAAAGTGTCTGCAATGTATTTCGTTCTAATTGATGTTGATTATGTTAGCACATATTTTTGATAGAAGGGTGTTTTCCCTTAGGAAATAACCCCTTGGTGAAAAAATGTAGGAAATGGTCATAACGTGACCCACTTTTGGTTTTTATCCTAAGTTCTTGGGTGATTTGATGTTTTGGCGCATTGTGCTAAAGAGCGCGCTCATATTTGTAGCTGAGCAGTATGCACTCAGATCTACGGTCCACATCACATATCAGACACCCCGACCTTCTACCTTTAAGGGGGGGGTCCAAGTTGGTGGTTTTCTGGCATGAGGCCCCCTCTATCGTATCGTCTCCACAGCAACTCG
>JZKD02S0141886.1:11368-23786 GCA_000966675.3 Picea glauca | reverse complement strand
CTTTATGATCAACATAAAGGAAGACCAACTTTCCAAAAATCTTAGGAAGACAAGAAGAAAAGAAAGATGGAACAAAGGAAGAAGGGGACTAAGCCACCATTCTTCAGAAATAATCCTTAGGGGCATCCAGCTTCTAGAGAACTCATAATGACTGAGACAGTGGGGAAAAGACAAATGCATCCACCTATTCAATGATGGTGTTGTGGGGGAGATCATATGTATAGAGATTGTCCTCATAGAGGTGAAAAAGTGAGGAATTTTCACAATGTACAACAAGTTGATATAGTGGAGGACATGGGAAGAAATGTACCTAGGATATATGTATCCCTGGACAAAAAGAAAGTTGAGTTTCAGTCACATATTATTGAAGTGGAAGGAAAGATAAACTACCAAACCATTGTTATTTTAATTGATTCAGGATCTAGTCATAGTTATATAGATCCTAAGATGGTGGAAATATTGCATTTTCCAAGAAGCAAGATTGGAAAATCTTGGTTGGTGCAACGGGCTACCAGAGATAAAAGAAAAATTAATGAGATGGTTAAGGCATGTCCAATGAACATGAATGGACTGAGCACCAGGGCATATTTGAACAACATACCTTTAGGTTCCTATGAATACCTAATTGGTATGTATTGGTTGGACCAACACCATGTTATCCTAGACTGTTATAATAAGGTATTTACTTGCTTGGATGAGGAAGGGAACCTAAGGAAAGTACAGGGAATTCCCAAGGTAGTAACTGTCAGAGAAATTTCAGCATTGCAGCTGGAAAAAATTTACAAAAAAAGGGTGTCAAATATTTGCAGCACATATGGAAGAGACACCTAAAGATAAGGTGTTAAATATTAAATATTATTCATTCCTAAATGAGTTTGAAGATGCATTTAAAAAAATACCAGGATTACCCCTTAAAAGAGACAATGATTTCTCCATCAATCTAATGCCTAGAGCAGCCCCAGTATCCAAGACCCCTTACAGGATGAGTACACCAAAATTGAAGAAATTAAATGCAACTTGAAGAGCTTATGAAGAAGGGGTCTATATGCCCAAGTGTGTCACCTTGGGGTGCCCCAATATTATTTGTAAAGAAAAAGGATGGAACATTGAGACTTTGCATTGACTTTAGGCAGTTGAACAAGGTAACTATGAAGAATAAGTATCCTTTGTCAAGGGTCAATGACTTCTTTGATCAAATGAAAGATGAAAAAATATTCTCCAAGCTTGATCTCAAGTCAGGTTATCATCATGTAAGAATTAAAGAAGAAGAAATCAACAATATTTATTTCAGAACAAGGCATGGTCATTATGAGTGCACATTGGTGCCATTTGGGTTATCAAATGCACTAGTTGTCTTCATGTGTTTAATGAATGGTATTTTTAGAGAATACTAAGATAAGTTTGTCATTGTATTTTTAGATGAAATTCTTATATATTCTAAGTCAGAGGAAGAACATGAAAAAAAATTGAGGATGGTATTACAAGTATTAAGGGAGTATCAGTTGTATGCCAAATTGAGCAAGTGCTCATTTTATCAGAAGCAAATTTATTATTTGGGACATATCATTTTAGAGGAAGGGATAATAGTGGATCCTGAGAAGATAGATGTTATTAGAGGATAGTCAACGCCAAAGAATGTGACAAAGGTCATATCATTCATGGGCCTTTCAAGATACTATAGGATATTTATTGAAGGATTCCCAAAGATTGCACACCCAATCACTTCCTTGCAAAAGAAGGGTGTGAAGTTTCAGTGGACATTGGATTGGGAAAAAAGTTTCCAACACTTGAATCATTTATTAACAAGTGTTCCAATACTAAGGATTGTTGATCCAAATGAAGACTTCATTGTATGCACTGATGCATGTAAAGAAGGGATTGGTGGAGTCCTCAATCAAAGTGGGTATGTGGTATTATATGAATCAAGGAATTTGAAGGAGCATGAAACACACTATTCTACTCATGATTTGGAGTTGGTAGCCATAGTGCCAGCCTTGAAGATGTGGAGGCACTACCTCATGGGGAAAAGGTTAGAGTTGAGGACAAACCATAGTGGTCTTAAATATTTATTTGGAAAATCAAATCTAAATTCCTAGCAAAGAAGATGGTTAGAATTTCTTAGTGAATATGAATTTGATATAAAGCATATCAAAGGGAAAGAGAACAAGGCGACTGATCCATTTAGAAGAAGGGTGCATGATTTGCATGCTACAACCATTAGAATATACAAATCATATTCAAAATATAGAATCTTAGAGGCTAGAAAATCAGATTTGCAATACATGGAAATAATAAAAATATTACAACAAGGTATTTTACAACAGAAAATTGAAGACTATAAACTAGAAAATGATGAAATTATCATGTATAGGGGCATAATGTATGTACCAAATTCCCA
Source organism: Picea glauca (assembly GCA_000966675.3). Lineage (NCBI taxonomy): Eukaryota > Viridiplantae > Streptophyta > Pinopsida > Pinales > Pinaceae > Picea > Picea glauca. Next base: position 21,388 of record JZKD02S0141886.1, on the reverse strand, counting down.
GGAATTGAAAAATATGATATTGAGGGAAATGCATAATGTACCTTATGATGGGCACCCATGTTATCATAAAACTATTGCAGCTATCAAGAGCCAATATTATTGGCCAGGCATGAAGAAAGAAGTTGTTGATTTTATTGCCAAATGTTTAGAGTGTCAAAAGGTCAAGGCTGAGAATAAACATCCAACTAGTTTTCTACAACCATTACCCATTTCTGAGTGGAAATGGGAAGTTGTAACAAATGGATTTCATCACGAAACTTCCCAAAACAAACAAACAACATGATTCGATCATGGTAGTGGTGGATAAGCTTACTAAAACTGCCCATTTTATTCCAGTAAAGCTCACTCACAAGGCAACCAACATTGTTGATATTTACATGAGAGAAATTAATCAAGTACATGGTATACCCAAGACAATTATGTCTGACAGAGATCCAAAATTTACATCAATTTTTTGGAAAGGATTATTTAAGGGATTTGGAAAAAAATTGAATTTTAACACAACTTATCATCCAGAATCATATGGACAACCAGAGAGGGTGAATCAAGTGATTGAGGATATGTTGATGATGTATGTGATGGATAAACCATGAAAATAGGAAGACTACCTACACTTAGTAGATTTTTCTTATAACAATGGGTATCAAGCATCTATAAAGATGAGCCCATTTGAGGCACTTTTTGGAAGCAGATGAAACAAACCGGGAAGCTAGGACAACCCAACAGATAAAGTAGTGGTTGGGCCAGAATTACTCAGGGAAATGGAAGAGAAAATGTTGAAAATAAAAAAGAATTTAAAGGCTTCCCAAGGTAGGTGGAAAATCTATGTTGATAAGGGTAGAACTCACACGTAATTTAAAGTGGGTGACCATGTATTCTTGAAAGTAAAGGCCAACATAAGTTCCCTGAAGTTGGGAAAATGTTCAAAGTTGGCAGCTCGTTATTGTGGGCCGTTTGAAATCCTAGAGAAGATTGGGCATGTAGGATACATGATTTCCTTTCCTGCATCAATGTCTATTCATTATGTATTCCATGTATCAATGCTCAAAAAGTGTATACCTAATGCTAATCATGTCATTGAATGGAATGTGATTCAGGTGGAGAAAGAAGGAACCTTTCAAGTGCATCTGGTGTGACTATTGGATCAGAAGATCAAGCAACTCTGAAATCGAACCATAGAGATAGTAAAGGTCCAATGGACTTGGTATGGGCCTGAAGATGCTACTTGGGAGCACAAGGATGCTATGCAAGAAGAACACCCACATCATTTTGAGGATTTTTGAAATTTTGGTTGTATATGTGTATATATTGCACTAAGGACAATGCATAAATAAAGGGGAGGGGAATGTAATACCCCTATGTCGAACCCAAAATGTAAATGTAAATATAAATGTACATATGTGTATAAGATGGTGAGATCTTTGATATCACTTTTCGCGCACCTTCCATGGTATAGCGTGCACATGTATTGTGCAGTAAAATTATGAAGTGTGCACATTCCAGGATACGCACGCAACAAACTTAAGTGTGCATGATTTTGATGCCAGAGAGCCTTTGTGTATATGTTGTGTTTTGAGGCCGGTGAGCTGGAATGCAGAAGTGATAGTATGCATGTAATGTAAATGTAATCACACATAGATATTAATGACAAACACATCACTACATAAAACCAACCATGTAAAAGAGTATGGGAGGATAAAATTCACTAGTTAGGGAAAGGGGGATAAAAGTTAAGGATAAGAGGACAAGCTAGAGAGATCAAGCCAAAAAGGAATATTATATTAATATTCCTTAAAGTATAAAGTATGGATAATTATTTTATCCTAAGTTCTAAGGATGGGGACAAGTGGTCCAAAGTAGTTCTCAACATGACACGTGTCAAGTTGGGAACATGCATACATATAGTTTGGACTTAGTTCATTTCTCCATCATTCCATCACCATTCACTCTCTCATTCAACTATCCTCCATACCTTCCTATCACTGTACTTGTACCTGGTTAGATTAGGAGCTCGACTGAAGAAGCGGGTTTTCAGGCCCATGGGATATTGAAGAGGCAGGTTGTCAGGCCCGTGACGAATTCTTTCTAGGTGAGAGAATTGTTAGGAATTAGTTTCCCAAAGGTGATAAAATGCAGCTATAGGGATTTGAGACTTCTTGTCTAACCTGTTGTTGAAGCCCCGAAAAGGAAGTGGGGCAGTCGAGGGACTATTGAGCAGAGAAGGAGAACACTTCCTGGGCTGGGACAAACATGTGGGGAATGAGGGACTATAGGATATTAGTTCGAGTTGACACCTGTGATAGAGTTTTTCCTATTGTGTGAGATACATCAAGTTAGTTAGGAATTCCTTTCCTAGGTAGATTTTAGTCCCATGTCGAGGGTGACCCACTGCTAAGAGTTTTGAGAAGTGTGGTCTAAGGCTGGGAGGAACGTGGAAGGTCTGCATGCAGTTAGTGATATTTTTACCAAGATAAGTGTCAATTGTGTGTTAAATTACATGCTACATTATTATTTATGCATTTATTTTTATGGGGTTTTCCTGTGTGTGCTACATGTGTATTTTTATTATTATTCTGTATGAATCTGTTCATTTGCAGAGTTTCTATATTTTTCAATTCTGTATACAGTTCAAAATTTTTATGTGGCATAGCCTAGTTGGATGTTGGGGATGCTACAATTAGTGGGTTGGAAGCACCCAAAATAAACCATGTTTTGTCAGAGAACTAGAAGGTGACATACAATGCAGTATGAATCATTGTCGCACACAATTGTTGCAAAAAAAATATAGGTAAATACCAACATATTCAAGACATACCTTGAAGAAATACAAGAAAAGGTGACAAAAACTTGGAGGATCCCATGGGAGGTGGTGGAGGAGTACAAAACGATAACAAACTTTAAAGAATTGAGGCATAATATGTGGATCTAGGCTGAAAGGGATCCAGAGAAGGAGTGGTTTCATATGAGATATTGCGTCATGACAGAAGATGTCCAATGGGAAATGAAAGACTGCCAAGAAGAATGGAAGGTTCCATTAGAACAACCAAAGGACAAGTAGCCAACAAAGGAAAAACAACCAGTAGAAGCAGACTCATCACAAAGGAAGGGTACTGCAGAAAAAAATACTTTTAGAAACCAATAGGGCACATGAATCCAATAGGGGGGAGCACAACAACAAAGAAGAAGACTATTCCCAAGCCAGTCACACAACAAAAGGATTGCACAAAGATTGTTAATGGCATGACACAAAGGAAGGAGAAAATCCTTGCACAGGAGGGAAGAGAAGGAGGAAATATACCAGATACCCCAGGCACAATAGAGCCAACATAGCCAAGGCCACCAGAGATAACTATTGTACAGACAGGTGGAGTGCACAAGAAAATGAATGTGCACAAGGAAGTCCCAGAATACACCATAACAAAGGATGATGCCAAATTAGTCACATAGAAAGTACAAGATCATGCCGTAGAAGAATATGAGGAGGAAGAAAAAAAAAAGGAAGAGGATAAAGCAAGAACTAAAAGAGGTAAATCATGTATTAGATCACATACGATTTACCAAGGCACAACACCAAGGGGAAACACAACAACATCAAACAACTCAAGAACAACCCACACAGAATGAGGAGGAGACAATGTAGATAATAGCATTGGCAAGCCAAATATTTATCCTTACTCAAGACATGTTGCAAATAGACGAAGACATGGCACAAAGGTAGGTCAAGGGCATGGAACAACTGGAACTGGTATTCACTAAGATACCAATGAAAGAACTCTATTAGCTATATGTTAGTGTTATGCAAGAAGTTCAATCCAAAGCCAGGAGAGATGCACAAAACCTAAAGACAACCAGGATATCCAAGGAGATACTAGAGATGATTATTACAGAAGTACGGATAGGACATGAGGAAGAAAAAGAACATGTAGATAGATTAGAGAAAAGACTTGAATAAGTCTTCCAAACAATTCTGGAGAGCACACTAGTAGGAGAAGTCGATGAAAAAGAAAAGCTAAAGAAGATAACATAGACAATGGAGTAATACAAATAGGATATAAGAGAATTGGTGGATAAAATGACACCAACTACACCTCTAGAAGTCAGGTTAGAAAGGGAGCAACAATAAACAAAACAAGAAGACCTTCTGGCACTAGAATTCAAATAAATAACAAAATTGTATGAGAGGATGACACAACTTTGGAAAAGCCTAGTAGAAGATGAAGGGATCCAACAGTCGGATTAGAAAGAAGAAAAGTTGAACAAAATAGTCTAGGATCTAAAGAAGAGGCATAAGATAATGCCTATCTTGGAGAGACTGAGGGCCATGTAGGAAATTAAAAACCTGCAAGAAAAAACAAAGATAATTTGGGAGGAATGACAAACCAAACAGGATCAGTTGGAGCCCCTGCAAGAGAAAGCATAAAAGATGATACCAACACTAGAAATAGATAAAACTAGAAAACAAGCACACTCATAAGGCATACAATTGTTGAAGGAGCACGTCACAGCGTAGGTTGTGGAGACCTTGACACAAAAAAAGTGCATAGGTTAAGAAGCAAGTGGATGAACTGACAAAATAGTTCCGGGAGTTAGAGAAATTAGTGCAAAGGACACACACTGCCTGAGTGGCTTGAGACGAGCCACACGTTAGTGTTGGGGGATTATTGGAGTAGGAAATTTTGGGAGCAAAGAAAGCATCATGCGCTAGAAAAGAAGGAAGACCAACACGATAGAAGGGAAAAGGAAGCAACGCACTGAGAAAGAAGGAAGATCAACGCAGATTCAAAGAAGGGATGAAGACCAACCACATAGAAGGCAGTTGGAAAGTGGACAAGTTGAGTCCACTTAGGATTAGGGTTTTTGAGTCATAATGTAAGGGTTTTACCCATTCTTTTAGTATAAATAGAAGATGTATGAGGTATATTGAGGGTTCTTTTTGTGTCTTTGAGAAAGTAATTCATTATCACTTTTGCATGAGCGAAACACTTAGAGCATCCCTTTGATTTTTGAGTCAAATTTTGTATTTTGTGAAGAGTTGCAGAGATCGGATGGAGTCAGAGTTGAGATGTAACTGATGGAGTAAAGTCGCAAGCTGTGGATATTGGTGTGATGCTGGTCAACCTCACCATTCTTAAAACCCTATGATGTAATGTGCGCAACACTATTTTGATGAAGCATAAGAAATAAATCATAAGATATTTGTGGATGTATCCCAGTGGGGGTGAACCAAGGTAAAAATGGTGTCTTTATGTGTGATGTGTTCTTTTTATATGTTTTATAATGAATTAATGTCTAGATGAATGCATCTATTAGGGTTTATTTACATCGCACACTAGAATAATTATGCAGAATATATGTTATTGAATGGATGAATTATTAGATCTAATGAATGTTATGGTAGAATTCATGTTAAAGTAGAAGTAGAATAAAAAGAACATCCCCAATCCCCTCCAGGACTGCAGACATCTATGTCTTGAAGTCACCCATAATCCATTTCATGTGATATTGCATTGTGCACTATGTGTGTGGTGTATCCTTCCGGTTTACTAGAAGGGTCGATGGTGAAAAGGGTTTTGTTGGAGAACTAAGGTAGAACGTGGGTCAACCCATACATCCAACATGTATTATCTTCCATTAAGATTGTAAGACTAGAACATGGCTCCAAAGAAGTAAATATTTCCTATGATGATTCCATATGGTTCAAGGATCGTAAAAAATAACCCATGTAGATAATGAGGAAGAGATGAAAACAAGTGCATGACCTGTTTCCTTTCCTTTTCCTTTATCATATTATGGATTTCAAATTTCTCAGCTTTCTTCTTGATATTGTAAAGTACATTGATATTATTCCTCTCAAGAAGATGGGTCATAAAATCAATTTTTTTCCTCATGCATGGATGTTCTTCCTGATTGGGTTTCTTGCAATAAGTACATATCACCTTCTCCTTCTTTGTTTTCCCAATTTTAGAGTTGGAGGACTCCTATGTAGATTTTGAATTGTGGTCCTTCTTATAATATTGTTTTTTCTTTCCTATGAATTTCTATTTAAGTTTGTTGCTAGTATTTCTTCCCTCATTTGTAGAAAGTGCACACACCTTTGTTTTCTTGAGAGAACCCATTTGAACAAGTTTATCTTTCTCATGGGTGAGAGAGGCAACAATCTCATCTGATGAAGGCATCTTTCAAGCATCTTCGACTACGGATTTTGTGCATGTAAGGTGTTGACAAGAGGAAATGAATGTTCCCATGTTAACGTTTTGACCTCTTGGTCAACTAAACCAATATCAGGTGGGAATGATCACCCTGATTTTATAGCCTACGTCTTAACATAATATTTTCCTTCATTATAAGTCAGGTAATAAATCATAAAAATTACAAAAAAAGGTAGGTATATGATATTATTCTAAACATATAACAAACATTTCATAATACATATGTGTACCAATAATATAGAAAACACATGAATGGTATTTTATTTCCACTTTAAATATTTATGTGAATTATTTCATTAACAACAAGATTTGAAATAAACAAAAGAACTAACACATAACATTAAGTAAGAAAAAACATCAATATTTATATAATAAAAATACAAAATATGATATATACAATGATAGAGAATGACATCCAAGTGAAAGAAGAGAAAAAATAACTCAAAGCAAAGAAATATGAATATGAAAAAAATAGTCTTATTTGTTCAATATTTCTTCACCAGTACTTTAGAATGATAGTTTTAAATATCTTTCAGACTTATATGAAATCTTGGACCAAAAACATGTTCTTGCATAGACAACTAGAATTTACGAGACTTCTTGGCTACTATGTAAATGAAAAACAAAAGAAACGTGCTTCTATGAATGCTTTTGGACGTTGGTATTAGTCTCTGCAACCAAAAAATGGATTAGACAAGCTAATGGTGTTAACAATAAAGACTTTTTCTTTAGTGACCAAAGAGTAATATATATGTTGATTTTTGTAGCATCAGACAAGTATTTCCACACAAGTCTAAGTGTCTAGACATGTGGAAGTCATCCAAATCCTTCTCCCCCGAGACATTACTTTAATTCAAAGAAATTATTAAAGTAAAGTTATTTTATTAGCGAGTTGAGTTTTATTTAAAGAAATTATTTAATTAGCATTAGTGAATTAAATAATAGCCATTGATCTCAAGTGAGGTGAGAAGTAATCTCAACCATCAATCACTTTGGAGATTAGGATTAGGCCATAACTCAATATTATAAAAGTAAGGCTAGGGTGAAGGATGAGACACTTTTTTATAAAGAGAGAGTTGGACCACTAAGGACTATTGCTATCACTGAAATTTCGTCCGCACATGGTTACAAGAACTCAACGTCGTCAAACAGTAATGAAGTCATCCATGGACCTGAATTAATACCACAACATTCAAAAAAGGTCAAAAACTATACAAAGTAGTGAAAAATTGAAGAGCGCTATGCAGACAATGGGCACGCACGCGCATGCGCGGAACAGGAATGCAGAAATCGCGCACAGGTGCACGATGCGCGACTGTTAGCGCAAAAAGCCGCGCACCTGCTAAACGACGCATTTATGAGAGTGGTCGGCTTCCCACCCACTTATGGTTCATCTCCCAAGGCGATTTGACCCTCAAATCCGGACTGGATCCGACTGGTGGGCTGGTCAAAGACCTAAGAATGCCCTAAATGGCCTCTTTTCACACTACAAAGAAGTTAAACAATAACCCATATGAATGCTATAAAAAGACATGGATGCACCTCATTTTATCAAGGAATTCAAAGTAATGTTATGTTGCCTCTATTGTTTTGAGGACTCCATTCTTGACAAGAGCATATTGGCACCATTACATTGGACAATCCACCTCACCATTGAGTGGATTTGTAAAGAGTTCTTTCATCACCATTTTCCATTTTCTTTGTTGTAAGAAGAGCTAGCTAGTGAGGGTCCAAGAGCCTTCCCTTGGAGGAAGAAGGGACTCATAGTCCCATTTCTTCTTGGTGCTTTCTTTTCACTAATAGATCAGCCTCAAACATTGGTGACATGGGTCTTATGGTTCTTTTTGTTTCTATGTCCCTATGCTCATGAATTTAGTTTTTATTGCATCTCTTAGTTTAATTCTTAATTGTAGTTTTTATTTTCTTTCTCTAACTCTTTTCTCTACAACTGTCCTACTCAGCAGACCCAACAGAGCTTGCAAGGACCTATATTTTTCTCACCAAGGTGACGAAAGAGGCGCAACAGATTGGCGACTCCACTGGGGAAAGGTATCAATTTCCTACCTCATTTGGGTTTTTCTTGCTCTTATTTTAGTTTGTTTAACTTGTAGGTGCACTAACTGGCCTAAGCCAACCTGCCAACCAGCCAATTCCAAGTTGAATTGAGAGAAATTCATTCGAATTTTTCATTCTCGGCTGTGTGCCATATATGCGCGGGTTTTTAATCCCACAGATGTTCATCGTGCGCCCATGCACCTGATTTACGATTCTGTTCTGCGCACACGTGCCTATCGACTCGTCTATGTTCGCGCACATGCGCTTTGTGCGCCTCTATCTCCACTGGGACCCGTGCATCTGTGCAAAATTTCATATTGTAAAGTTGTTGAGATGTGGGGAAGGCCATTTGCCTTCTTAAAAATGATGTCAAGCATGTTTTAAAGCTGCACCACACTTAGTCCCCTCATCATATAAAGGGTTTAGTCAAAAAACACATAGGCACTTAGGAGGATAAAATCAATTTCCCTTATTTGCTTTTTGCCACATGGATGGCTTGTTTTGACTCACAAAATAAGTTGGAAATCATTTTTAATCACATTTAACTTACATTGGGACTAGAATTTGAGTAACAATCGCTTAGTATGCTCTTCTCTTGCGCATCCAAGCGACCTTGAGAATCAGAAAAAGATTGTGAAACGATTTCATCTCCCTTAAGAACATTAAAACCTTTAGGAGATTACAACAACCCTTCTTGGGACTCCTCTTAGTTTTCTTTTTCAAACAAATCTTAATATTGTAATGGGCCCATACATGCCCACATGCTACAAAGATAGGGTAGTGTTTGAATTTTTGCTTCCTTAGATCAAAACACTAGGGAAGTTTAAAGGTTTTTAACGGGCCCATACATGCCCACATGTTCAATCTAGGATAGTTTCAAATATTTTCTTAGATTACATCACAATAGGGAGTTAAAAGGATAGTAACGGACCCACATGTCCACATGCTAGCTTCCTAGGGACTTTTGAATTACGCAAGGTTGTACCAAAGGCACTTAGTTAATTAGGTAATCAAACTCTTGTAAGGACCATGCGAAGTCCACTTGCAGCAAGGTGACATGTAATTCACTAAAAATGGGCACACTTTCACTCACACACAAAATTCACTTATCACTCACATAACTTCTTCTTGAAACATAGAGTTTAAAGTAAGCTTCATCCAAAGGGATTCTGAAAATACCCCACCCTTATCTTGACGAGACTTTCCACTCCCATTTTTTATCAACGAGGTTGGCTTGCACCCCCAACCTCCCAAAACAACTACATCTAAAATCTTTCTAAAAACTCACTAAGTTTTCCTCCACAAGAGGTGCCAAAGAAATTTTTTAGTCTAGGTAGGATTTCAGGGATAGGCATCCAAATAACTCCCCGTTATCTGGTTCTCACATTGTCAAAATATAGAGGTTGTCAAATAGGGAACTGAAAATCCTCCAAGTCAAGTGTTCCAATACCATAAGGAAGGGAGATACCCATGAAGGGTTGAAGGCCGAGGTCCAGTTGTTCTACGCGTCCCCCCTTGAGGCACCCACCTCTTGGACAGGATCCAACCCGTGATCCATTTCTTAGGCCGAAAATCTAAATGTCGCACTTTGACCGAGGTACCTAGTGACCAACTTTAGGACATCTACCCAGGTGGCAGTTATGGGCTGCAATTGCACCTTGATTGGATTTTGTGTGGCTATTGGGAAATATTGCCAGCTCTTTTGGGATATGCCCCCTTTACCCCTCATTATAACCAATTATTTCATCCTTCACTA
>JZKD02S0141886.1:0-11358 GCA_000966675.3 Picea glauca | reverse complement strand
ATCGTCTGCTCCATCGATTTTCTTTTCTTCCGCCATTGAGGGTTTCTTGGGTGTGCGAGAGCGATTGTCTTCTAGAGAGACAAGCTCGAGACCCAACTTTTTATACTCGGACCTCGTCGGGGACATGCACTGAAAAAACGATCAAGAGCAGCCTGCTCTGATACCACTGATCCGTATTATTTTCAGTACGAAATGAGAGCGGAGATATAATAAAGAAATGCACATAGATATCATGTATATCCAGTAATATAACAGAAATATATCAGAGATGCAACCATAAACACAGAGATACAGTAATACACGATTTCTATTAATGAAATAAATGTACAGAGACTGTAAAAATACAGAGTGAAAGACTCGCTAGAATGGTGGCATCTTATCTCTAAGAAGAGATGTGACGGCTACTCACATTCGCAAGAAGATGATTACAATGAGGCTCGGAAGGCCTTTTTACAATAGACGGGAATGCCAAAAGTGATAGAAATCCAAAAACCTAACCCTAGGAGATGAAGCACCAAAAGTCGTGTGGGCCCCGTTTGGGTAAGTTGGTGCATCAACTTCCCAGGGTTGTAACTTTTGCATACGATCTCCGTTTTAGGCGTGTGATAGCTCGTTGGAAAGGTATCGTCTAGGAGATTCATTTTGGGGGCTCAATCATGCCTTTGGATATCATTGAGAAGCTCTATCTCAAAAAATCTTTATTTAGGCCCTCAAAATGGCCCTAGAAGTTAAAACCTGCTAAAAATAGTAAATTGCCAAAACGGCCAGAAAACTGTTTTGAGCCATTTGGAAAAGGTGGGTGGCCACCGATATCCACCTGGATCAGGCGCGACAAGATAAATTGGAAATTCATCAATGGTCTGGTTGCAACGGGTATGAAGCTTTCATGAACGTTGATCCATCCGTTATGGCGCGGTCCAATAGTCTGGTGGTGATCCTTTAATGCTTTTCTATTCATTCAGGGTGGAAGTCAAATGGGTATATCGGTCCAATTTATATATTGTTGCGCCATGGTGAAGTTCCAGATGTCATTGTTCTGATATCTCAGTGAAGCTCAATTCTTGTGATTTTTCCTTCTCTGAAGTTTCCTCCGGAACCTTCTGTAACTTTTCGATCTTAGCTCTCTTCTTACTTAGCTTCCTACCCTTATTCCCAGTGAGCTTCATCTCGATCATCCTTTTTCTATTCTAAGTCTTATCTTCTCTCGACATAGTCACTTCACACCGTTGAGGTTCTTTCTTCAGATCCAAGGGTAATACTCCTTCAGCATATGGATTAGGTATTTCGGTCTTCTTTGGTTCCTCTAATGCTCTTATAGCTTCGATATCCAAGTCCCTGGTGTTCAACAACTGAGATCCGTTCTCTTGTTCTTCCATCCAGTAGGCGATCCTTCTAGTCATAAATTCCATGAGTTCTTGCTTCTTCTGTTTTGGGGCTTCCTTTTCTTCTTTTCTCCAGATCTGGTCTTTTTCAATCCAGATCTTGCCTAACAAAGCTAGAAATGGGGAACGTTCCTCAATAAATCTAATGACTTCGAACTTTTCCTCTGTCAAAGCTCCATGGGTACTCATAGCTATCTCGGTAATTCTGCCACATAGGGTTACCATTTTTCCTTTAAACAACCCTATTCTTCCTAGTGAAGGAACCATAGCAGGCCTTCCTAGGGTTTACCAAGTACATTTTGTCATAATGTTCATCTATGTTCCCTCATCTAGAGCACATTCGATGTCGAAGTCTCATATTCTTACTTCCATTTTCTCCTTTTCTTTGAAGATCTCTGAAAAACTAGAATCTTTATGTTCATCCAGGGTTTATTTCATTTTCAGTAACATAATATCTGATTCTTTCTGGGGTTCTTCTATAATCTTAGTCTCTTGACCTTGCTCCATATTCAACTTTTCAATTCTAGTAATCATTCTAGGGAAATCCAATACTTCATGGTCCATAGCCTTACAATAGAGGCAACTAGGGTTTCTCCCAGGGAATTCCTTAGCAAGATGTCCTGGTCTTCTACAACTGTAACAAAGAGTTAATCCTCTCTTTCTCTTCCATCCTCCCCAACTTTTCTTGTACTGTGCACTAGGATCATGATGGCTAGCCTGCAAAAATTTCTTTCTAGGATCCTACATCCATTGGTTAGTCCAAAAATTCGTTCTATGGATAGGTATAACATATATTTCATTATTCTTATCAGATCTATTCATATCAAATGTTCTTTCATCTAACAACTCCCTAGTTTTCAAGCTAGGACAAAATCTATCAAGCATACCTAAATCCATACTTTAGAAACAAAAATTTCACTTATTTTACTTCTACAGATTACAAAGCTTCCAAATCTAAGAACTTTTAATAGTTCTTACCTTTATCAAAGCATAGAGCTTACATATCTTACCTCTTTCTGTATATCTAACTTAGAAACTTCCACTTTAACCTTTCTTAGAGCACACAACATTCAAATCTGATTTCTTTTCTTCAGATCTATCCTTCCTTCTTCAACATAGAGCTTTTTGGATCAGGTGGATCATTGCACACTAGGGCACATGTCCATGCACATAGATTTTACAATTTCAGGATGAACTTTCTGCACAAAGCTTCTTCTTCATCAATTCCCAGCAATCACAGTTTCAAGTCCCGTCAATGGAACCATTTGTTGGCACATGGGCAGACCTAGGGTTCAATGCTTCAACAACGCACCAACAAAACCCTAACTATTGGCCCTTTCAGCAAAACCTGTGAAGCATATGATGTCTCACCCAAGGTAGAGGCAGGGGTGGTTGCAAGACTTAGGTGTATGAAACCTTAGTTGGGACAGAGATATGTGATTCTAACACTTAGAAAACACTTTAGCATAGATCATTCATCAGTATTCAACCCTCATGGCACTCCTCATATGGCGCAGAGCACCGTAACATTCACTTAGATCTAGGTTAAGTTAGCACTTAGCAACAACAAAATAGGTCTAGCACTCATCACTTTCATATATGTCAGATCTACATCCATACATCTAAGAAGCATAAAGAAAAGTAGATATATCTAATTATATCATAGAAAATCACATAGCATAATCATATCAAAGCACAACACATGGAAAGAGACAACCACATTAGGTCGAGACACCGAGCACAACACACAGGTTTATCGTGGTTCACCCCCACCCTGGGGCTACGTCCATAAAGTCTTCTTCTTCTTTATTATCTTTGGTCAATCTTATTACAACATAGAGCTCAAACTTGTACTCTGCATAGGATAGGAGATCTATGTGCACCTCGCCAGATCCTCCTTCCCTGAGTAGATCTAGCACAGAGCCTTCTTACAATCCATGCACTTAGCACTTACAACACTTGCACTCAGCTCTACAAATTGGTCACATAGTATACACAATTCATTTGATAGCACTTAGCTTATCAGCCTCTCTTACATTGCCTAGATACTTATTTATACTTTAAAAAATAGGCCTAAACATGGGTAAACCCATGGGCCAACATCGCATACCCATTACATTATCCCCAAAAACCCAAAAAGGACCCAAGAAAGGGGTCTAGCTTTCACGATCTCCACTTCGCATTGTGATCCATCTTTGACAAGTTGTCAAAGTTCCAAAAATGGTCAAATATGACCAAGTGTTTCCTCAAAATTGGTCAAGGTCCAATAACATCAATCTTAAACAACAATTCAAAGGAAAGAAAGACCAAGATTAGAATAAGGAGCACAATCCAAAATATAAATAGGACTGATCCAACTCTAAAACTAGGAAAAAAAAGAAGGATATGGTCATATATGCTTATTTCAAGAAATACTATCATGAAGAGCATGCATGTATGAGGAACTAGATTGATTAGATTACCCATCTTCTTCAGAGGAATATTATCAATGTAATTAGGGTTTTAAGATTTATGTGGTGAAAGTAGTTATTTACATTGCTTGGAAAATCCACTGTGGTCATTTTGAATAGTCAATGTTTTGGATCTCCAATTAGACATTATTGGAGATATGAAACGTTGACTATTCAAAATGACCACTGTGGATTTTTCGAGTAATCTAAATAGTTATCAATGTACCTAATAATATCAAGAAGAAAGATGAGAAATATGAAAAATCCATAAGATGATAAAGGAAAAGGTGAGGAAACAAGTCATGCACCTATTTTTATCTCTTCCTCATGATCTACATGGGTTATTGATTTAGTATCCTTGAACCATATTGACTCATCACATTAAATATGTAATTCTTTGGAGCCATGCACTAATCCTACCATCTTAATGGGAGATAATACACTAGTTCAGCTATGCGGAAAAGGAAACATTGATTTAGATCATGACATTTTTAGAATGTATTACATGTACCTTCCTTTTCGATCAATGTCAGTTCCATGTATTAGATCACCCATTCAGGTACTGGAAATCGAGTTGATTTCACACTTGATTCAATGGGCCTTATATAAATTTTTGATCAAACAAAGGTTGTGGTTGGGAAAGTAGATCATAAGTCTAGGTTGTATGTTTTTCTAATTTTATTCCAAAATCCCCTTCTAATGTACTTATAAAACATTATTATGAAGTAAGTAGGTTGCAACATGAAATATTTTATTTCCTTAACTATTGTTAGTAGGCCAACAAGCAGGGCATGGTGATAGGATTTCCAAACATTAAGTATTTTGATGGTGTGTGCCAGGCTTACATTATTAGCCAACTTATAGAAGAAAAAAATGAAAAGGGAAAGGCATGGAGATCCTCATCATCATTTCATCTTGTTCACATTGATATTACAGGTCCATTCTGTCACCCATCCATGAGCAGGGCCAAGTATGTTTTTACCTTCATCGATGACTGGTCAAGGTAAACATGGGTATACTTCCTCAAGCATAAATCATAGGTTTTTTAGTGTTTTAGAGATTTCAAATCTCTTGCAAAGAAGTAGTCAATAAATGGAATATCGATCATGTGTATATAAAATTGGGAGGAGTGTGTGAACAAACATGTCCAACATCTATGTGTAGAGGTAGGTATTATGTTGCTACATTCACTTCACCAATTTTTTATAAACATCTTCATTATTACCAAATCCTTCATTGAGAAAACGTTCACAGAGTTACAAGATCACTTGGGAGTGAAGGACACATCTAATTTAGAGAAATATNCTCATGATCTACATGGGTTATTGATTTAGGAGCCTTGAACCATATTGACTCATCACATTAAATATGTAATTCTTTGGAGCCATGCACTAATCCTACCATCTTAATGGGAGATAATACACTAGTTCAACTATGCGGAAAAGGAAACATTGATTTAGATCATGACATTTTTAGAATGTATTACATGTACCTTCCTTTTCGATCAATGTCAGTTCCATGTATCACATCACCCATTCAGGTACTAGAAATCGAGTTGAGTTCACACTTGATTCAATGGTCCTTATATAAATTTCTGATCAAACAAAAGTTGTGGTTGGGAAAGTAGATCATAAGTCTAGGTTGTATGTTTTTCTAATTTTATTCCAAAATCCCCTTCTAATGTACTTATAAAACATTATTGAAGTAAGTAGGTTGCAACATGAAATATTTTATTTCCTTAACTATTGTTAGTAGGCCAACAAGCAGGGCATGGTGATAGGATTGCCAAACATTAAGTATTTTGATGGTGTGTGCCAGGCTTACATTATTAGCCAAATTATAGAAGAAAAAAATGAAAAGGGAAAGGCATGGAGATCCTCATCATCATTTCATCTTGTTCACATTGATATCACAGGTCCATTCTGTCACCCATCCATGAGCAGGGCCAAGTATGTTTTTACCTTCATTGATGATTGGTCAAGGTAAACATGGGTATACTTCCTCAAGCATAAATCATAGGTTTTTGAGTGTTTTAGAGATTTCAAATCTCTTGCAAAGAAGTAGTCAATAAAGGGAATACCGATCCTGTGTATATAAAATTGGGAGGAGTGTGTGAACAAACATGTCCAACATCTATGTGTAGAGGTAGGTATTATGTTGCTACATTCACTTCACCAATTTTTTATAAACATCTACATTGTTACCAAATCCTTCATTGAGAAAACGTTCACAGAGTTACAAGATCACTTGGGAGTGAAGGACACATCTAATTTAGAGAAATATTCTTAGTATACTATTTTNTCAACTCACTAATAAAATCACTTTACTTTAGTAATTCATTTAATTAAAGTAAAGTCTCAAGGTATAAGGATTTATATGAATTCCACAAGTCTAGAAACTTAGACCAGTGTGGAAATACCCATTTGATGCTACAAACATCAACACTCCCTCTTAGAGAGGAAGGTATTCTACACCACTCTAAGATTTTATCTAAAGAAACCAAACTTCCCTTTAACCAAGGTTTTGGTCAGAATATATGCAAACTTCTCATCGATGGAAACATACTAAAGCTTCACTACTCCCTTTTGGATCCTATATCGAATGAAGTGGTATATGGTCTCAATATGCTTGGACTTCACATGGAATATTATATTCTCCAAGAGTTTGATACAACTCATACAATCGCAGTATATCACCGGAGGCTCCAACTCCTGATCAAATAAACCTATAAGAAATTTGAGAAGACAAAAGGCTTCACAGGTAGACATTCTCACTCCCATATACTTTGCCTCTATTGAACTAAGTCCTACAAAATTCTACTTCCTGTTAAAGCATGTAATCAATGTTGATCTCAAGATAAAGAAACACCTTGAGGTGCTCTTTCTGTATACTCCACTCCCTGTCCAATCTGAGTCTGTATATCCCTACAAGTCCACTCCATCACCTCCAATATACCTCAATCCATACTCCATTGTACCTCTCAAGTACTTAAGCACATGCTTCATTGCTATCCAATGCACCTACCTTATCTCCACCATGAATTGACTCAAGATTTTTATAGCAAACTATATATTTGGCCTAGTGTTGACCAAATACATCAAGGACCCTACCAGTTGCATATATATCCTGGGATCCACCAAATCTAAATCTGAAGTGATAAACTTCTTCAAATTGGTAACCATAGGTGTATCCATCAATATGTAGTCCTACATCATTAATCTATTCAATATCTCTACTTCGTAGTTTCCTTAACCAAGGAATATCTCTCCCAATACTTGTCATACCTCTAACCCCAAGGAATCATGCATCAAGACAATTTCCTTCATCTCAAACTCAGTAGATAAATATTATTTGCACTGTGCAATAAGCTCCTTTGCACATATGAGAAACAAATCATCTGCGTACAACATCAATATGAGTGGATCATCCCAACAAGTATGAAGTACAAGTGAGGATCCAAATCACTCTTGGTAAAGCCCATACTCTGCAAGTATCCATCAATCCTCGAATACCATGCCCTAGGTTCTTGTTTGAGTCTGTATAAGGATTTATTAAGCCTACACATGTGGGAATCCCTCCCATGTACCTCAAATCCATAAGGTTTCTCTATATATACTTCCTCCTTAATGATCCCAATGAGGAAAGTTTTATTCACATCCATTTGATGAATCCTCCACCTCATAACTAAAGAAATAAAAATAACATCTCGAACAAGATTATACCTAGAAACCAGAGAAGATATCTCATTGTATTCCACTCCCTCTCTTCAAGAGAACCCTCTCACCAAAAAACTTTACTTGAACTTCTCAATGCTACCATATGTAGCATGCTTGATATTATAGAGCCACCTGGAACTCACAATTGACTTCCCCTCTGATCATAGTACTATGTACCAAACATAATTCCTCATAATAGAGGTGTACTCCTCTACCATGGAATCCCTCCAAACCTGTTCATCTGTCACTTCCTCAAAAATGGAAGGCTCGACATCAATAATGCTAGTAATAGGAACCATATAGTTCATAAAATTCCTTAGAGTCCTACACTCTCTAACTGCACTCCTAGGATCCTGACAAACATCCCTCAATGTATAAAATAGCCACTTGGGTCTCCTAATAGAATTGAAAAGGGATAATTCCTCCTCCACCGTTGAACTGTTGAATATTGCTTATCCTTCACAACCCATTTCTCCTCGTCCTCTATCACTGTTGATGACTCCTGATATCTCCTAGATGCCAAGTTCTTCTAGAAAATAACATATCTACTCACAACTATCTTCCATTGTGCTATAATGAAGATCCTATAAGTCTTTGAGGTCTCGTTGTACCCCGCAAATATCTATCTCGAAGGCTCCAACTTCATCCTCTTCTCCACAGGCACATGGATGTATACTGGACAACCAAAGATCCTCAAATGTCTTGTCTCTAGCTTCACTCCTGATAATTCCTCCTCTAGATTCTTGTCCCCCAATATCCCCTGAGGACTCTTTTTCTGCACATACATTGTCATGTTACATTCCTCTGGACAAAGAAACATAGGAAACTCTTGGTCATGTATCAAATCCCTAGAAGAATCGATGAAGGACCAATTATTTCTCTCCACAACCCCATTATGTTGAGGATTGTATGAGACTAGCATATCCCACTTGATCACTGCCTCCTTGTAGAAATACTTGAAGTCATTGGAGGTGTAATATCCCCCATTATTTGACCTCAATACCTCAATCTTATTTCTTGTCTAGTTCCCCACCTGAGCCCTAAACTCCTGAAACCAACTGAATACCTCATCCTTGGTATTCATAAAGAAGATCCAGGTTTTCCTAGATAAATCATCAATGAAAATCACACAGTATGAATATCACTACATTATTCTATTGACATCATCCAACTCACATATGAATGGATAAGATCCAATATCCCCTTGTACCTGCTCGTTATGCCTAGAAAATAAGCCTTGGCATTCTTGCCAAGTGCACACCCTCTCAACACTACCTGCTTCTCAAGACTGAACTCTGGAAGACTCGTAAAAGTCCCCCTCAGAATAAAAATTTCTTTGTAGTGTAGGTTTCCCAACCTCATGTGCCATATCTCACATAGGTTATCATTATCGTGTACCAAATACTGAATCCTTTATTTCCCCGCAGCCTACATAAATTTCCCTCTCTAACCTCAAAGAACATTGTTGTGTCCAGGATAGATTGCTATGGACATATGAGTACTTTCCCTCTCTGAAAAGTAATGGAAAAACCCCTATCCTTCATAATTGAGAGTGAGAGAAAATTATTCTTCAATTATAGTACATAAAGCACATCCTAAGCATCAAACAAACTTCCTGACTCAAGCCGGAACATAATTGTTCCTTCTCCCTTCACTGCATACTTGACATCATCACCAATCGCCACATGAACGTCTAATTCCCTCTCCATCATATTGCTAAATATATCCTATGCTTATGTCATATGATGAGATACACAATTGTCCAAGTACCACACACTCCTGGTAGTTGTGTTGATAAAAAGGAAAGAAACTAGTGAGAAATCCATATCAAACTTTGCTACAAACTCATCTAGTCATGTATTTGTTGATGTTGTTGTTTTCATCTTTCATTTTCCCTTCTTCCTCTCCGGACACTGAGATGCATAATGTCCATTATTATGACATGAGAAGCACTTTATTTTACTTAAGTCCTTCTTCTTCCCTGGCTGTGATGATCCTCCATCATTGTTACCCTTCTTGTTGGAACTCTTTCCTACCCTTCCTTGTCTTGCTGACAAGGGCCAAGTTTTCATCATTACTTCCCTGCTTGTTGTTTATAGACTCCTCCTAAGTATCTTCCAGGATTAAATCATCCCAAAGCCTCTACCAATCTAGGATTTTTTCCTGAGTGCATACTCCTTTGACAAATGGCTCCCAATACTTGGGAAGACCATTCAAAGAAACATTCATGAGCTTTACATTATCCATTTGCTTCCTTATGGTTTCAATTTGATCACATACCTAAGTGATCCTAATGAAATAGCTGGTAACATTATCAGATCTAGACATATGCATAGATATGAGTCTATTTCTTAAGACCATCTTCCTATTCATGTTAGTGCTCTGGAATAAACCTATCAAGGAATCAAACATCTCTTTGGTTTTCTTATTCTCGGGTAGCTAAGGAATTATATGATCCTTCATTGAATCCAAGATATCCCTCTAATATTTTATCTCCTTCTTCTCGTGAGTTTCCAAAGTTGTCAAATTTGTCGTTGGAACACCTGCTTTTTCCACTAACTCCCAAAGGTCATACTCCTTCAACGCCAAAGTAACTCTTGCTTTCCAAGACAGGGAGTTGTATTCTCTATCCAATATATATTCAATGTTTATACTTGTTTATTCCATCTCTTAGACATGATAAAGTTCCCCAAAAACAAAAAAATATTGAAACTTTTATTGTACTGACCTATATGACACTATATGTGCCTGTCACCACTAAAAATCGCATATGTATGTGACTTTCTTTACTGAAATCTACGTATGTATATGCCTTTTCTTACTGCAACTTGCATATACACAATTGTCTCTAAAGAAACCTTCATATGTACACGATTTTTCCTTCTGCAACCTGCATACAACTTCGTAGGAATGCAAAACCCTAGTTCTACCTCAGTGTTTTTATTTCCCTAAAATCAAATCCTTGACTTTTGACTGCTAGTTATGGATATACTAAGATCACTTGTAGATATCATAGATATACTATCAACCATTATAGATCTGAGATATGGATTCCTCTCAAAGTGACTACTTTGATACCATATTGAAATACCTACTCAGACAACTTGGTATCTTTTTATCTAGTGATTTCCTTGATGTAAATCAAATTAGCATCTCACAAAATAGAACACACTTGCTAGAATATTCAACTCAAATAATGATACTGGAAACGAAAATCTCCTACAAAATACATAAATATATTCTTCCCATCAACTAATCTTATCATTCAAATAACTTCAATGCTTACAAGGGCTCCCATACTTGGGAAAATGGCCCACAGATAAATACAGAACTATTAACAATACGTACAAAACCTAGCAACTCTTGATCTCTTGTACGACCTAGGTATTTCATGTTTCTCGAGATGTATACACCTTTACTTAAGAAAACCCACATATACACACGTGTCTCTAATGCGACCCACATACAAGAAATCAAAGACAGTATGAAAAATCTGTTCGATGCGACCCTACTGCTACGACTCCAATATACTTAAACCCACTTGCGACTACCTCTATTATGTATTCTCTCTAACTTGATCTCTAGATGTAAGTGCTTCTCCACCTATACAATATCTCCTTGAATCATAGTTGTTGCACCTCTTTCGTCACCTTGGTGAGAAAAATAGAGGTTCTTGCAAGCTCAGTTGGGTTTGTTGAGCAGGACAACTGTAGAGAAAAGAGTTAGAGAAAGAAAATAAAAACTACAATTAAGAATTAAACTAAGAGATGCAATAAAAACTAAATTCATGAGCATAGGGACATAGAAACA
>JZKD02S0141875.1:0-16608 GCA_000966675.3 Picea glauca | reverse complement strand
CATTCCAACCTTGGATGTGTAGGTGCTTGAACATGTTATCTATCTCTTGTTGTTATTCTCTTATTATGGATACTTTGTATAACTATATGCACCAATTGGTGCATTCTACAACCTATGTGAGATGCATAATGCAAATTTCATTATGGATTTACTACATCACCAATTGGAAGTCATGTTAGTCTTGTTGATGATGACCTTGACTTGAATGACACAACTAGTTATGCATTAATTTGAGATTAAATTAATAACATTTAATGTAAATTCAATTATTGATTATGTTAGTCAGCTAAGTCCATAATAGTTTTAATAAATAAGGTGCTCAATGGGTTGATATCTTTAATCATATTTGACCAAATATTTGAATAACTATATAAAAGAGCTAAGAGACAAACCAAAAGGGATACAAATTGGGCAATATTTTGAAGACAAAAAATAGAGTAAGTTGAATGCTCAAAAAATAGTTTGTAATGCATTTGTTTAATCTATGTAAAGCACATGACAATTTTTATCTTGAGAGCGTGTTCGAGGACTTGTGATTTACAGTGAGAGCAATAAATCTTAGCATTTTAACACGACCATTTTTTCTCAATTGAGAGTTTCTCTAAGGTAAGTTCCTTGTGTATTAGTGAAGTATATTCTCAATATAATATTATGTCAGTATTTGTATCTCTATCTCAACCTATCTAGGGTTTCAAGATTTGGTGATCTAGCTTATTCTTGTAACATGATGCACTTTTTTTAATGCATTTCTATCTTAAACCTAGGAATATATGTTGGCCTTATGGTGTTCCTTCATGGATGCTTTTATTAGGATGATTATAGTCAACTAAATTTACTTTTTATGCTAAAAGTAGGTTATAACAACTCCAGTAGGAAGGAGTTATGATTGAATGAGTAATAAAAAATAACATTAAGAATTTAAGGGGGATGCAATGAGGGTTGAGAACACTAGGGTTTTTTATGAGGGTTTTGGCGATGGTTATGAGGGTTTTGGCGATGGTGTTGTATCGATCGGGGATGAAGTTAGTGCCTTGAATGTTTCCAGTGGCACATATAGTAACCCTTTGTGCCCTCTATCCCGATACAAAAAAATGCCTTTGTGTCCAAGATGGTGGAAATATGATTTACCTCCAGTTTGATTAGATTCCATATGGCTCCAAGTTATTGTAGTATCATGGTATTTATGGGTATTTTTAAAGTCGAAGGACCTATCTTCTGAAGATGTGGCTTTGGCTTGAAGATATGGTAAAACAATCTCCTCTAAAATGAATATTTTTCTTATTCACATCCGAGAGCATGGAAGATAGGGATTTCATTTTGTAGAAGGGTCCCTAGTGTTTAGGGGATTTGGATCTAGTTTTCCTTCCTTGGATAGAACATTTTAATTCCTCGGTGGATTTTTGAGATTTGTAGCTTTTATGGGTGTTTCTAGATGGCCTTCCTCCTCATCTTTTATATGCTAAGGTTTTTTTAGTGATTGGTGATTCTATTAGGGAGTTTCATTTAGCTTCTTTGGAAACCCTTAATAGGGATGGTTTGCATCTAATTCTTCTTGTAACATTCCCATTTTGTTCCTCTGATTTGTAATGTAATTAAATGTGATCAAGGATGAAAATTGAACAATATGGCCGAGGTCCAAGGCATGTAAATATGTACATCATAAATATTAATAAAATACATAGCTAGTTGCGATATTAGAGGGACATGAATGATGGGGGGACATGATTCCATGATAGGGGAATGAGAGGGGGCCCGGGGGCTAAGGGGGACCAAAGGGGATAAATCTTGGAAATAATAATATTTTATTGTAATCCAAAGTACTTTACCTTAGCTTATCTAAAAGGCATATCAACCTTGGGATGTGTCCTAAGGTAGTTAGGTGGATCTCTTTGAGTGCCAAGTGGTAAGATGGGAACATTAAAATATAACCTTTGGTTTAGAGGAAGTGGAAATTCATTCTACCTCGTTCAAATTACTATCTGAAGGATAGGAACCTATTGCATTACCTATAATAGAAGGTTGTTATGTTGATTGTAAATTCAGGTTGATAATTATGATGTTGGTGCTTATCTGTAACTCATAGAAAAACAATTCGTTGGCCGGTCTATACTAGAGCCCGAGAAAGAGGTGTGATATCTCAAGGGACTAAATTGCAGAGAAGGGAATCCACTTCTCTGTGTTGTGCAATATGGAGAGGAAAGAGAGCGAGTGAGTTGGGATGCATGTGTGTGAGAATCCCATATTATTTTGGGTACTGGTCTAGAAGTGAGGTAATTTTAGCTAGCCATAGATTCTTATTTGTCCTTGTGGATTCATAGCCCCATATCGGGCTGGCTTGTTGCATAAATAAATAATGAAACAATTCCTACTGTTGGGAGGAATGACCCTCATATGAAGCCAGTTGGTGACTCTTTCTTATAAAGATAAGTTTTCTGAGTATATGTGTTTATGCTATGAATTATGTGTGTTTGTATGCATATTTTCTATTATATTTCATGAATGGTTTGAATTTATAGTTCTACATGTTATTGTAATTAATGCATAAGTCTAAATGTCATGTGTATGCATATTTTTATTATATTATGGGGAATAATTTAATTATGGTATAATAGTTGGTTATTGAAGAGGAATTTAGTGGGAAAAATGAAGAATTTTCTAGTGCCCCACCATCCCAGCAGGACAAGGGTGGTCAGGTACATCACACTTCTAGATTAGATTTATTTGAGATGTGGGGGATTGCAATGGTATATATATCTTGATTATGAGGAGATATCATTCCACTGTCATTTGTGTCATTCTACTGGGAATATTTTGCATGATTTCCCTAGTCATGTTATTGCATACAAGAAGTAGAGAGTTGTTGTTCCTATTTCTTCTTCTTCTTCTTCAAAGCCTATATTTTCTAGGAATGTTGTGGGTTATGATTCTTATATGGATGAGGTCATTGGTGTTGTGAATACTTTTTTTTTCTCATCTAGGGGATGCATCTTCTAGGAAGGAACTTTTTTTTGCCTATGTAGGTGAGCTTTCCTCTTAATGCCACCAATATTAATTTGCTTCTTTCAGGTGGAAATATACTAGTGGTTGATAGGAAGGGTGACCTATCACAAACCATCTCCTCCACTATTCCCTTCTCGATGAATATCAAGGTCATGGAAGTCCCAACTTCACTCCTTGTCTTGCATTTTGATTTGAAAGTGCATGCTAATGTGGGATTTATTTCCATTATTTCTCCTTTAGTACACATGGAGAGTCTTTATTTGTTTGATCATGAGGAGTTTATGGTGGTTTTTAGTGATGAGACCATTGCAGTGTCTTTACCTGGTAAGGTTGGTGTGAATCTAATGGTTTAGATATTCCATAGTTCTCTCTTGAAGCCGAAAATTGATTATTTTCAACTTGTTCAATACTTGTTGAGTGCTTTGGAGGCTGCACATTCCAATACTTCTTATGAGGACTTATTGATCACTCATCCTTGCCACGAATTCATTGCTTCTTTTGATGCTAGCTTTCATTCTCTTGTTCATGATGTGAGTCATTCTAAATCCAAGGACTATTCATTTCCTTCTATTCTGGACATGGTCTCCTTTCCCCTCTGGATGAAACCATCCCTTTGAAAAGTGGCTTTGCGTCTAGTGGATTAATTATTCGTGGTGGTGGTAAGCATACGTACTCCGTTCCTTTGGTGTATTCCTGTCTAACTTGTCACACTTGGGAGGTGTGATTGAGAAAGTTCAATCCATTGTTTTAGTTCCTCCACACTGATGGAGGATTTGCTATAGTTTTTTAGGCTTATTTCAGACTTCTCAGCATGTTATTTTGTATGATCCTTTCAGTTCCACTATTTTATTTATTTATTTTGATATCACTTTTTGTACTTTTTGGAGGGAGGCAATCATTACTTATTGAGTATCCCCTGATGGGGTGTCATCCAAAACACAGTGCACATAACTAACCACATGGAATTAAGAGTACCTGCCACTTAGCTCATCGATCCTTGAGCTAGCAATGTAGGTGGAGGCTTCAAGATGTTGTCGCTTTAGAGAATTCAAGTTATTTCGTACTAAGCTAGATTTCATTCTAGGTGAATGTTGCATGTCTGTATGAGGGAGGTTGAAATCCATAACTCCTAGTAACAAGTGATTAATTTCCCATTAAAAACCATGAAGCAGTCAATGGGAGGTGACTTAAGGAAGCCCAACACCTGGGGGAAACATCATTATGTATGTGGTTTCTATATGGTGCATTACAATAGGGAGGGAGAACAGTGGGTCAGAGCAATTCACATCCGAGAGTCTTTCATTTTTGTTCTCACCATGCGAAGGAAAGAAGGCCGCTCGAAGTGGGGAAAGGGAGAATACACTCCAGTGGGTCAACATTTCCCTGGCGATGGATTTTAGCACTTATCGAGATGCCTCATCAACTCTTGCGACAGTTGGAGAGACACTGCCCATCCTCCTTCATCCTGGATAGAATTGATATCGAGCATGATGGTCACTAGGTTCAACACTTTGGTTACTGGTTTTTCTAGTTTGTATATGGTCCATCTGGTTGTTACATCTATTAGTTTTGAGACCAAGCTAAGATCATAGACTTATTTTTTAATTTTGTACTTGCCACTGTTAAACAACATCTATGTTATTATATCCACCTAAATCTGTTATATTCTTTGTGACATAAAAAGCACAATTATGAAAACTTAACTAGAGCAGAGCTGGTTTCCAGTTATGATGACTCTTACTCCAACAAACACTTGTCATTTTGTAACAGTTTTTCATGAAAAGATTACTTACTTACAAAAAAAAATTGTTTGGACAAAACAGTTTTTGAGCACAAAACAATTTTTAAACCAAAAGTCAATGAAATCTCTCTTACTACACTATCATGCATTCATGACTAATGCAACTTTATTTTAATGAATATAGCAAACATGCATTTCTTTGAGAAAATGTTGCTTATATTGATATGTTTATTGCCTTATTATTTTATTTCATTCTATAATGTCCAAATTCCATTCCTTAAATTTCATTTACAATATTAACATTTTGCAAATTAAAATATTCTATAATGTCCAAATTCCATTCCTTAAATTTCATTTACACTATTAACATTTTGCAAATTAAAATTTGTTGTGATAAATTTGCTAAGGGCATAATTTAAGGAGCTTATGATCAACCCTTAGCCAAATTCAAGGCTAGATTATATTCATGGATTTGAGGATGGATTAAAAGCAGCGCAATTCTCTTCAGCCATGGCCCATTATTATAGAAAACTTATCATTGCTTGTGCTATTAACTAAACATGGATGGATGTTTGGACAAACTTGGTAAATTGATAGTCCTTATACATAACCTAGGTATATAGAAATGACCATATAGATATCGTGTTATTTGCATATTTTTTCATTTAATTATAAGCCCCTAGCCAATGAACGCGGAAATGAGCCCTCGACATATGTTTTTTCATAGAAAAATGTTAATGGTGACAACACGACGTTGATAAATATTAGGCGTTTCCCATAGGAATGTTAAGATGGGTGCAAATTCCAATATGATACATGCCTTGGATTGGTCGAGTCATAGGTGCACATCAATCCAATCTTCAATTAATTTAAAAGAAAAAATCTCGAATACCCTTGGCTATGGCTTTGCAAGCCTAATTGAGTCATAGGTGCACACCAATCCAATCTTCAATTCAATTTTAAAAAGAATAAAAGTCTTGGATGCCCTTGTAGGCGTAATTTCATAATTGTTTTGGTTTTGGAATTTCTATAGGTAAATTTTTTTTGGGTGTTTTGTTTAAGGGGTTATATTTTAAGTGGTGGGAAGGTAGGTCTTGTAATTTTTTTTATATAGTTTTAAATGTTTCTTGTTTTAATATTTATGTGGTTAAATATATTGAGTTTATGTCGTATAGATATATAGTTTTAAGAGTAAATCAATGCACTATATAGATCCTTAATTTGATTTCCATGTGATCAAGCATAGTGAGTCTACCTTACTTACTTTACATTGAGTATCATCGTCAAATAGGGGAAGTGTCCAAAAAAAAATTCATGGAGTTATGTATAGTAATTAAAAGAAGTTTGAAGAGATAGTTCAACCGATTTAAATATCATGATGTCTTACTTTTGATTTGCATTCTATTTCTCTGGCAATGGAGAGAAAAGTCTAAGAGATTATTATAACAACCCAATTTGATTAATTATTTATCATAGTTTTTAAGTTAAATTTAATTAATTATTAAAATAAATTAAATAAATCTTTTATTATTTTATTATTAAAATGTAGGTGAAGTAATTAATGGGGGATAAGGCTCTTGGGAATTAATGGGGGTCTTTGTTTTGGGGGGAATTGGAGAAGAAGGAAGAGGAAGAAATTTTGAAGGAGATAGGGAAGAAGGAAATTGGAAGAAAAAATGTTTTGGGGAACTCTCACAAGGCACTGCTCTGCTGTTGCTGGGAACTTTGGGCTCGGGGCCACGAAACCGTAAGGATTCTTGGAGCTACGGAGCCAAAAAGGCTATTCCTAGTTGGCTGGGAGGTTAATATTCACTTAGGCAGTTTTTGGGCTTATTATGTTGTTGTTGTTGTTTATTTATTTATTTTGAATAGGTAGGAGCCTTCCAATTATTTCATTAAAAATGTAGCCTAACCATTACATGTGTTTCCTTCTTCAAAATTGCATATTTGAATGTAAAGATGAGTAAGGTATGTACACTTTTATAAACTAAATAATGAAGTTGCCATGTAAAAAAAAGTCAATTATCCCACCAACAAAATATTTGTATACATCAATTTAACATTATTTTATTTTATTTTTTAAAATGATTTTTTAATTTATAAACATTATTTATAATACTCATCTCATTTATATTAAACTATAAACTATGATTTATTTATTTTAATGCAATTATATATACAATTACAATTTTTCTTTTATGAATTTCATAGTTTTTTCAATTGAATTCATTATATTACAATCCTCACTATTCTTACAACTATAAAATATTTTTTAATTATTAAAATAATTTTAACTTTTAAAATAACATTTAATTAAAAAAATTAGAAAAATCAATATTCACGAAAAAAAACTTCCAATACACATTTTCCTTAATTTATCTTACTAGCTTTTATTATTCAACAAACTCTATTATTTAACATCAATGTTTAATACTCATATATTTTTATCCACAATATTCTTGGTTTTTATTGGTGAATTATTATAATTGTAGCAAGACAATCTATATTGCATTTAATTTATGATACAACTTGAGTGGGCTTAATGATCAAGAATATATGCTTTCTCATAAGATGTCATGAGTTCTGTAAATACACCTTTACAAATTTTAACAATAAAATCCCTACACAAAAGAAATCCCTTATCTCACAAACAAAAAAATCTCATACCCTAATTAATATCTAACCAAAATTTTATATAATTAATTAAATATTTTTATATTTTTCTATAATATAAAATAATGTATTTATTTATACCAAGAGTAGCAGATTAACTTCATCTCTTCTTCTGACCCAGCGGCATTCTACCTATTGTTTAATTCATTTGGTGGTTCAGTGCATCCATTACTATGTGGGTTATAAATAAATAAATAAATAATAAACAATACTCCACAAAATTTTGGATAATTATGATTCAACCCAAATTAGTAATTAGTGAAAAATGAATAAGCAAAAACTCTTCTATATCACCAATTTCGACCACAAAAAAAAATAATACACGGCATGGCTCCCGAGCCGACACTATGACAAGACAGTCACTAAACTGAAAAAATTAAAAAAATAAATCCATTAGCAAATCTCCGTCATCGTTTTATTAACGTCATCTAGTGTCATCCTTGACGTGTAGTACGTGGGAATATAGAAGTCTCCTATCTATATGCCTACCGAATATTCCGTCAACCAGTGACGTGAGCTTTGATCTCGCCCGGAGTCACGGCCATTCTACGTGAAATTTTTTCCGTCATCCCGGGCGTCATTATCGTGAAGAAATTTGTATTGATTCGTCGAGTGGTGACGGTTACAGATTATGTTGACCCCAAGCAAATGACGACCGATTCCCGTGATAATAAATGTTAATATTATATAAGCAGTGAAAGGGATAATCGCTTACTTATTTAATATCTTGGGGATTATTAAATGTTAATATTATTATTTTATGCAGTGAAGAGGATAGTCGCTTACTTATTTAAAATGTTGGGATTACTAAATGTTAATATTATTTTTATATGCAGTGAAAGGGATAGTTGCTTGCTTATTTACAATGTTGGAATTATTAAATGCGTAGAAAATGAACGTAAACCGCCGCTAACATCGCTGCCGACGCCGGTGGAACCCACTTAATTATTTTATTATTTTATTTTTGTTTTTTTTTAATCGTGGGCTTAGATTTTTAATTTCATATTCTATGACAAATGAATATTGCTAAATACCGGAATAAGAGATTTGGCCAAAGTGGGAAGTCCATTATGAGGTCCGGGTCCACATACTTAGTATGGAACTTGGTCGTCAGTGGGGAAAGGTGCAAGACTATTATGAAGATCCTGTCAACACTTGCATGGGTCTCTTCATACCCAGGTTACCCAATGAGGTCTCTTTTCGTAAATATTAAAAAAATAAAATGATTTTCCACCAGCTAAAGAAGGCAACCTATCATGGATTGGGCCAAATAAGTAAGTGAAATGAGATATACTCAAAAGGTTGGGTGGAGTTGGAAGTAGTATGATTTAGTTGAAGGGTTTAGTTTTGTTAGTGGTGGTCAATATTGTTGTGTATTTTGCTAATTTTATAAAAACATGGCCACCAAACGTCAGCCAGCAAAAACATGAAAAGCTTTAATACATATAAACAGATGTTTTTATA
Source organism: Picea glauca (assembly GCA_000966675.3). Taxonomy (NCBI): domain Eukaryota; kingdom Viridiplantae; phylum Streptophyta; class Pinopsida; order Pinales; family Pinaceae; genus Picea; species Picea glauca. The sequence continues at coordinate 7,730 of JZKD02S0141875.1, read as the reverse complement.
ACAGCTCGAAAGTTAATGGATGAAATGTGAGCCATTCATTTATTGTGACGACTAATTAATCAATTTATATTGATATTATAATTTAATTTATTTTTAAATCCTAAATTCAATATATTTAATTACCATTTATTTAAAAGGATCAGCCCAACCTTCCTYGCTAATTAGGGTGATTGAACCATTCAACTAAAATCTTTGTTGAGTTCAGCRCTTTTCCCAAACCCTACTTTATTTCTATATTAACTTTCCTTTTTAGTCCTTSCYGGATTATATGTTCTTCTTTGTGGTCAACAAGGGTTGACTTTATATTAATTTTTTCAAAGTAAAATTGTGTTTATTATTATTTTTTAAATYGTATATAATGATTTTTTACTAATAAGTTAACKTTTTCTTTTATAAACATTATYAAATTTTAAAATTAAATAAAAACTAGAAAATCATGGATATTTTATAAACACCAWGTTTATACAATGTTGTTCTTGCTTCTTTTCCACTTGAGTGTGTAAGAAATGAAAGTTTGGGGTGTTAGTCTAGGCTTTACTATTAAAACAACCAAACAATGGAACACAATAGAACAAGTAACATAAATAAGATAAGAAAATAATAGCATGAAATGGAAGAGAGAGTAAAATTAGGTGTTATATCAATGGAAAGACAATGAATACAACACTGTAGGGAAGTTGGTGGGCAAGTGAGCTCCCTCCTTCTTCCTTGGGAGGGTCCTTTTTCTTCCCACTCAAATTGTTCCTCTCTCTTTCTCAAAACAAAATGAAAAATGGCATGAAGGAATGCACCCAAGCTCTCAAGAGGAGAGAGGTTTGATGCACCAACCAAGACTGGTTATGAAGGTGGGAGTGAACTTGACAGAAAGGAGGATTCTCTGAGTTCAAACCAACAACATCACAATACACTAATTGCTTCTTCTTAATGCATACTCAAGGCATTCTTTTATAGGCTCTCCTCAAGCTTTTGTCTATCTAGCTCCAAGTGTGAAAGAGGATCCTTCATAGGTGTGGATCCCCTATCATTTTAGTGGTCTTAGAGCTATTCATAGAGTTGGAGAGTCGACCCCTTCAAGTACACCGAGTTCAAGTTATGTGAAATCCAAACATGATCTATAAACTGTCGTGGATATTCCACTAGAATAGTTCATCATAACAGATCTAATAAAACACTGAAATCTTTACTATTAAGATTAATTTTCCTTTAGATCTCTCAAATATTTAGTTATTGATTTTCTTCTTATGCATGAAATAGATAGAAAAAGTCAAATGATCATTTTTAGTGGAACACAATAGAACAAGTAACATAAACAAGATGAGAAAATAATAGCACGAAATGGAAGAGAAAGAGTAAAATAAGGAAGAATGTGTTATACCAATGGAAAGACAATGAATACAACACCACAGGGAAGTTGGTGAGAAAGTGAGTTCCCTCCTTCCTCTTTGGGAGGGTCCTTTTTCTTCCCACTCGAACTGTTCCTCTCTCTTTCTTAAAAAATATGAGAAATGGCATGAAGGAATGCACCCAAGCTCTCAAGAGGAGAGAGGTTTGATGCACCAACCAAGACTAGTTATGAATGTGGGAGTGAACTTGACAAAATGAAGGATTCTCCGAGTTCAAACCAGCAATACAACAATACATTGTTTGCTTCTTCTTAATGCATACTGAAGGCATTCTTTTATAGTCTCTCTTCAAGCTTTTATCTATCTAGCTCAAAGTGTGAAAGGGGATCCTTCATAGGGGTGGATCCCCGATCATTTGAGTGGTCTTAGAGTTATTCACATAGTTGGAGAGTTGACCCCTTCAAGTACACCTGAGTTCAAGTTATGTGAAATCCAAACATGATCTGTGAGTTGTTGTGGATATTCCATTGGAACAGTTCATCATAACAAAACTAATAAAATACTAAAATCTTTACTATTAAGGTCACATTTCCTTTAGATCTCCCAAATATTTAGTTATTGATTTTTTTCCTATGCATGAAATAAATGAAATGCAAAAAATAGAGAACACTAAAATACATTCCCATCGTTCACAAATAAACATAATATATGACCTAGGAAACCCAATATGGGAGAAAATCCAACTAGAAGGTGAGGTTACTCTACTCTCTTTTCTCTCATATATAAATGATGCAAGTACAAGGAAAGAGGCCCTCTCTGAGGAGTTTCCTTTGACATGTGGCCTATATGGCTACTACAAAATCTCACTTCCTCTTTTATGCTTAGAGAATTTTACTTTGAAATGTTTTGCTCAACTATGAAACAATATACAATGCAAAATAATGGAACCCCTTCTCCTCCTAGTGGCCCAATATTTAACATAGCCTGATAGCCATCTAGGGGTAGGTTTTTGACTTCCTCAACCCTCAATTGTGATAGGGTTTTGGACCTTCTAGAATCTTCTTGAAATTACATACGTTTCTAGTCCCATATGCGTTAGTAAAAAGGGATGATGTGGCATCCTCTCATACCATGGTGGTAAACACAATAGGTCAACTTGAGGGAGGCCTAATTTTTGCATACAAGCTCCGATTGACACGATTTTTTCACTGTTAGAAATTTCTCGATGTGTGGAATAAAGTCACAGGGTCCTAGCTATCATGGGAAAGTTTTAACCCCCCAAAATGTCATTTGATGCTGCAAAATGTTCTTGGAAGGTTCCAAACCCTAATTATCCAAATTGGGACCTGCCACTAAAATGGCCCTGCATGTTGATTCCTCCAAATTTTTCCACTCTGAAAGGATCGATTTAGATGAAAAATAATATAATGATCCAATTCAGATCATACATCCCCATTTACAGAGGATTTTGGTCCCAAAAATATTTACTGAATGAGTTGAGGGACATTTTCCTCTACCTTCACCCTAGAGTACCACTTTGCTTTTCCTGGAAGTTGTCCTTCAACCCAATCTGCCAAAGTTCATGTTGCCCCTATCTTGTAGTTATGGACCGCTTCTACAAAACTGTTTCCTCTTCCAATTCTGCTTGAGAATTTGGTGCTAAGTCCTCTGTGGAAGGTAGGACCTGCTCATCCTCCAGATCCAACATGGAGGGATCGTAGAGTTTGAGATTATCCACATTCACTACTGAGTAAATGTGCATGTATGGGGGTAGATTGAGTCTATAGTCTTTATTTCCCACCTTTTCCAATGCCTCAAAAGTGTTGATTTTTGTAGCTTCGGGAAGGTATTCTCAAATGGCCCTAGGTGTTGGGCATGTGGGAATCACCGCGGGCACCACATCACACTTTCAATTTGGTGAAAACCCCCTTGGATTTGGTTGGGAGATTCATGGGTTTGGTGATGGGCTTCGTGGACTTGTGTTGGGGCTTCACACCCACATAGAAATCCTATTTTGATGTTGACTTGTGGAGGGGATTTTGACACACCCCTTGGACTTGTATATAAAGGAGAGATGTCATTGTGACATTAGATATTGTGTCATAGTGTGGAGACATGATGGAGCTAACATAACTGAGTCTTCACTTGTGCTAAGAGGATTGGTGATCTCAGCAAAGGGGAAGTTTGCAAGGTGGAAAATATATCCCAATGGAGAGGAGTGAAAAAGATCACACATGTGGAGCGATTTTTTTGCATGTACGCAGGTTACAGTGGGAACAATTGCGTAGGTATGTGGGTTGAAGGAAGGAAAGTTGCGTACATTGTTTTCTGCATAGGTACAAATTTGTACAAGCTTACAGGTGACGCCAGAAGGTCGTACAGGTGGATCTACAACAATTTTGTGTGTAGAGGGGATTCCCAGATATTTTCGAGGTTTGGTTTTCTTATTTGTATTGGAAGGACAAGGTTTTCCTTAGATTCTGTTAGAGAACAAGGTTGTTCTCAGATTTGGTGTATTGGAGAACACGGTTGTTCTCAGATTTGTTGCATTGTAGAACAAGGTTTTTCTCAATTTTGTATATTGGAGAACAAGTTTGTTCTCAGTTTCGGTGATATTGTATTGGTTGAGAGGACTAGTTTTGTCCTCAGTTTTGGGGACATTGGGAAGACTAGTTTTTTCCTCGGGATTGAATAAAGTTACATAACATAATTCTTGTGTCTCATGATATTGATGATTCATCTCTAATATTATTGTATGTTCTGTTGTGCTAGAATAAGTTAGGCATATCAGTGTTTTTATATTTACAGTTCAATTAGGTTAATTATGTATAATTGTGGAAACAATAGACCAAACCTGAGGTGCAGTGAAATCTAACATGGTATACGAGCTTGGGAATTGAAGAGAAGGGGCTCAGCTTGAGATACAATTTTAGTTGAAACACTAGAAGAGTGTTTTTATTGTTCCTATTTCTTGTTATTGTTTTGAGAAAGTCACACGTGATAGCTCTAAGAGGGATTTGTATCTATGAGAAGGAGCTAAAGTGATAGTTGTAGGTGGAAATAGGATATATGGTATCAAATTGAGACATGGAGCAGACCGGTTATACAAGGAGTTGTGGGATATCACAATTTCATGGTGTGGTAGGTTGGCAGAGAGCTTGGATCACAACAATATGTTTTTTTGGTATATTTCCAACCCTTTGGATGGATTTTCGGAGACTTGTCATGGTGATTTAAGATGGGTGCAACTTAGGTGCTTTAGCACATACAAGATAGCTTCATGTGGATGGCGGTTTGATGAGTTAGAGGTTTTATCAGGACGAAGAGTTGTACATTGTCGAGGCATGACGATTTATGAATTATTTTACCCAGGAAGATGAGGACACTTGTAGAGATGAGTTGGGAAGGTCTAGATTGGACTAGACCGAGTGTTCATCAACAACTTGAGATTTTTCAGACAAGCACATAGGATCAATTGCAGTGTGTGCACATACATGGAGAGTTTGGTGACTTGGATGATGGACTTGGGCAGAAGTTCATTGGATTATCATGAATTGGATAAGCATGATGCTTACCTTGGAGGATTGCATGGTTCTTATTCAGTGGGAGCCACTGGTACATGACATGACATGATGCTTACCTTGGAGGATCGCATGGTTAGAGAAGCGTTTCCAAAGTTGAGACAAAAGAAGGAACTTAGTAAGATCACATGTTTTGAGTGATATGGCACTATGATTCACATTCTTCTCGTCGGAGGGGAAAGGGAAGAAGGAAACATGCATTAGCAGTAGAGGTTGATGAGGTTGTAGATGTTAGAAAAACAGGGCCACAAAGCGATAAAATAAAACAAATGTGGAAACAAAACACAGAAGATACACAATACAAGAGAGACACATATTTATGTGGTTCACCCAATGTGGGCTACGTCCACCAGAGAAATTGCCAGGTTCTTCCTTTATTATTATCCAACAAATAAAGGGATACAACCTACAACAAAACCCGATGTAACTTCCTCTTCTTTCTCTCACAGTGTCCTCTCTCAGAATACAATACTCGCCATAATGCATAGCCGCAATACATTTCCCTCATAACAGAGGGTTGCCTTCTAGGGAAAAAAACCCTAACATAATTTCTATCGTTAGATCTGCGACCTTATAATGAACGGTCCAGATTTACAATGAAATTAAAATATAAATTTACAAGGAAATTTTTCCTTCAGGGGCTTCACCCTCGAACCCCCCAGCCGAGGGGATAGCCCCCTCGGACCCCGTAGAGGGGGTACCCCCCCTTTTCACTCCCCCGCTTGGAAGAGTGTACATACTTCTGGGGTGTAAAGTCTTCATGGGGTATAAACACGGCTGAAAGCAAGGACCTATGAATCAGGAACATAATCAGGCTTCACAACCAACAATAGACAGGTTCTAGAGGGAGATCTGGTTGGTCTCTTCCCTTTTAGGCAAAGTATCCATAAGGGGGACATGGTTGGTGGATAGTGGAGCATCCTGCCACATGACAAGTGTTGTTTTTTCCAGATGATATAGATTTAGATCAACAATGGTCCTAGAGTTAGAGAGGTAAACCTATATAGGATGAGGAGCCAGCCTGTTTGTTGTGACCAACAGGAGCAGAGAGACAGATGAGGAGGAGTAGGTGGCTCCACCAATAGTGAGGAAACTGACCCCACCAATCACACAGATTCAAAGGGAGTAGGTATCTTTACTAATAGTGACATCTTAGAGAGAGAGAGAGTTCTGAGGGAGTCATCCCTCAGGATCCAGTAGGGAGGATCAACCTCCGAGGAATGTGCAGAGGATAGTGGACATGGAGTATGTATCTCCAAAGGTTGTGTATACTCATAGGGATTATGAATTCAGAGGGAGTCAATAGGCTCAGAGGAATATTTAATCGCTTAGTGGGAGCCAACTTTCAGTTCCATATGGGAGAGAGGCATTAGGAGGATGTCATGGGTTGAGATGGCTAGATAGGATGTTCAGGAGCAGGAGGATTCTAGGAGTAGCATGTATTCCAAGATGGGATCATGTTAGACAATAGATTTACCTCGATGATATAGGAGGTATCCAATTAAGTGGATTGGAGAGAAGCTATGGTAGAGGATCCAGTGCAGGATACAGAGCTACTTCCAGGTGATGATGGAGGATGGAATCCCCCCCCTCGCTAAGAGGGAGTGTTTATTTTTTGATAGCATAGGGAGGCATTCGCAAAGCTGATTGTGGAGTGTGGTGAGAATACCTTCCTCTCTAAGAGGGAGAGTTGATTTTTGTAGCTTCAAGTAGGTATTCTCACATGGCTCTAGGTGTTGGGCATATGGGAGTCATCATGGGCACCACATCATACTTTCATTTTGGTGAAAACCCCCTTGAATTTGGTTGGGGGCTTCATGGGTTTGGTGATGGCATTCATGGGATTATGTTGGGGATTCACACCCACAAAGAAATCCTATTTTTATGTTGACCTGTGGAGGGTCTTTTTACACACCCATTGGATTTGTATATAAAGGAGAGATGCCATTGTGACATGATATATTGTTTCATAGTGTGAAGACATGATGGAGCTAGCATATGTGAGTTTGCAATTGTGCTAGGAGGATTGGTGATCTCAACAAAGGGGAAGTATGCAAGGTGGTGAATCTGGCCCAAGGGAGAGGAGCCAAGAAGATCACACATGTGGAGTGATTTTTTCACATGTATGCGGGTTACAATAGGAACAATCATGTATGTATGCGGGTTGAAGGAAGTAAATTCGCATACATTGTTTTCTTGGAAAGTACATATCCATACAGGTAGACAGGTTATGTCAATAGGATGTACAGATGGATCTACAACAAATTTGTGTGCAGAGGAGCTTGTTATATATTGTTGAGGCTTGGCTTTATGATTTGTATTGGAAGGACAAGGTTTTCCTCATATATTGTTGGAGAACAAGGTTGTTCTCAAGTTTGTTGTATTGGAGAACAAGGTTGTTCTCAGATTTGTTGCATTGGAGAACAAGGTTGTTCTTAGTTTTGTATATCAGAGAACAAGATTGTTCTCATTTTTTGTTATATTGTATTGGTTGAGAGGACTATTTTTGTTCTCAATTTCGGTGACATTGGGAGGAATAGTTTTTTCCTCATGATTGAATTAAGTTACATAACAAAATTATTGTGTCTCATGGTATTTGTTAAGAACCAAACATCAATATAGCATAGAAAAACCTCAGGAACAGTACTCAACGCCTTGAAATAGAGATAATCTCAGATAATAAGCCTCTTTGAGGGGGCAACCTCCTTTTACCCCACTTAAATGTTCAAGTACAAGATGATTCAAAATGAAAATGTCTCCTTGATATATATAGGAGACTAGGAGGTTTAATGGCCTAAAGCCGACA
>JZKD02S0141874.1:347983-361659 GCA_000966675.3 Picea glauca | reverse complement strand
GATCCCATGTATCAAAGTTTCTTTCCTGGTTATTGTTTTACTTGTAATAACTTTGGACATAAAAATGTAGATTGCAGATCATATGGAAGAAATGTTCAAGCAAGAAATGTTTATATGCCCCCCTATATTATTGAATGTTACAAATAGCACAACTATGGACATATAGCTCGTGATTTTAGAAGCATGATGAAGTCCTCCTTGAAGGAAAACATTGATATCATATACACGAAGGTTTGGAGAAGACAACAAAAACAAGAAGAACATGTGAGTGAAGAACTCGTAGAGATCATACTCACATGATTTACATAATTGTGAAATCATGATGAATCTACAGACAGAGAGGAAGATGTTAGAATTCAGAGTAATGATCCTACAATAGAGCGAGCCTATGTATTATTCTAAGTAATCTAGCTTGGAGACTCCCAATAATGTGAATTTTGAAGAGGGGGAGTCTAAGCAACAATTATTATAGATTAGAGAACTATCTTTTGGACAGTCTGAAGTGTTGTGGATTTTGGGAAGGCAAATTCAGAATGATTTGATGACAGAAATGAAAAATGTCCCGTGACAGATTCATTGATTAAGGAGTAGTTTTTGGAACATATCCCCATGCAGGTATGAAGAGATCAATTGGCAGTTACGAGGAATATCATTGAAACACTTTTGAGGAAAATATTCATGATCGTATAGAGGATTTCAAGTATGTATTCAAGCATGGATATATTCATTACATATTAGACAATGTGTACTTGTTGCAGACATGTAGAGTTTGATTTAAAGATAGAGCAGACTAGTGGACATATTTGATTCAACTTAAGAAGCAGATCAATTGCAGTAGATTTGGGGAAGTCTTCAGAATAGTAAAGTGACAGATGGGTCAACCTTATGTGCAGTTGAGTAGCAAATTCATGGATAGTTTAATGACATATGGACATAGATGAATTCATGAGATATTTGACAGGTCTAGAAGACAATACTTGATGTAAATCATAGAATATGCATGACAGTGGATGAAGGCATGAGCCCAAGAGGAATCACATAAAAACTCGTTGGCATTGTCATAAAGAATAATGTTTCATTTAAGCATATGACTCAAGGAAAAAAACATATTGACAGGTGGAACCAACTAGTCATAGAAAGGCAAGCCGTGAAAGGCACAACAAGACAGGGGGAGAGAAACCGTCAAGAAGAGTTATACTGCCAAGGGGAGATTGTTGAATGATTATGTCATTGATGTTAGCTCACTGAAGACATGACAAGCCATGAAGACTTGAAGTCAATAGATGAAGGAACCTTGACATGAATGCTTTTAATATACGTCAATGGATTATAATAACATGAAGTGCCAATAGACAAGAATCCCCAGAAGAGAGGAAATGAAGCATATACAAGAATATCCACATTGATCTACATGGAATCTTGCAAAGAAGAAAGGGGGAGATAGATTGTCAAAAGAAGGTATACTATTAGGGGGAGTTACCCTTTTCCGTTGATGTCAAAGGGGGAGAGAATGAACAAAAGTAGGAGACAAAGTTCAAAAGCATGAAGACATGGGGAGAAATGGTTACGGGGGTAGTATGAGCGTTGCCATCAATTCCAAAGGGGGAGATTGTTAGAAAAGTGGTTTTCATTGATGTGAACCTTGGAAGAAGCCCCAAAGAAAGCCTTTATAAGTGATGAGTGTATTTGAAGAAGTCCCTAAAGTGGTCCCCTTATGGCATAGCTCTAAGCATGGCCCTTACGAGAATACGCTTTGAAGAAGTCTACAAGATGCCCTAGAAATATGGTTAAGTGGTTAAGAAGCCCTAGAGGTGTGGTCACGAAGCCCAAATTTGATTGAAGAAAAAGAGTATGAATGCCATTACAAATGCATGCAAAACATCCATTGATTGATAGTCCTTGTCAAGACGTCTCCAACGGTAGGTGGAACACCACATGGTTCCTCACAGTTGAGGAGTTATGCCTTGTTCATGATTAAAATTGCAACGAAGTTTTTTTGCCTGCAAAGTATTGCTAAAGCCTATTATTATAAGCTAATAGGATAAATAATACTAGTAAGTGTGACCCCCTTGTAGATTGGGAGATAATATCTGACTCTTATTTGATGTTTTTTCCACTGTTCGACACTGCTTACATGGTTGATGAGATCTTATTGGCGATGGATTGGACTTATTATGTGTTGGTTCTATGTGCGACACATGAATGTTGGTTAAGGCATGTTATGTTTTCTTCTGAGATCTAATCGCATGTTATGATTGCCTATGTTATCCATTGCTACTATTGCTATCTGTTCATGGACTCGTGACTTTGACACCTGCACAACAGACATGTTAGTAAAAATACTAAAGAGCAGTTGGAAAAAGGCAAAAGCACAAACAAATCCAAAGGGAAAGGAATTAAAACTATGCTATATACTACTCTACATGCATTGAAATTTAAATGGTCGTTGTTAACCCTAGCAATAAGCTAATAGTTATGAAATTTGATTGAGTTATATGAAGTGGTGATTTATGTTATGACATAAGTTTGATATGGGTCACGCTATTGGTTTTAGTGGGTGATGGTTTCGATACATGGTTTAATTAATTGGGTTAATGGGAAGCTTGCTGGTTTGTACTAAGGAATTAATGGACTGGGGATGGAGGCAATGTGCATTTATTGCATGTCACCCTTACTTCTTCCACTTGCCGCCACCCTAATCGGGTTATTGTTCAATTGTGTTTGCTATGGTTATGCTCCGAATTTCAAGCAGAGGGAGAACCGCTTAGCCAATTCGTGTTTAAGGTGCTTTTGATTACAGGTATGTCTTTTTTTTTGACATCCATGAGTCTGCTCTAGTTATGAAATAGATATTGGCTCGGATGTATGGGTTTTTGCTTCCTTAAGTATGGCAATTGTGTAAAATTGTGATTTTTTTGGAAAGATTTGTTGGTGGATTTCTCTACGATAATGTCTGAAGTTACAATGTATTGGGTCATTCTGAGTGTTAGCAGCCATAAAGGATCTCTGTCATCCTTGTCGGTTTAGTGGAGGGTTTCTTTTGGTTTAGAGTGTCTGGCTTTCTCCATGCCTATGTATTCCATTCCCAGTATTTTGCCGTTATGGGGTTTTGAATGCATTGTGTCACTGCGTGTTGCTTCACTTGGGTATGAGTTCGTTCATGTTACTAATGTTGCACAGTGGGTTGTGATGTCCGTTTTCCAAAGGGCTTGCTTAAGGTGACTGTTATTTCTCGGCCCTGTCCTATCTCATCATTCTCGGGTTGGCTGGGAGACCCAGGAGGGTTATACCCTACGTGTTTCAAGTCTTGTTACAAGGTCAAACTGGAGCCTTTCTCCTCTGGTCATAGTCTCCCCTATCACGAGGATTGTCACCCTGTCTGCAAAGACATTTGTGGTGTATTTTGTGCATGCACAATTGGTCTCAGAGGTTCCCACCTGATGTCTGGAGTCGACTCTCGGTGTTGGTCTACAGGGCCAAACCTTGATTACTCAAGGCTTAGTTTTGATAAAGGAAACCCATTATGTCATGTTGGATACATGATCGATGGTTATGAGTTGGTGATGCATTGTCATTAATCTTCTATTATTGACTCGTCTCTGTTGATTATCTTGACAGTGGCTTTTGGTTGTAGTCACTACAATTGGTTATTATGATAGTCTCATTGATAATCTCATCATTGAAATTGGTTGATTGAAGAATGGGGTTGATACAAAGTCATTGTCTTTTTGCATTGGGATTATTGAAATGTTAACTAGGCATTAGTTTACAATTGATTAATGCACAATGATGCTTCATGCGTGATGCATTGGTATGCGTGGCATTCCTACAACATGAATCAATGATTACTATAACTATGTGTTTTTAATGGCCAAATGGTTATTGCAATCAAGGTGATTATGGCATTCCATTCACTGTATATGTTATGGTTATTTGATTGCGTCATCAAGGATGGGCACAAGTTTTACACAGTATGGTTTGATTGCAATATTGATTAATTTGGGCAATATTGTTGCTGCCTCCTTGTATTGGATTGATAGCTCGACACGATAGGTTGAGTTAATAATACTATGACTGTGTGTTATAAAATTGTCAAATGGGAATGTTTCAATCGTGGTAATTATGGCATGGTTATCCACTATATTTGTTATCGATATTAACTGATTGTGCCATTAGAGAAGGTCACGGGTTTTTGAACATGGATTTGTTGCGATTTGATCAACATGTGTTATGAGATTGGTCATGCTGTTGCTGCCTCATTGTATTGGATTAATAGCCCGACACTATGGATGTCTAAATTCATAATGATTGAACCTGTACAGTTTTATGGAAATACTCTTGTGTTTTGTCGGATGTTTGGTATTCCACAACATAGTATGTGTTGAATGGTAATGGCTATCTGTGAGTTTAAATGGAAAGTCAAGATCTTCCATTTAAAATATTGATGGTTGTATGTGGTTGTCCATTGATGAATATCATGTTTCATAGTAGAAACAGACACATGGTCCATGACAGTATAAAATCATTGCAATTCAATTATTTAAATTAAAAACTGAGCATGACCTTTGAGTTTGTATTTGACGATTGAAATAATTCATGGGCAGTGGTCGATTTTGATGCTGAACAAAATGGTTTATTGTTTATTCATGTGGGAAGTGTTTTAAAATATTAAATGGATAAGTGAGATGAACAAATCTCCCTTATAGGTTGTTGTGGACTGCATACTGTCTTGTTTAATGACACGATGTTTGATATTTTATTACAAGCAGGGAGCAAGTTATTGTACAAGATTTCTTGAACTATGCACAATAATTGTTTGGGGTCCAAGTAGTCATTTGGTTGGTGTGATTCCTTTTACATAATGGTTTTATGGATCACTTAATTAATGTTATGAAAAACAATCGCTCTCTTCCCTACCATTATTTCGATTTCCACTAATTACAACCCCCTCGCCTTCCCACATTCATTTTTCACTCCCCGTTCTAAAATTTAATTATTGTCAAGAAGAATTCTGTATTGAAGCAGTTTAGAATCGCATTTTCTTGGTTGGATTACAGTGATGTTTTCTTTGGTTTTGCATTAAAGTTGATTGTTGTGGTCTTTGAGTAGTAACCACGTTTCTTTTCCCCTCATTTTATCATTTTTTCTCTCAATACAAGCCCCTCACATATCCCAGGACCTTTTGTTCACCCCTTGCTCATTGACGACACTTAAACAATTTTTATGGATTGGATTGCATGAGCTTGATATGTTGTCGAGCCAAAATCTATTTCATATTTTTAAAGAGTTATCATGTATGGTTGTTAAAATGATTATTTTCTAATCAATCATGCATGCAGGAATGAGCTTCTTCATCCAAGGTAGCCATGGCAGAGGAAACTGAGGGAGAGGTAATTGGAACAGAGGCCCAAGAAGGCCAAGGTTCTCCATACACTTTGATGCTAACTCGCAATAGTTAGGCTAGTTGTTTCAGGCCATATTTTTCATTTGGATTGAGCAAGAAGTGGTCCAACCCATGCCTGAAAGGCCTCCTTTCCAAGATCCACAAGCCCTTGGTATTCCTCTGCCCCCTCATGTCTCATTGCAACCCGAGGTTCACGAAAATGACAAATGACAAGAGATTGTCCACCCGACAGTCTCCCAACATCGTGGCTGGCCCAATTTTTCCTTACCTACTCCCTCGCCTATTAACCAGATTGCCCAAGCTGCACCTGTCCACTCGCCAGTTCAGTCCTCTCATGCTAGCAAAAGGTTGAAAACTGAGGCCCACCATTCCCTTGACAAAGGAAATTCCACTGTTGCCCCTTCCTCACCCTCCAATGGCTCTGATAAATCCGTGTCGTCAGCGATGCATTTGAGGGACGATTGTTCTTACATGATTAGAGAGATTAGGCCTAAAGGATCAGTGCAGCCAAAGACAAATTCAGGAAAATCGAAGGGTGACAACAACAATCAAGGAAAGATGGCATCTCAGAGTGGGAAATATGGATTTTGAGTTTTTTTATTTGATCTATTGTTAATGACGGTTGACTTCAGAAGTTTTTGGACAACATGTTTTATTTTTGGATATATGAGTAATGCATTTTTGAAAACAATGTCAAGTATAAATGAGATAAATTGTCAAAATGTGCATGTGATGATGGGAGTCACAAGGAGAGATGTTCTTGTTTAATTGACTAGTTATGTTATAATTGTTAAGAGCTAAATGGGAGTCACAAGGGGTCCCACCTACTAGTTATTATTTATTTATAACCCTTATTATGCTTATTACTTTTCCCCCTAACTAAAAAGTTGGTTGAGTCTTTAGTTAACTTAACTAATGAGGTGGTCCAACTACCTCAACCAATTCTGATTTGCTTAAAGGCAAAAGGAAAGAGAGGAACAAGAGGAAGATAGAAGGATAAGCATACTGAGGTTTTCTCTTTGAGTTTATGTTGAGATAGTTCAGTTTTCATTCATTCCTTAATTTATCACAAGTCTAATTCTCTTTTATGATAGCAGGGTCTTATTGTAGGCAGCAACATTCAGGGCTGAATTACATCATTTAGACACTTGTTTTTCAGAGGTGTTGATCTATCTTTGATAGTTTGTGTAGACTTGTCTGTTTGTGAATTAGTTTTCATGACCGACAAAGGATATTGTGCAGAGTCGAGTGGGCAACAATCTGGGGCAAGCTGATCCATCTTTTAGAGTTCAGTTTTGTTTTTCTGTCAGAGGTCCTTTTGTATGTTCCATCGGGGATGTCTAAGTTTGACTTTGGTTCGAAATTTCTGTATGAGATTTTGTAAAGAAAGTGACTCTTTGGTGAATTGGAATGAAATAAAGGATTGCTTTATGTCTCATCTGTCTTGATTACCATATTAGTTTCTTACTTATGTCTTTACACTTATTTTAAACAACTATTATATTCGGAAAATCATATTAAAATGAATTTTCCAGCAAGCTTTTATTTGTGAAAAAGACTAGCCTAAGTACTTGTAATTGATACTTGTGAGTTAGGATTTTATTTTTGATGGCGATGAACCTAGGGTGACATTCTCGTCTATTTTGCTTTAGTTAAGTAGAATTTGAAAATGCTTGAGTAAGATCATTTCATATATTTTCCTCAACATTTATTTGGCGACCATAATGGGGAGATCTTCGATATCTCTCTGGTTAATTTTTATACTCAAATTTCATCGATACATCTATTTTTCTGATATTGATTCTTTGACTGTTTTATTTCTTAATGATTGTGCCTGTTTCAAGGCAACCTGAGATTGAGCACGGTCTTCAAGATTAGACTAGCATTGCTTTGAAATTGTTTAATACCATTTTAGACACTACCAATACCCGTGTTGAGCTTAATCATTCATGGGCAACAATTGAACAAGATATTAGTGCTCAAGAACAATTGGAAGCTAGATGTAGACAACCTAGAAATCAATAGTGACCTTCTTGTTTCTTCAGTTTTGGCCTTTCTTTCACGTCCTTATACTCTCGTGCTTCTAGAAGAAGAAGAGGCTTATCACCGGAAATCAATCCTATTGCTGAAATAGGAAGAAGGAACGTTGTGTTATCTGCCCAACAAAGTGCTCTAAGGAGAACTTTTTCTGATTCATCCAGTTCGTCTTTCTTTCCCTCATCTATCATCCACAAGATGGCATCTAGTTGTGGCTCTAGTGGCACTGGAAGTTCTTCATCCTCCCAGTCTTCATCTTCGCCAGTGATTGGTAGCTTATATAGCCACCATATCCCTATCAAATATACCACAAATCCCACCAAAGTCATTAAAAAGTATGGGATTTTTTAGTTTGAAGAAGACGCCACAACCACACCGTGGCATGTGTCCTCTCCTCTTACCCTATCACCTGCTACTCGTCCACTTCCTAAATTTAAAGAGTATCTTCCTAGGTTTTTAGGAAATAACACTGTCACTACAAACGAACACCCGATGGAATTTTCTAATGCTTGTCATAACATAGGATACAACGACAATGATACTTGCATGCACTTATTCATCAATTCCTTGGAAGGAAAGGCTGCGGCCGATTTCTTTGACCTTCCTCCTAAGATCCTGTCTACTTGGGAGGAGTTAATCTGTTGGTTTTGATCCACTTATGGGTAATCTAAAAGCCTAGCTGAGAAGTTAATGGAATATAACAATGTCACCTATAAGGATGGTGAGACCATCAAGTCTTTCAACTTGCGTTTCACCAAGTTATACAATCAAATCCCCGAACTCATCTGCCCTCAGAGCCAAGCCGCTTTCATGCACTACTACAATGCATTACCTTCCCCCTACTGTCATAGGCTTGAGGAAAAAGCCATTGATAATCTCGTTTCTTCTCCGCATACTTGTTAAGAGTATGAAGAATAGCTTGAAAGAACATGTCTTCCCCAGGGAGAGTCAGTTAGATAGATGAACATTTCCGCCCTCCTACAACTAGTCCAATATATGAAAAATCGTATGATAGCATTCGAGCAAAAGGGAACTGTCTCCCCTCTCACTCTTGGGGATTCATCCTCTTCTGCACCCCCCTTTAGAAATCCAGTTGAAAGTAATTTTTAGCCTAAAGTTATCTTGCCTCGAAGTTGGTGTAACTTCTGCGAGGAACACCACGAGGAAACCACATGTGAGGTAAAGAAGAGTGCTAGAGATAAGATCTTCGGTAAGAGACCAGAAGCTATGATCGTTGTCCTAGATTTTGTAGATCCAGAAGATGTCATGGTCATCAACACTAGGAACAAATCCTATGCTCCCAAGGGAAAATTTGATCCTCCTCGCAATTTTGCTAGCCCAAGCTCATCCTCACCCGCTGCTACTGTTCAGGTTCCTAAGGTTCCTGATAGTCAAGGAACAACTTCTCCTCTCCCCTCTTCCAAATACAATATCTTGAACCAATTGGCCAACATCAAAGTAGATGCAACCCTTTTGGACATGGTTGTCATCCCTGAACAACAGATGCATCTGAAACAATTCATGGAAGGAAAAGCTTCCGTTGTAGCCAATATTTCCGAAGAGGTAAATGAAGAGGATTCTTCTATAAATAAAGTAGGTGTACATAACTTTAGATATCATGTAAAAAATCCCCCTTTTTATATTTCTATAAATATTATAGATAATATTTCCCATTGTTGCCTCATTGATGGCGGTTCGGGCCCAAGTGTGATGTCGAAGATTATTATGGAAGAGATAGGATTGTCTTGTACAAACGAAAACGCCAAAATCATGCTCTCCTATAATAGTCTACAACAAACAACCATAGACGAGATTAAAGATGTGACCTTAGTTTTATGCGCTCATCCTGAAATAAGTACAACCCTCAACATTGAAGTAATCGATATGCCTATAAGCAATTACTCAATTATCTTGGGAAGAGATTGGCAAGCCTTAATAGGTGGATACGTCTCACTCGATGGGACACAATTATCCGTGCCTCAGAATGGTAAGAACATTATAGTCCTTACAGAGGGAAGGACTTCACCCTACATAGAGAGCGTTCCACAATCTAGCGTAAACTATATCGAAGAGGACCCATGAGTGTATTCCATCTTTGATGAGGAGGATAATATTACTTTGGAACAAATCGATTTAGATGATGATATGTGGCACATGCACTTTGATGGTTCATGCTCTAATGAAGGTAATGGGACTAGCATTATCTTAGTTTCCCCTGTAGGGAAAATTCATAACTTGTCTTACAGGTTAGAGTTTTCTTGTACAAACAATGTCACTGAATTCAAAGCTTTATTATTAGGAATTGAAAACACCCTTAGTCTTGGTTGCGGTCACCTTTCAATTTTTGGAGATTCTGAGCTTGTTGTGAACCTGACACATAATATATTCTCTCCTAACAACAATCTAATGGAACGATACACCCAAACTATTTGGGCGCTTATCTCAAACCTTTTGTCTTTCAACATCACTCATATTAAGAGGGAATTGAATTCAATGGCTGATCGATTAGCCGTCTTTGTAGCTTCTCCTAATCAACAAATTTTGACTCACAGGCTTGATTGTTCTTTTTAATCCCTATATTTTCCATATATCCCTGACAATGTAGAATCTTGGCAGGCCTTCCCTAACAATGAGAGCATTTGTGCTTTCATTCAAGATGAACCTCTTAACCCCAAAAAAATGACATGCATAGAAGACGACAAGATTCCTAAGGGATTGACTCCTCTTGAGAGTTCATTTTCACTGAGTGATGTATGCAATAAAGAGAAAAAGAGAGAAGGGGAGTCAAGAAAGAAGGTGGTTGAAACCATCTCTTGGAATATTGGGCACTCAAATCCTCAAGGAATGTTAAAATAAATACCCAATGTTCTGATAAAGAAGAAACGAGGTTTTCCAAGCTACTTGGTGGATTTCATAGGGTTTTTACTTGGTCTTATAAGGATCTTCGAGGTTTTTATCTTGGTCTTACATGACATGCTATCCCCATCAAGGAAGGCATGAAACCAGCTAGGCAAAAATAAAGACCTATTAACTCTGCATTCGAAGCAACTTTTCAAAGGGAGTTGGAAAATTTATTAAGGGATAGGATTATCTTTTCAGTCCACCCTGAATGGGTTTCCAATTGGGTACCTGTTTTGAAGACCACTGATCATATTAAAAATTGCATTAATTTCCGCACTTTCAGTCAAGCTGTTATGATAAATCCTTTTCCTCCTCTCAATATGGAAATAATTCTGCAATAGGTTGTAGAGTCACAGTTGAGGCCCTTACTTGATAGTTTTTTGGGTTGCAGGAGAATCAAAGAAAAAGGGTAAGATGCTTACAAAACCACCCTTATCCTTAGATTGGGGTACCATGACTTATAATTTTTTTTTTTTTTGGTCTACCTGATGCAAGTACCGCTTTTAAAGGACATATACACACAACTTTCGATGAATTTGTTAGTATCCATCTCTATCTTGATGATCTGATTGTGTGCGTCAAAGGGATGATAATTACCTCATAGTTCCAAGTGTTGTTTCTGAGTCCTTTCAAAATTTCTTTTGTCTTGGATACTAACTCTTACATTCTAAAGGATTTACAGGAGCAATCATTTTCCTACAACACTAACGATTCTCATTTGAAACATTACGAGGGACCAACGTGAAAATTTCTAATGCTGTTTGGATCTGCTGTATACTAGTAGCCTAGCTCTTCTTTCATTTTTGTGCTTCTCTTTTCTGCTTTATAGTAGTTTGACTTCTGCTTTCCATGTTAAAGCTTTTCTTGCTCCTTTTTCATTTCTGTCTTTTATTGCTGCTGTTTTAATTTTTGCAATTTTACTTTTGTCATGATTTTGTTTCCTATCATCTTTTAGTTAATTTGGTCAAAATAGGTTGTTGGATCGATTCTTCCATAGTGACGCTCTTGCAAAGCATTGATAGTCAATAACAATCCAGCTTACACAACTGTCGTAATTTTCCTTTGAAGGCACCCTTGAAGTTGTTATATATTTCCGCTGCTATCTTATAAAGAATTGGTTATATCCCGCTTCTTCTTGCCATCTCTTCATCCATAGAGATTTTTAAGAGCAAGTCCAAAATTTTTTCTCCTTGAAGTTAAGAGCAAATTCCGGTTGAATGATTATGCATACAGTGGTAAAACCTCTCACACTTAACACTTTTCATGAGTTATTCCCAAATTCCCGGTCATTTTTCCATTAAGTCCGCTCACTTCCCCCTGTTGCATAATATTCCTGATTATATCTTCTTGACCTGTTGTTCTTGGTCTACAAAATCATGAGTTATGAGTCCTAAATTTGTTGAAAACAAATTTCCTCATGGAGTCACCAGTTTGTTGATGATTAAAATCGCAACGAAATTTTTTTGCCCGCAAAGTATTGCTAAAGCCTATTATTATAAGCTAACAGGATAAATAATACTAGTAGGTGGGACCCCCTTGTATATTGGGAGATAATATCTGACTCTTATTTGATGTTTCTTCCACTGTTCAACATTGCTTACATGGTTGATGAGATCTTATTGGGGATGGATTGGGCTTATTATGTGTTGGTTCTATGTGCGACAAGTGAATGTTGGTTAAGGCATGTTATGTTTTCTTTCGAGCTCTAATCACATGTTACGATTGCCTATGTTATCCATTGCTACTATTGCTATCTATTCTTGGACTCGTGACTTTGACACCTGCACAACAGACATGTTAGTAACAATACTAAAGAGCAGTTGGAAAAAGGCAAAAGCAATACAAACAAATCCAAAGGGAAGGAATTAAAACTATGCTATATACTACTCTACATGCATTGAAATTCAAAATGATCGTTGTTAAACCTAGCAATAAGCTAATAGTTATGCGATTTGATTGAGTTATATGAAGTGGTGATTTATGTTATGACATAAGTTTGATATGGGTCGCGCTATTAGTTTTAGTGGGTGATGGTTTCGATACATGGTTTAATTACTTGATTTAATGGGAAGCTTGCTGGCATGTACTAAGGAATTAATGGATTGGGGATGGAGGCGATGTGCATTTAATGCATGTCACCCTTACTCCTTCCACTGGCCGCCACCCTAATTGGGATATTGTTAGACTGTGTTTTCTATGGTTATGCTCCGAATTTCAAGTAGAGGGAGAACCACTCAGCCAATTCGCGTTTAAGGTGCTTTTGATTACATGTATGTCTTTTTTTTGCCATCTATGAGTTTTCTCTGGTTATGAAATAGATATTGGCTTGGATGTATGGGTTTGTGCTTCCTTAAGTATGGAAACTGTGTAAAATTGTGATTTTTATGGAATATTCGTTGGTGGCGTTCTCTGCGATGATGTCTAAAGTTATAGTGTATTGGGTCGTTCCGAGTGTTAGCAGCCATAAAGGCTCTCTGTCATCCTTTCCGGTTTAGTGGAGGGTTTCTTTTGGTTTAGAGTGGCTGGCTATCTCCACGCCTACGTATTCCATTCCTAAACTTTTTTTGTTATGGGGTTTTGAATGCATTGTGTCACTGTGCATCATGTTACTAATGTTGCACAATGGGTTGTGATGGTCGTTTGCCAAAGGGCTTGCTTAAGGTGACTGTTATTTCTCGGCCATGTCCTATCTCAGCATTCTCGGGTTGGCTGGGAGACCCACGAGGGTTATACCCTGCATGTTTCAAGTCTTATTACAAGGTCAAACTAGAGCCTTTCTCCTCTAGTCATAGTCTCCCCTATCACAAGGATTGTCACTGCGTCTATGAAGAAATTTGTGGTATAGCTTGTGCATGCACCATTGGTCTCGAAGGTTCCCACCTGATGTCGAGAGTCAACTCCTTGTCTCCATGTGTTGGTCTACATGGCCAAACCTTGATTACTAAAGGCTTAGTTTAGATAAAGGAAACCCATTATGTCATGTTTGATACACGGTCGATGGTTATGAGTTGGTGATGCATTGTCGATAATCTTCTATTATCGACTCATCTCTGTTGATTATCTTGACAATGGATTTTGGTTGTAGTCACTACAATTGGTTATTATGATAGTCTCATTGATAAGCTCAACATTGAAATTGGTTGATTGAAGAATGGGGTTGATACACAATCACTGTCATTTTGCATTGGGATTATTGAAATGTTAACTATGTTGATTAAAGTTGGTTGTCATTGATGTCAACCCTTGAAGAAAGCCCCGTAGCACAAAGGCTTGGGTAATGGACCCAATATTGTTTGATGTAAATATGACTCATTATTGTTTTGTCATGGTTGAT
>JZKD02S0141874.1:326930-346020 GCA_000966675.3 Picea glauca | reverse complement strand
CTGGTGTACTGTGTATGTGTGTGATTGTTTATTTCTTACTACTCATTATTGGATAATAATTCTACATTGATATAACATTTGAAGAAAAATGATTATAATTACGCTATTACTGATTGACCCCCCCCTCTCAGTAAACCAACAAACTAGGCATTAGTTTACAATTGATTAATGCACAATGATGTTTCGTGCGTGATGCATTGGTATGCGTGGCATTCCTACAACACGAATTAATGATTACTGTAACTATGTGTTTTTAATGGCCAAATGTTTATTGCAATCAGGGTGATTATGGCATTTCCATTCACTGTATATGTTATGGTTATTTGATTGCATCATCAAGGATGGGCACAAGTTTTACATAGTATGGTTTGATTGCAATATTGATTAATTTGGTCAATATTGTTGCTGCCTCCTTGTATTGGATTGATAGATCGACACGATAGGTTGAGGTAATAATACTATGACTGTGTGTTTTAAAATTGTCAAATGGGAATGTTGCAATCGTGGTAATTATGGCATGCTTATCCACTGTATTTGTTATCGATATTAATTGATTGCGCCATTAGAGAAGGTCACGGGTTTTTGAACATGGCTTTGTTGCAATTTGATTGACTTGTGTTATGAGATTGGTCATGCTGTTGTTACCTCGTTGTATTGGATTAATAGCCTGACTCTGTGGATGTCTAAATTCAGAATGATTGAACCCGTACAGTCATGGAAATACTCTTGCATTTTGTCGGATGTTTGGTATTCCACAACATAGTATGTGTTGAATGGTAATGGCTCTCTATGAGTTTAAATGGAAAGTCAAGATCTTGCATTTAAAATATTGATGGTTGTATGTGGCTGTCCATTGATGAATATCATGTTTCATAGCAGAAACAAACACAAGGTTCGTGACAGTATAAACTCATTGCAATTCAATTATTTAAATTAAAAACCGAGCACAACCTTTGAGTTTGTATTTGATGATTGAAATATTTCGCGGGTAGTGGTCGATTTTGATGCTGAACAAAATGGTTTACTATTTATTCATGTGGGAAGTGTTTTAAAATATTAAATGGATAAGTGAGATGAACAGAGCTCCCCTACAGTCTTTTGTGGACTGCATACTGTCTTGTTTGATGACACGATGTTTGATATTTTATTACAAGCAGGGAGCAAGTTAATGCACAAGATTGCTTGAACTATGCATAGTAATTGTTTTGGGTCCTAGTGGTCATTTGGTTGGTGTGATTCCTTTTACATAATGATTTGATGGATCACTTAATTAATTTTATGAACAATAATCACTCTCTTCCCTACCATTATTTCGCTTTCCACTAATTACAATCCCCTCGCCTTCCCACATTCATTTTTCACTCCCTATTCTAAAATTTAATTATAGTCAAGAAGAATTCTGTATTGAAGTAGTTTAGAGTCGCATTTTCTTGGTTGGATTACAATGATGTTTTCTTTGGTTTTCATTACAGTTGATTGTTGTGGTCTTTGAGTAGTAACCGTGTTTCTTTTCCCCTCATTTTATCATTTTTTCGCTCAATACAAGCCCCTCACATATCCCAGGACCTTTTGTTCACCCCCTGCTCATTGACAACATTTAAACAATTTTTATGGATTGGATTTCATGAGCCTAATATGTTGCGGAGCCAAAATCTATTTCATATTTTTAAGGAGTTATCATGTATGGTTGTTAAAAGGACTATTTGCTAATCAATCATGCATGCAGAAATGAGCTTCTTCAGCCGAGGTAGCCATGGCAGAGGTAACTGAGGGAGAGCTAATTGGAACAGAGGTCCAAGAAGGCCAAGGTTCTCCATACACTTTGATGCTGACTCACAAGAGGTAGGCCAGTTGTTTCAGGCCAGATTTTTCAATTGGATTGGGAAAGGAGTGGTCCAACCTAGGCCTGAAAGGCCTCCCTTCCAAGCTCCACAAGCCCTTGGTATTCCTGTGCCCCCTCATGTCTCATTTCAACCCAAGGTTCCTGAAAATGAAATATGGAAAGAGATTGTCCACCCAACAGTCTCCCAACATCATGGCTGGCCCAATTTGACCTTACCTGCTCCTTCGCTTATTAACTAGATTTCCCAAGCTGCATTTGTCCACTCGTCAGTTCAGTCCTCTCATGCTAGCAAAAGGTTGAAAACCGAGGCCCTTGACAAAGAAAAATCCACTGCTGCCCCTTCCCCACTCTCCAATGGCTCTGATAAATCCGTGTCTTCCTGGATGCATTTGAGGGACGATTGTTCTCATGTGATTAATGAGATTAGGCCTAAAGGCTCAGTGCAGCCAAAGGCAAATTCAGGAAAATCCAAGGGTGACAACAACAATCAAGGAAAGATTGCATCTAAGAGTGGGAAATATGGCTTTTGAGTTTTTTATTTTATCTATTGTTGATGACGATTGACTTCAGAATTTTTTGGATAACATGTTTTTATTTTCTGATATATGAGTAATGCATTTTTGAAAACAATGTCAATTATAAATGAGATAAATTGTCAAAATGTGCATGTGATGATGGGAGTCACAAGGATAGATGTTCTTGTTTAATTGACTAGTTATGTTATAATTGTTAAGAGCTAAATGGGAGTCACAAGGGGTCCCACCTACTAGTTTTTATTTATTTATAACCCTTATTATGATTATTACTTTTCCCCCTAACTAAAAAGTTGGTTGAGTCTTTAGTTAACTTAACTAATGAGGTGGTTCAACTACCTCAACCAATTCTGATTTGCTTAAAGGAAAAATGAAAGGGAGAAACAAGAGGAAGATAAAAGGATAAGCATACTAAGGTTTTCTCTTTGAGTTTATGTTGAGATAGTTTAGTTTTCATTCATTCCTTAATTTATCACAAGCCTAATTCTATTTTATGATAGTAGGGTCTTATTGTAGGTAACAACATTCAGGGCTGAATTACATCATTCAAACACTTATTTTTCAGAGGTGTTGATCTATCTTTGATAGTTTGTGTAAACTTGTCTATTTGTGAATTAGTTTTCATGTCTGACAAAGGCTATTGTCCAGAGTTGAGTGGGCAACAATCTGTGGCAAGCTAATCCAACTTTTAGAGTTCAGTTTTGGTTTTCTGTCAGAGGTCCTTTTGTATGTTCCATCGGGGATGTCTAAGTTTGACTTTGTTCTGAATTTTTTGTATGATATTTTGTAAAGAAAATGACTCTTTGGTAAATTGGAATGAAATAAAGGATTGCTTTATGTCTCATCTGTCTTGATTACCATATTGGTGTCTTACTTCTGTCTTTACACTTGTTTTCAACAACTATTATATTCAGAAAATCATATTAAAATGAATTTTCCAGCAAGCTTTTTTTTGTGAAAAAGACTACCCTAAGCACTTGTAATCGATACTTGTGAGTTAGGATTTTATTTTTGATGGATATAAACCTAGGGTGACATTCCCGTCTATTTTTCTTTAGCCAAGCAAAATCTGAAAATGCTTGAGTAAGATCATTTCATATCTTTTCCTCAACATGCCCTCTTAAATATGAAGCCCTGAAGTATGGTCAAGAATCCCCAGATACAAGGTCAAGAAGTTATAAGTTGGCCCTAAAATCAAGTAAAGGAGAACAAGCTGTTGCAAACAAGAAGTTGCAAGTCGGCTCAAGGTCAAGTAAAGAAGCTGCTTGGAAGGGTATAAATACACATTAATAACTTCTCTTTTTTATCATTCAATATTGTTATCTCTTAGAAAAACATTGGCAGTGAATTTCATAGGGAATATGAAGTGAAGAAGGGCAAAATTCCAAGGGAAGAGGAAGTCTTGTGATGAAGGGTTCTAAGGTATGTTTTTTAAAGGTCATCTTACCATTTTCACTATATTTTTTTTTTCTACATTGATTCAAATAGTGAAACTTGGAGGATGTTGAGAAGACATATCAAGGTACTTGTGGTACAAATTTCAGCTTTTGGGTCTTTTTACTTTTGGAAATAAACTCTATGGAAGATAGGGTTTTTGACTAGTCATGTAAGTAGTCCCAAACAAGTGTAGGGTAAAACAGTCATAACTTCTTCATAGAGGATCCAAATTCTATAAGACAAATTACATTAGAAAGAGTATAGTCTGTAGTATTATGTGTGTGAGTTTTGGAATTAGATATCAAATATTGAGCACGTGGCATGCTGTACAAGTTCTCTCTCCATAATAGGCCAAAATTCAAGAAGGTCTGCCATTTTCGTTATCTCTCTCTTTCCAGTGACGATTCAAGGAACAAAACTTGGAGGAATTTTAGAGAAGTTATCAAAGAATATTGGATACAAGTTTTAGACCTTGATTCATTATAGGTATGAAGTTATACTTGTTTAAATCTAGGGTTTGTGACTAATCCAAAAATCCCAAATAACTATTCGAGATAAAAGAGTTATATTTGAAGCTTGCTAGGTCCAAATTGAATTCCACTTGTTGCATCAGAAGGAGAATGGATCCTAATATTCGAGGTCCAATTTCAGAATAAAAAATGGAAAATTGAGCTTGTGGTGAATCTTACAAGTTTGCATATTTGAGATATAGTACTGAGCTACTTTATATGCATATTTAAGAAGTGATGTTGGGGTTTATATGTGGATCCATGTGGACCTAGGATTTCTATGTGGACCCAGTTTGATGATGTTGATGTATAAGTTGTGGTGGATCTAGTTCTGATGATGTTTATGTATAAGTTGTGGTGGATCTAGTTTTGATGATGTTGATGTATCCAGTTTTGATGATGATGATATATCAGTTGTGGCAGATCTAGTTTTGATGATGATGATGTATTGATTATGGTGTATCAAATTTTGATGATGATGATGTATCAGTTCTAGTGGATCTAGTTTTGATTATGGTGATATATCAATATCAATGACAATAATAATGACGTGTTGATTCTTTCATTTATATTTAAGGGTGGTATGGTGGTGCAAGGCAGGAGATCGAGGTCTCCTTCAGGTTGGTGCTTGAGAAACAAGGGAGGTTGGGTGGTTCACAAGAATATTTGTGTCTTCAGATAGTAGGTTGGTGCTTGCAGGGGTTGGTGCTCATAAAACTAGGGGGTTGGAGCCTCCTTCCAGTTGGAGCTGGAGAATTTAGGGAGTTGTTGCTTCCTTAAGGTTGGAGCCTCCTTCCAGTTGGAGCTAGAGAATTTGGGGAGTTGTAGCTTCCTTAAGGTTGGAGCCTCTAAACATGGGGTTGGTGTTGGAAAATTTTGGAAGTTGGTGCTTCCAGTGAATGTAATCTTCAAGATATATATTAAAAAGCGTTCCGTGGTTTTCTCCCATTTGGGTTTCCACTTAAAATTCTTGTGTACTGTATATGATTGGTTATATGTTTATGATATCTTGAATTCAATCATAAGTGATACATTGTTGATAAGTTAATGTTTACATGTTGTGATTAAAAATGGTAAAAAGTGCTCAATACTGATTCAACCCCCCCTCTCAATATTGGTGAATATTCCAACAATTTTATACTTTAACACCTTTCTTTTGAAGTTCTTGTTTTGGTTTCTTTGATTCATCCTTTATTTTTTTCCTATATTCCTTGTGTTCAACATGAATGCGACCCATTTTTTCCACATACTCGTCACATTTGCAAAAGGTCACGTGCAAACTTTCAAAAACATTAAATCCTATGAGGCTCCTATGATACCACAGTTTTTTCCCATGCATGAGTTGTGCCTTCCATTTATTGAAGGGATACAAGCAACCTCTTGGTAATTTTGTACCAAACTATGGTCAAAGGATGACTTGATATTTATCCATTAATGAGGTTTATCTCCTCCTTAAAATTGAATTTATGTTTATTGGTTTGTATATTATTAAAAAATCCATCTTTATTTCCACCCAAAATCAAGGATTTCCATTTGTTCTTGACTTATACACTTGACGTCTAGTCAAAACCCTCTAATTCCACTTTAATAAACTCCCAAGGATCATACCCAAATTGTAGTATCCCAAATTTTACTACAAAATATTCATAGAGGAGTTTTCAAAAATTGTCCATACCATAACGTATTTACAAAAGAAGGGATTAAAGTTTGTGTGGTCTAATAAATGTGAAGCAAGCTTTCAACTGTTGAAGCATCTTCTAACCAATGCACTAGTACTAAAGATTGTTGATCCATCAAAGACTTCACAATGTGTACAAATGCATGTAAGGAAGGACTCGCTGGAGTTCTTCTGCAAGATAATCATGTGGTAAGTTATGAATCCAGGAAATTGAAGGAGCATGAAAGGGATTATGTTACCCATGAACTACAACTTGCAGCCATAATACATGCAATGAAGATGTGGTGACATTACTTGATGGGTATAATTTTTTATTTTATTTTATTTTTATTTTGTTTTTTATTTTTTTTTCGACAGGTCACAGTGGATTAAAACATATTTTCAATCAACCTCACTTGAATGCTAGACAAGCTAGATGGTTAGCATTCATTAATTAGTATGATTTTGAAATCAGACACATAAAGGGAAAAAAGAACAAGGTAGCATTTGCACTCAGTAGGAGTATGCATGTTATACATTTAGCAGCGATTAGCACTTGCGAATATGATTTGAAGTCCATGATAAATAAGCCTTGGGTAAGGATGAGTACTTTCGACAAGTAAAAGAAGGCTTACAACAAGAGCCACCAAAATAAAAATTCGATGGCTATCAAATCACTAAAGAAGGAATGGTGATCTATAAGGATACATTGTACATTTATGATATAGAGGAATTAAAGAGACTTAGCTTGGATGAAATGCACAAGAAACCTTACTCAGGACATCCGGATTACCAGAAAACGATTACTGCAATAAGAAAACAATACTTTTGGATTGGAATGAAAATTAAACTTACTATCTATATTCAAAGATGCTTAGAATGTCAATAGGTTAAAGCAGAACATAAACATCCAACAAGATTGTTGCAACCATTACCCATTCTTGAATGGAAATGAGAAGTGACCAGCATGGACTTCATCATAGGTTTGCCGAAGATAGTGAAACAACATGATGCCATCATGGTTGCAGTTGACAAATTGAGAAATGATGCTCACTTCATCCCTATAAAGTCAACATTTAAAGAAGTCAATGTTGCAGATATTTTCATCAAACAAATCTTCATATTGCATGGAATACCTACCACAATCATATCTGATAGAGATTTAAAGTTTACATTACGATTTTGGAAAGGACTATTCGAAGGCTTGGGTACATAGTTAAATTTCAACACTACCTATCATCCACAGTCAAATGGGTAGATAGAAAGGACAAACCAAATATCGAAATACATGCTTCACATGTATGCCATGAATAAACCAAGTAAATGGGAAGAATACTTGCATTTGGTAGAGTTTTCCTACAATGATGGTTACCAAGCATATTTAAAGATGAGTCCTTTTGAGGCACTTAATGATAGAAGGTGTAATATACATGTAATATGGGACAACCCACTAAATAGAATCACACTTGAACCATAAATGTTGAAAGACATGGAGAAAGAAGTCATCAAGATGAAACAAAACTTGAAGGCAACCCAAGACAAACAAAAAAGTTACGCAGACAGAAACCAGACACACAAATAATTCAGAGTTGATGAGCATGTGTATTTTAAAGTGAAACTGCAGAAGGGTCCATTGAAGCTGGGAGCCTATGCCAAATTTGCACCCAAATATTGTGGAGCATTCAAAATTTTGGAAAGGATGGGACCAATAGCTTATAAACTTTCTTTGCTTGCGAATATTAAAATTCATAATTTTTTTCATGTATCTTTGCTTAAAAAATATCTACATGATTCTAACCATGTTATTTATTGGAATGTTATCTAGGTGGAACTAGAGGGAGAGTTCCAATTAGATCCCATGTGCAAACTAGGCAGAAAAGTCACAATGCCTTGGAACCGAGCCATCACTCAGGTAAAAGTGCAATGGAAGCACTCTAATCTAAATGAGGCCACATAGGAGATGGAGGATGACATGAGAGACACATATCCATCCATGTTTTCACAATAGCCATTGTTGCAATAAAGAACACTGAGGTCAATGTTATTCCAAGGGGGAGGGGATGTAATATCCCAAATTTTACTCTTGGATTTATTTTAATTAAATGCTTAAATACTTTGCATGGATACTTTACAACTCCACTACATTAACACCATACCATGGTGCTATGAATATTGTACATCTTTTTGTTTTGTCCTTAATAAATAATAAGACCAAGATCAACTAAGCTTGAGTGCCTATAAGGGCTATGATACTACAAGAGGGGTAAGGTGAGGGGGTCTAAGGGGGTTTATGCCTAAATCACCTACCTTATGATATCTTGAACCCTCACCCAATTTCAATTTTGAATTTCAAATCAAAAAGGTGTTAAGAGGACTGGAGGAAACAAATTCCTGAATCTAAGCCACAACTCCTAAAATTTAGCAAATTATCTTCCCTACATTCTTGGAACTAGAAAGAGAAGTTGAGTTTGAATTCTTTTACTATTATGCATGAGAAAAATTCGAATGGGGAGAAGAGAGATATTAAAAAAAGTAGTGGGAAGGAGTTTGGGGAGGTTAGACATTGGAAAAGGGAGCCAAGCCCATGCTAATCCAACCAACCATGAATGGAAGCTTGCATCCTTGAAAAAAAGTCAAGAAACCACGAAGATCTTTGCTGAAACATGAGATAATAGCCATGACCTTCTATGCGCACACTAGATAGCACGATAAGGAGTAGTTTACGAGGTTATGGACAATAGAGAAGGAGGTGCTCCTTGTGTTGTGTGGGGTAGGTATGTGGGTACCTTAGTGTTGCTATGTCATCAATAAATCTGTAGAAGGAAACATTGGTTTGAGTCCTAATTTCAGAGTTAATTATCCCTGCTTTGCCTTGGTGGTATCATAGCCCGGTAGGGGGTGGTGTCTGCTATAGATTTGCCTATATTTGGGTGGAAATCACTCACTCAGTTGGTTGTTGGTCTGCAATTTAGAACATATAAGTCTATTTCTACCTATGCATTTGGATTTCAAACTCGTTTGGAAAATAGAAATGTATCTGCTCTATTTTATAAAAGTATTGTTTTCATAAAATATGAAGAAATGTCATCTGTTAAATTCTATCAAAGTGTGTCTCTGGATTCAATAATTTTTGCAAATTACTATCTTATAGTCAATGAGATAATTCTGGGCAATCTGTCTTTGTGGAGTGAAATATATTTTAGTTAAATTCAAAGATGAAATGATATCTTTACTATTATCAGTGTCGAATTTTTGTTGGTAGCATCGTCAACACTTTGACCATTGCAATTTTATGAATAGACAATTTTTGACACAAGGATTAGGGTGTTCAACATCTTGGATTAGCCCTCATTTTTTTTATATGCCATCCATGTAGCAAATACTTCGTTAACATTCTATAAACACCTTCTCGTGGATTGGTCGCTATGATCCCGATGACTGTCAAGAGTTGATTTCCCACTTTATTGATTTCTAACTCTCACTACCATGTCCTGGTACGAGTTTGTCACATATTTCTTCCAATACCTCTATTTCGCGTTAACTTCTACTAGGTTTTTTCTACTTGAGAGGCTTGTAATGCTTAGGGAAAACTTTTAGAGTTCTTTAATTACTTGAATAGTTCCAGAATATCAAGAAATTCATTTTTTCCAATAGATTCCGTATACACAGTAAAGCACCCTTGAGTCGATTGATCAAGTTCAAGTGCTTGCATACCATGATTTTAGGATTTTGTTCGTGATAACTCACTCTAAAACATGCTCAATGTAGATAACAATGACAAATATTCTAAGCGTGACATATACCATCTCTCCAACTCTCTATGGCATTGAATCATGTCAAATTATATAAGACTCATATATGACCCTTAACTTTTTCAGAAGTTGGTTGGGATCTTTCTTTCCTGAGGATTTTAATTAATGTTGAGCATAAGTTGTTTTTCATGCAAATAAATAAGGTAAGTTTGTTAGATTAGCAAGGAATCAACATGCATTTGAAACCATGTAAAGGGTTTATTTTATCCAGATTTGAACTCATTATTAATAGACCCTTTTTCTTCATCAGTTCAAGACGGGTGGATGGTGCCCTAAATGTTCTTAAATTTATAAAGATTTGAATGGTAAATGGATGTCTTGAAATTGATTAAATTCCATAATCATAACCACTAATATGTTGATATGTTTTGCAAACTAGGTGAGAAAAATTTGAATGGTCGAATTGATAAGAGTTTTTTTTTTTTTTTCGAAGTTTCATGGTATACATTTAACTTGCTAGGAAATTTTTTGAGGTTTTTTGCTTGTTCACTGCTGAAGAAATTTTGAGGTTGATTTCTTTCATGGAAATACATTAAGCGATATTTATTGACTCCATTACTTATGCCATAGGTTGTAAATCCAGGTTGTCTTGCTCAGATTTCATATATATTTTGAGTTGTCCAATGAATTTTATGCATACAATGGTGATATTATTTCTCCCTCTTTTTTAAATGAGATGACATATGAGTGACAATTCACATTGCTAGTTGTCAAATTCATTGAAGGTTTTGTGTGTTATCTGGGAAACACATTACTAATAAAGAGCACTAAACTAGATCTAACATGATTTCTTCACATATTATGAACTTGATCCGGTAACTAAATCAATGCCATTCAATTTTAATGTCTCAAGCTATTGTTTGAATAACTTTATTGGTCAACTTATCTCCTAATAAGGTTTTGACAACACATTTGCAATAATTCCAGTTTATTATAGGCATTATAAGTTCACATCCATGGATTTAATCTTACATATGGTTCAACATTTAAAATGGATTCACAAAACCTTGACATAATGGTTCATATTCCAAAGAAGTAGGCTTGATTGAAATAACAAATGTTCTCTAATATGGAGGCAACATTCAATGGGTTATAGTTCAAAGTTTGCAATTAGAAACTAATTCACAATCATATGGATAAAATTAACATGGTTTTTTCATCGATAAATTCTTTGGATTTGCAATTATTTATGATTTTGGAATATTTTGGCACTACTGCATTTTGGATCAACACTCATTAATATTTGAATTTGGTCTATAGTTATGAAATAAATAAACAACATCTTAATGATCTATTTTCTAAGTATAAGAACAACACTTTGAAATTTGCATCTTGAGTGATTAATTTTCTATTATGGTTTCACACGCTACTTAATAAATTGAGTAATCACTTAAATAATCTACACATGTAAAGTCACTCAACTTTTCTCATAGTGATTCTGTGCCAAAGTTTGAATTTCGACTCATGATTGAAGTACATCTTGCAAATATTTGAGAGCCTTGATTGAAGTCCTCTCTATTCTTTTTGCTATGTTATTAACTATCTTCTGGTTGTCCTCGTTATTAATTCATTTGATAATATGATAGATGTTGTTGCTATAGTTTCACCACAAAACAAAGTCATAAATGAATCTGGGATTTTAACATCATTCAATGATCCACAATCCACACAAATTTTGTGTTGATCTAGATTTTCTTTGTAGACCGCAAGACTATTGGACTTATCCACTCCAATTTAATACCTTAATAGATTAAGCTAGCAACTAACATTTTAACCAAAATTGGTATGGATATTATTGTGTAATATTGGGTGATATTTCACTTGTATAAAGCCAATAATAGTTCTATATTCCTCTTTCCCATTATAGCCATAACCCCCTTCGTGTTTTGAAAGTATTTAGTCAGGAAATAACACATTAAAATGGAATAATTATTAAAACTGTCTAATCTTTGCCTGTTAATCCTTTGTCCAGTAATTAGTGAGGTGGAAAATAATTTCTTTATCAGTCAAGCCTGTTTCCATTGATTTGTTAGTTATTGTTAAGACCTAGACAAAGCCCCATTTTATGTGTAAAACCCCTTATTAAGCTCCATATATTGAATTATTACATTTATAGTATTATAATTGTATGTCGGCTAGAACCCTTCTTAGTACCCTTTCATTATAATTATACCCTTTGTCTCCTATACATATACCAAGGAGACCTAGTCTTAGGATCCTCTTACCACATCTCATATTGTATTTTGAATTTGATATATTATAAAACGAGGTTTCCCCCTTGAAGTAGACTGCAATTCATTGAATTTTTATCATTTTTAAGTTGTTGGATCATAACATTTGGTATTAGAGCATTGATCCTAGGGTTTTTTCTTCTCCAAGAAAGTCATATCAAAATTTTCGCTATAATTTTTTCTAGGATGATTCAAACAACGAAAATTAGACTTTTTAAGGTGTTGGATCATAACATTTGGTATTAGAGCATTGATCCTAGGGTTTTTTCTTCTCCAAGAAAGTCATCTCAACATTTTCGCTATAACATTTTATGGGATGATTTAGACAACAAAACTTAGACGTTATTTATAAGACATATCCAGGTATCTATGGTGAAAATTTCAACTTCTGGGTCATTATAATTTTAGAGATATACCCCATGGAAGATAGGGTTTTTGACTAGTCCTATAACAAGTCTCAAACATGTGTTGCAAGTAAAACAATCACATATTCTTCAAAGTGGTTCCAAATTTAGTGAGACTAGTTGCATTTGAGAGAGGACGAGCCATAATTTTTTGGTACAATTTTTAGAATATGGTATCAAA
Organism: Picea glauca; assembly: GCA_000966675.3. Classification (NCBI taxonomy): domain Eukaryota; kingdom Viridiplantae; phylum Streptophyta; class Pinopsida; order Pinales; family Pinaceae; genus Picea; species Picea glauca. The sequence continues at coordinate 333,413 of JZKD02S0141874.1, read as the reverse complement.
TATTGGATACATGGCATTTTGTACAAGTTCTCTCTCTAGGAAAGGCCAAAATTCAACAAGGTACGAAAAAGTTACCATAACTTTAATTTGGCACACCCAATTTTGGTCAGACCTGTGGAATTGCAGAGAAGACATATCATACATGCCAAAATTTTAGACATAGAAGGGCTGAAACTTTAGAAATACATCAGAAGGAAGGTTGACCAAAAGGATAGACTCCAAATCATAGTCTCGAAGGTACATAACTTACAATTGGCATAAATTTTGATTGGAAGATTTTTTTTTTTGTGATTAAAAATTTGTGATAAAGAGAAAATAGAAGACTATTATTATTTTTATCCCACATGGCTCCAAAAAAGGTTTCGACACCAATTAAACCTCCATAAACCTCACATTGGACATCAGAATAAAATGAAGATATCAAAAACAAGGTATCCCAATTAAAGAACCAAGTTGATGAAATGAATGGTAGTATGTTGAAACGAGTGGATTTATCATATTCTCAAGGATCCCTAAAAAGGGAAATGGAAAAAATGATGGGAGAGAAGATGAATGAAAATCATGAACACAGGGAAAAGAAGATGGAAGAGAAGATGAATGAAAATCAGGAACACCTGGAAAAGAAGATGGATGACATGAAAAAAAAGATGGATGAAATGGAAAATAAGATGGATGAAAATAAAGTAGGAATACAAAAAATCCATGAAGGAATTGAAATATTCCTTTTCTTCCATGATCTTCTAGGCTCTAGATGATAGACCCCCTAAAGGAGATATCAAAATTCAAGGAACTCATGAAAATAAGGGTAGTATTCAGGTTGAACAACCTGCCTACAATAAGCAATTTTCTAGTGGATTTAACTCTAATAGTGGAGTTAATTATGGCGAGGATTGCAAATTCAATCTTCCCAAGATTAAATTAAATAAATTTGATGTAATAGAGGTCTTTACCCTGATGAACCAAATAGAGCAATATTTTGAACTGCATAATATTATGAATGATAAGAAAAGGATTCACATAGTAACCTTGAACTTTGGGATAAAACCATATCAATGGTATCAATGAGTAGTTAAAAGGAAGCCCCCTCTTTATCATTATACTTGGATTTTATTTACAAGAGACTTAGAAGTACAAAATGGTAAAGTGTGGGAATATGACTACTTTAGCCAATTGACAAGGATCAAGCACTTAAGTGATATTGAAGATTATAATTTAGAATTTCAAGTCTTGGCCACAAGGATGGATGACATAAGTGATGAAAATTTGTTGGAAACTTACATGGGTGGATTAAAACAAGACATTAAATATGAACTTTTCTTAAGACATCCTACAAACATTATGGAATCTATGTAAATTGCTTGTCATATTCAAGCCAACAATAAGGCTACACACAAGTATACCACTGGAGCATACACATGAAGCAGAGATCATTTTGGGGTTCATTAGACAAGCATACCTCAACCGAAAAGGTTGACAACTCAACAAATGGATGAAAGAAGAGAAAAAGGACTACGTTTAAATTATGCCAACAAGTACAATAAGGGGCATAAATGCAGTGAGAATAAATTATTCTACTTAGACTATGAAGAGGAAGAAGATCAGGAAATGGAGCCCCCACAAGATCTAGATCTAGAAGAAACTACTCCAACAATATCTTGTCATGCATTGGCCGACATCAGTACCCCACAAACCCTCAAGATACAAGGATACATCAAGAAGAAAAAGGTAACAATATTGATTGATCCTAGTAGTACCCATAATTTCATCAATTACAAACTAGCAAAAGATCTTAATTGCTTTGTATATCTCGCACCAGAGTTTCAAGTAATGACTAAAAATCGAGGTACCATAAAGTTTTCAGAGAAATGCCATAGTATTAAGCTCAAAATGGGGGAGTATTTTCTGGATAGCCTCATGATTTCCATCTGAATGGGGGGTGATGATGTTGTATTATGGGTCTAATGGTTACAATTAGTGGGAATAATGGCCCTTAATTTTAAAGATATTTTCAAGATATTTTCCTTAGATGGTAAGGAAATTGAGCTTAGAGGTATCCAAGGGAAACACTCTAAAGTGATAAACTCTAACAACATGACAAAATTACTCAAAAAGTGACACCGGGGTGTAGTTGCACAATTGTGCTCACTTGATGTTCAAACATCTATATCCTCTGCTCCATTAGACCTCCAAATAGTTATCAACAATCATTCCAAGGTATTTAGTGAAATTACTAAGGGTCTTCCACCTGCTCGAGATCATGACCATGCTATTCATTTTCAACCAGGAAGTCTACCACCTAACATTAGGCCTTACAGATATCCATATGCACAGAAGAGTGAGATTGAGCGCATGATCCAAGAAATTTTAGAGGCCAAAATCCTTCAACATAGCCATAGTTATTTCTCTTCACCATTGGTGATGGTTACAAAAAAGGATGGTTCATGGGGTATGTGTCCATATTATAGACAACTCAACAAAATGACCATCAAAGATAAGTTTCTTATTCCTATCATTGATGAATTATTAGATGAATTGCATGGAGCAAAATTCTTTACTAAGCTATATCTTCATTTGGGATATCATCAAATTAGAATGAGGCAGGAAGACATTCCTAAAACAACTTTAAGAAGACATGAAGGTCATTATGAGTTTTTGGTTATGCCATTTGGACTTACTAATGCACCTTCAACATTTCAAATCTTGATGAATTCTATTTTCAAGCCCTTCCTTAGAAAATTTGTGTTAGTATTTTTTGATGATATACTAATCTATAACAAATCTTGGGAAGAACATATACAACATGTTGACATAGTATTACAAATATTAGAAGAGAAACAACTATATGCAAATCGTTCCAAGTGTGCCTTTGGGGGTTCAAGAAATGGAATATTTGGGTCATATGGTATCTCATGAAGGTGTAAAAGTGGACCCTAACAAAATTAAATCTATGAGGGAATGACTGATTCCCAAAACCTTGAAGAAACTTAGAGGATTTTTAGGGTTAACATGATATTATTGCAAGTTTTTCAAGAATTATGTTCAAATAGAAAAACCTCTAATGAAATTATTAAAGAAGCAAGCATTTTCTTGGATCGAAGAAGCAACCAAAGCTTTTGAAAAGTTTAAGAAGGTTATGTGTATTACTCCCGTCCTAGCCACACCAGACTTTACAAAAACATTTATTGTGGAGTATGTTGCCTCATGCCATGGAATTGGTGTAGTTTTAATGCAAGAAGGAAGTCCCCTTGCATTTGAAAGCAACCAACTTAAAGAAAAAAACTTAGTAAAACCCATTTATGAAAAATAAATGTTGGCCATACTACATGCAATTCATAAATGGCGTCCTTACCTAATAGGAAGACACTTCAAAGTAAAAATAGATAACGATAGTTTGAATTAATTCTTGGAGCAACAATTATCTTCAGAAGAGCAACAAAAATGGGTTACAAAGATGCTAGGTTATGACTTTGAAATTATCTACAAAAAAGGAAAAGATAATGATGTGGCAGTTTCCCTTTCAAGTAAAGAAGAAGAAACAAAAGGTTCACTATGCGCTATTTCTATTCCATAATTTGATTGTGTGGAAGAAGCAAAGCAAGATCAAGAGGCACATAAGATCATTTGACAACTACATGAGGACCCAAGTTCAGTAGACAATTTTTTATGGAAGAATGATTTGCTATGGTATCATGATTGCCTATATTTATGTAAGAATTACCAACTCAAATAGAAGGTCCTTATGGAATTGCACACTTATCCTAGAGGAGGACATTCGGTATTCTTGAAAACATACCACAGGATCAAGAACGATTTTTTCTGGGAAGGTCTTAAAATTGATGTTCAAAAGTCTGTGTCTGAATGTTTAGTCTATAGGGAGAAACAATCAAGATGCCAGGTCTCCATTATCTATACCAAGTCAATGTTGGGAATAAGTTTCAATGGATTTTATTACAAGTTTACACAAATCCTAAGGAAAGACTGCCATCATGGTAGTATTGGATCGACTAAAAAGTATGCCCAATTTTGCTCTCTTTCTCATCCTTTTAAAGCAAGTACAATAGCCACAACATTGATGGAAAAAATTCAAAAGCTACATGGAGTCCCCAAGATTATTGTAAGTGACAAAGATCCAATTTTCACCGGAAATTTTTGGAATAAATTATTTTCTTGTTTGGGTACTCAATTGGATCACAACTCATCTTACCACCCTCAATATGATGGGAAAAATGAGATTGTGAATAAATTTATAAAATGATATCTTCTTTGTTTTGTATCAAATAAGTAAACATAATGGGTCAAGTGGTTTCCTTTGGTGGAATGGTGGTACAACACATCCTTCCATACTTCATCAAAATTGTTCCCATTTCTAGCACTTTATGAATATCATCCTCCATCCATCACATCACCCTTGAAAGGGAATACAAAGGTTCAAGTAGTGGAGGAACACATAGGGAACCAACAAGAGGTTCTCAAACTATTGAAGGACAACTTGGTTATGGCACAAAATAGGATGAAACAATAAGTAGATCAACATCGCACTGAAAGGGAATTTGAAGTGGAGGATTAGGTATTTATGAGGCTACAACCATATAAATAATTGTCCCTCAAGCAACAAAACAAGGACACTAAATTAGCACCCAAATATTATGTCCCCTATAAGGTGTTGCAAAGGATTGAAATTAGTATGGATTACAAATTGTAGTTGCCTCCATCTTCACGTGTACACCCAATCTTCCATGTTTCTTGCTTAAAGAAGGTAATAAAAAAAATGATCATAGTCAAACCATTTTACCAGAGATTATTGAAGAAGGGAAAATGATTATGGAAGTAGAAACAATATTTGAAACAAGGTTTAAACCACTGAGAAATCGAGCAATCACATAGTACCTCAACAAATGGAAGAACCAACTAGTGGAAGAGGTAACATGAGAAGATGAGTTCTTCATGCAGAAACACTTGCAGTTAGTTAATTGTTGAGGGCAACACTTGTTTGAAGGGGAGGGGCATGTCAATACCTAGAGAAAGCCCCATTTTATGTGTAAAACCCCTTATTAAGCCCTAGATATTGAATTATTGCATTTATAGTATTATGATTGTATGTCGGCTAGAACCCTTCATGGTACTCTTTCATTATAATTGTACCCTTTGTCTCCTATATATATATATATATATATCAAGGAGACCTAGTATTAGAATCATCTTATTACATCTCATATTATATTATGAATTGGATATATTGTAAAAGAAATTCCCCCCTCGAAGTGGACTGTAATTCATTGACTTTTTTGTATCATTTTTAAGGTGTTGGATCATAACATTGGTCTCCACTCATTGTACATTTTTAAGGGTATATTGAGACCCATGTGAATCTTGCAGCTTGTGATTAGATGTATAATTGCATCTATGTTTATATTTTATAAGTGGTTTTATTAGACAAATTATACCAAACTTCTTACCTATATATTTATCTATGTTTCTTCCCTCAAATTTCTTTTGAATCACCTAAAAGAGACCTTCCAATCAAAAGTTATGACAATTTTTAGGTTGACATACCTTTTTAATCCCTTCTATGGGGATTTCTCTATACATTTACTAGCTTGTACTCATTGTATCTTTACGAGATCTACTCTAACTTCACTAAAATTTGGCCCTGTAATGACTTGAAATTTGTTCTTTATTATGCCACTGGTTTCTCTTGATTAGTACTTTCTGAGAGGAAGTTTTGACCATATTACCAAAACATACCAATTTTATCCCTTCTTTGGAGAGTGACACTGTAAGGAAAATATCTTTGTTTTTTGTTTTGTTTTGTTTAGTGGAATCGGTAACTAGGTTAGGCTCATACTCACGTGACACAGAGTCAATTCTGATTGCTACCACTATAACCTCTAGGTGTGCCCACGTTTCCCCTTACATGATATACAAGGTAAGCCAAGGTTTCAATTTGGTGACCTCAAATAACAAATTGCCTTAATAGAGCACTCCATCACTACTCTATACCCTCGAGGCCAGGGAAAATATCTTTGTCAATTTCTCCCTGATATAGCTTAATTTCGAACCTATAACACCTTGCCATATCCTCTTTCATATGCAACTACTCTCACTATAAATTGACCTGAAAATATTTAGCTATGTCCAATTCAGTGAACCATGCTAGTTTTATCAAGGATTTTGTATTGGACAAAAACCTCAACCTGTATGAATTGTACATCCACTATTTATGTGAGTATGCTACTAAAATTTTGATTAGATACATTACTACCTATGGTCTTTCCAACCCTTCAAATATCAGAAAATTTGATTTTCCTAGCCAAAGTTATAGACTAAACCATGCAAAGTGAGATTTCAAGGCACCAAACCAAGAACCTTCTGCTACAATACCACTTTTAATATCTCAAATCACCCAAAATAGAACATAAAAGATATTAAAACATGATATATATAATGATATATGATATATTTCAATATATATATATATATATA
>JZKD02S0141874.1:295392-307209 GCA_000966675.3 Picea glauca | reverse complement strand
CCATGGTATTTGATGTGAGTCTTTGAATGTATTTGCATCACTATCTCCCTACGATGCATGCCTTTACATGGATATCTTCGCTACATGCATGTCTTTGCATGGCTATCTCAAGGCCATGGATGTCCTTGCATATATTCACATGGATATGTCCACACCATGCATGTATTCACATGCCTATCTCCACTCATGCATGTCTTTGCATGGCTATCTTAAGGACATGCATGTCTTTGTATTGTAATCTAATTCTGGTAAAAGAATTAGGGTTGTAATTGATGAAGCCTATTTAATGGATTGGGATACTCCATTGTAAGAAGCCTCAAGTGGCTGGTGTTGGCCTCGCTTGGCCAGTTTGGCCAAGGTTGATAGATATCTATGGAGGTGTTGGTTTGTAAATTCTAACCTTGTACAATGTCTACTGTAAACATATATTTAGAAAATAACAGAAAATATACAATGGCAAATACAAACATTACACAGAGATTTTTCCCCTGGAAACCCAAACCGGGAAAACCAACATATATTATATTCATTCATTGTGTTACATTGCTTACAATACAATATACATATAGGAGCCAACGACATCCAAAACCCTAACCCAATGCCCTGGATTAGTCCAAAACCCTAATTCCTTAACCGGAAATAGAAAACCATCGGCAAAAACCATGTGCCGAAAAAACCACCTAAATACATGACACGTTTCCCAAGGTAGGTGTCACGTTTCCCGAGGTAGATGACACGTTTCCCGAGGTACGTGTGACTCGGGCAAAGAATATAATACATACCCAACATGGTTCTCCCGCATAAGGGTTTCCAGGGTAAATATCTAGTGTCCATTTATGTGCATGCTTTCTAGTGGTGATATTTCTCTCTCATTTTTTAACATGCTATCAGAGCTATGCAGATATGGACTCTCCAATGAGAGTGGTATAATGTTGAGATCCTTGCTTATGAAATTGTTGGTAAAGTGAGTGATCGGTGGAAGAGAGATATGCACACAAATTGAAGTGACGGTTCATGGGTTTATGAACCATGGTGAATGAAACATTGAAATGGAGCATAAGCAGAAGTGCATTGAGGATGAAGTACTCTGTGAATGAGTGCTTTGGCTCACTGTATTTGGAGCAGGGAGGCATGCTGGTAAGAAGCTGGTAAACACTTCTTGCATCATTTGTTTGAGCATATACTGAATCGACATGGAGTATAGGTGGAAGTGCATCAAGGAAGTACTTGGTGAATGAGTGGTTTGTATCACTGTATTTGGAGCATGGAGGGATGCTAGTAGATGATTCTTGCATCATTTTCTTGGGCATACAATGGTAAATAAGTACTTTGTTTGTGTAATTGTATTTCCAGTAGGAGGGATGTTGGCGACGAAATAGATTGACTTTTCATAGTATCACATACTCATGCATACAATTGTAATTATTTTTATGGAGTTTTTTTTTATCACATATAAATGGGCATATGGATGTAAGTCCTACTTAGACATGCAATACCCCTATCTTGATAGTTCACCAGTATAAATTCTAGACATAGACCTAGTTGATAGGGGGGCATGCTGTATTCCTTGTAGCATCCCCAACATCCAACTGGGCTATGCCACATAAAATTTTCGAATTGTATACAAAATTAAAACATATAGAAACTCTACAAATGCATAGATTCATATAGAATAATAATAAAAATACACATGCAACACACACATGAAAAACCCATAAAAATAAACACATACATAATAATGAAACATGTAATTTAACAAACAATTCACACTTATATTGGTAAAAATATCACCAACTATGTGCATACATTCCACGTTCCTCCCAACCTTAGACCACACTGCTCAAAACTATCAGTAGTGGGTCTCCCCCGAGCTGGGACTAAATGCCACCCAGGTAAAGGAATTCCTAACCAGGCTGATGTATCTCAGACAGGAGGAAAATCTCTGTCACAGGTGCCAACTTGAACTAACAACCTACATTCCCTCATTCCCCACATGCCTTCCCCACCCTAGGAAGTGTGCTCCTTCTTTGCTCAACAATCCCTCGACTGCCACACTTCCTTTCCGGGGCTTCAGCAACAGTCCAGACATGAAGTCTCATAGCCCTGTTGCTGTAGTTTGGCACCTCCGGGAAAATAATTCCCAACAATTCTCTCACCTAGAGAGAATTTCTCACAGCCCTGACAACCCACCTCTTCAATATCCCATGGGCCTGAAAACCCGTTTCTTCAATCCAACTCCCAAGCTAACTAGGTACATGTACATATACGGGTATGGGTACAGGTACAATGACAAGAAGGTACAAAGGACAACTGAATGCGTGAGTGCATGATGCCATAATGAATGGGAAAATGAACTAAGTCCAAACTATATGTATGCATGTTCCCAACTTGACACTTGTCATATTGAGAACTACTTTGGCCCACTTGTCCCCATCCTTAGAACTTAGGATAAAATAATTATCCATACTTAATAATTTAAGGAATATTAATATTATATTCCTTTTTGGCTTAAGCTCCCTAACTTAGCCCCTTATCCTTAACTTTTATCCCCCTTTCCCTAACTAGTGGAGTTTAGCCCCCCATACTCTTTTACATGGTTGGTTTGCCACATTGCTGTGTTTTTTCATTAATATTTGCGTGTGATTACATTTACATTACATGAATACTGTCCTTTCTTCATCTCGACTCACTAGCCTCAAAACAAAACACACACACAAAGGCTCTCTGGCCTCAAAATTGCGCGCACTTAAGTTTGCTGCGCGTGGTATCCTAGAATGTGCACACTTCATCATTTTAGTGCGTAGTACATGTGCGCGCTATACCATGGAAGGTGTGCACAAAATGATATCAACAAACTCACCAACTTATATACATATGTACATTTATATTTACATTTACAGTTGGGGTTCGACCTAGGGGTATTACATTCCAGATACCTGATCTATAAACTTTGAGGGGGATAGGTGTTTATCTCAAGTCAAGTTTAAAGGGGGGAATGTTGGGTTAATCTTGAATCAGTCATAGATTCATTGATTCAGTGAATGTTGAGTTTACTGTTAGTGGTTTATGGGCCCATGGTATTTGATGTGAGTCTTTGCATGTATTTCCATGGCTATCTCCATGCCATGCATGCCTTTGCAAGACTATCTCTGCTACATGCATGTCTTTGCAGGGCTATCTCGAGGCCATGTAGGTCCTTGCATATCTTCGCATGGCTATGTCCACACCATGCATGTCTTCTCAAGTCTATCTCCACTCATGCATGTCTTTGCATGGCTATCTTGAGGCCATGCATGTCTTTGCATTGTAATCTAATTATGGTAAAATAATTAGGGTTGTAATTGATGAAGTCTATTTAATGGCTCAAGATACTTCATTATAAGAAGACTTAAGTGGCCAGTGTTGGCCTTGCTTGGTCGGTTCAGCCAAGGTTAATAGATATCTATGGAGGTGTTGGTTCTCCTACTTAAGGCTTCCCATGATAACTGTTGGCTCTATGTGCATGCTTTCTTGTTGTGCTATTTCTCTCTCAGTTTTTAACAATGATATCCATATGCCCATATAGATGGGAACAAAATGCACCTGTAAAAATGCAAACAAAGGACATTGTCATATGTCTAGTAACTTGAGAAATAAAAACATAATACATGTTATAATTCAAATGTGCATTTTAAAATGAACAATTGACATAGAGAGATTATTATAGGACCATCACACAAGATCTCTACATTTAGTGCATATTATTCACCATATGGGTAGTGATCAAGTGCACCACATTTAAGGCAAGGAGAAGATTGAAATGAAGGTGGATCAAGAGAAACCCCATTTTGTGTGCGAATGGATCCAAAGAGATTGGAAAATCACATAAAAACATGCCTACCTTTTGAGTTTGAATGTCTTTACAAGTTGTAGAGTTGTGCAAGAACTTTACCTATTGTGTAGCATGCACAGATCCATGAAGATGTGTCACACTTTCTAGTGAAAGTGTGGCATTGAATATTTGATATTTTACATAATTTTTTTATATCGAAGCCCTTGAAACTCATATACACCTTGTGAATTTTGATGTGCAGTAATAAAATAAAAATTATATGGAATTGTGTTATCTTTCTAATGATATTTTTCAAAAGATCTTAATGTCATTTAATGTGTCAACTTTTCATTTAATTATATGTTTGTCCTAGTCAATTGGGTTTAGCTCGAGTGGTTTGTGCTAAGGGGTGTTTCCCCCCCCACCTAGGTTTAATTCCTACAAGTGACATGCTGAACTCTTAAACGAGCAAGTTATCAAAAAATCCTCAGCTTTCTATGAAATCTAGCTTACCCCGGGTACCATCCTCGAAATGAGCGGTAGTGCCCAATGGGTTTCCCCACTCTCTATTCCAAAGTAAAAAAAAATTATATGTTTGTCCTTGTGAATTTTTAGAAAAGTTAACTAGTGAATTTTGTTCACAAAAACTATTTCAGTGCCAAATGGATAACTCACAATTTTTTCTATACAAGCACAATCTACATAGAACATGGAATTTCCTACTTATTTGTTTGTTCAAAATTACTTTTTTTTTTTCCTATTATTTTTCGACGCTGAATAATTAATACTTGAATCACATATTATGCACCTTGTGTTGTAACAATTTTTTTTTCCTATTTATGTAAACTGAAAAACTATAACATCCTTTTGAAGGGTAAACATCCACGGGTATCCTAAATTTTTTTAATAATTTTTTGGTTTTGTGATTTTTATGCTACTGATTTTTCTTTAGGTGCCTTCATAATTGTAGAAAGATGTATAAGTTTTAGAATAAAATAAACTTAAAATATAATATGATGATTAAAATAGTAGAATGATAAGCCATTGGATAAAGGATTAAATGATGAATCCATTGGTATCAAGTTCTCCACCTAACATGGAAGAGATAAAGGTATTTCATCCCCTAGAAGTTGTAGATGCATAAAATCTTGTAGAAAGGGGGCATGATTCTCAAATTTTAAACCCTCGATCAAGCAAATTTTTTTGATTGAGCCTTGAAATGGAATTTGAAAGGACCTCGATCAAGGGTTTATTATACCCTCGATCAAGGTGATGTTGGGTTAAGCTAAAATACTTGGTCTAGGTCTTGACCTTCATCAAGGTATAAACCTTGATCCAAGATCTAATCTAACATGAAAATAAACACAAAAGACCAAAAAGACAAAAAATAAGAAGTGTTTCAACCAATATTCTCACATCCTTATTCTATCATGGTTAAAATACAAAAAATGAAAAGTGTGTGCAAACAAATATTAATCTATGGCATCTTATGCTAAAATTACAATAAAAGTGATATTGCCATGAATGAATAATGAAACCGAATAGAAAATGTAGGTGATGTCAACATAGACATCATTGGGGATTTTATGTACCATCCCATTGGTTAGTGTCTAGGTCAACCCATTATCCATCACTTGGTGCATCTAATTGAAGAGTCATCGTGGCACTCGGTTGAGGGAAATATAAGTAATTTTAAACCACCCTCACCAAATGGATATTATACTCATAGTCTTGATTTATATGCCAATTTAAAATTTACACAGTATTTTTTATATTTTAACACATGTTTTATATGTAATACAAGTACACAATTGATTGGACTATGTGGAGATAGAATTTAGCTAGTGGCCATAGGACCCTATACCCTCTCAGATTTCAAGAACAATATGAAGTTGTGGTGGTTTTGAAAGGGGTGGAAACTTTTTAGAGAATTTGGATGCAAACAAAAATGAAGAATTTGGGGACCCAATTCCTAATTAAACATTTATAAAACATGTTAGTAAAATAATTAAGCTATTTTTGGAGGAAAAATTAGTTATTACATAGACTTAAATCTTACATGGATTGGTAAAACACTCACGATTAAGAGAGGTACCAAAGTTATTAGCATTTCAGAATGCTAAAGAATGCAAAGGCACATGAGAATTCATTGGAAAATGTATGGAAATAATTATCTTGATTTGGGAAATCAAGAAAAACCGATACTTCAGATTCTTATTGGGAAATTACAACTGCAATTGTTGCAATGAAAACTTCAAGAAGTCAAATGGTGATTACATTGTCAAAACTACTCTATGTTTCAAGAAGAATATTGCAGAGACATACTGAATTCATCGTCCATATAGATGAAAAGGATGAAGTTGATTAATGGGAACTTATTTACTGGAAACCCTAACAAGATAGACTTCTAGAAGGTGTTAGAATTTTGGGAAACTCATTTTTGTTCTATAACATGTTATCACTCTATAAATTTTGTCTGGATGATAGACAAACGACAGAGGTAACTGTTTCAACCTACTTTAGAGCATGCTCAACTCAGATAGGGCTCTCTTGTGTCACTTGATATTTCTTTGGCAAACGATGGCTAGATTCAAATTGTTTTGGTTTTTTTTTATAAAGTTGCTGGCAAGGAAGGGGAGGGACACTTAGGGCTATGGAGTCGAAATTTTGAAAATGAATGAAAATAATGACTGGCCGGTAGAACTCTCTAGAGGATAAAGGCTAAATGAGGCAATGAATCTGAGTTGTTAATTGAGTTTAATCAGGGTGTAAGAAGAAAGGGAAAACAAATAACTGCATCAGAGCATTACTGAAATGAATTCTGAATTAGTTAAGATGAAATTCACACAATTTAAATCGCTTAAGCTGAGAGCATAACAAGATGAATTCTGAGCTTTTAACTATCCAATTTAAACATAAGACAATGCAAATGGAAATAAAGAACACAGGAAATACATACGATGAGAGAAGACAAAACTCATATCACCACCATTAGAATCTTTTCATAGAGACCTCAAAATCTTTTGCATATGTATTCAATTCAGCTCCAGAAAATTACAATGTAGTTCAAAACAACTAAGAAGGCGCCCTTGCACTTCTGCCAACATTAATTCATTTGGAACCACTAACACTTATACAATTCGAGTTCCTTCAGTGTGCAACCAATTACAATAACTGAAATAAAACGTTTCATCTTCTTCCCCAAAATAGAAACAAATACAAATAGAACATGACACGTTTTAATTGATCTCCTGTTTTTCAGGAGAAACAATAGGCTTCAAAAATCCACCTATAATTATCAAACCGTAACATCTGTGTAAAATATGAGAATGGTTTTTGTAGATAAGCTCATATTTAAGAAAAACCTCTCTCGGTTTCTTGAAATTCATCTCCAGTTGGCTAGAATATGTGTCACAAAAACATGTCTCGAACAGGAAATCATAACAAAAACATATGACTCCAAGATTCCCTCGAATCTCCCAATCCGTGACACCTGTGTGAAAAATGAATGAGGTTAATGTTCTAGGGCCCGTGCTTGACAATAATTTCCTTTGGATTTTGAAAACTCATTCTGGTTCATCCAAAAATCTTTTTGTAAGTCTCAACTGTTGCGGAACCTGACCGCCACATCCTCTTTGAAATGTCACTTGTGATTTTTCCAAATCTAATTTTATTTATCCATATTTTCCTTAAATATTTGGGAATAATATATTTGAATAAAAATAATCCCCAAATATTTTTTATCCTTTAAAATTAAATTTCCATAATTTAATTCATGCCCATGGTTTTGAAAAACCATTTATTGCTTTTCCTGTGGTTTTGGAAACCATGTTTTGTTTTGCCCAATTTACCATTTCATTGTTAAAAACATTTACTGTTACCATTTCACTGTGAAAAACATTTACTGTGTCATGTTTTTTCCAATTTACCGTTTCACTGTAAAAACCATTTACTGGTTTCTTTCCCATGGTTTTGAAAACCATGTGTTGTTTACCATCTTTGGTAAAATACTTTTGATCTTCTTCTTTTACTTCTGTAAAACCTTTGGATAAAGAATTATCCAAGTCTTCCTTTCACACGTGCATCTTCCCATTTAATTATTTTCCATGGAACTAAACATTAATCTCTTTAATTTGTAAAACTTAAATTTTACCTCTGTAAAACAATTTCACCGTGAGGAAGAATTTCTTATATTGGAAATTCCATAATCATTTTTGAACCGCACTCTTGGAAAAATGCCGCACCTAAACCATATGATAAGATGCCATCAATTAAATATTGGATAAAAAGTTAATATAAATATTTTAATATAAAAATATTTATATTAATAATAATAAACCCTTTTTTCTATTTTCTAAGGACTTTGGACATATGAGGCTTATCACATGAATTTGTGGATAGGATAAGGGTGCTTAAGCTTAATAAAAAGAATATTTTTTATTTTCAACAGGAATATGATAATAAGGGTAAAAATGAATGAAGTGATGGAACCTAGGGATTTAGATAAGAATTTAGGCTAGATATAAGTTTGGGATATTTGCCAAATTTTTGACTCATGGAGGACATGAATATTTTGGATGATTAGTCGAGTAAAGGATTTAGGTGATGAGAGCTTGACGGAGCTGGTGAAAAAGTTATAAAATCTGAGTGGAAAGATAACACAAGGACAAGATGCTTTGGGAAAAATTAATGCAAATTAGCAGGTGATAACATAGGCTCCAACTGGGGATGCTATCCTCCCTGTGAGGTAGAAAAGAACTCGTAGACCCGGTGCCTGATCCATTGGGATGCTCCCAAAACATGTGTGTGTGACCTGCTCTGACCTGTCACCAGTGTCTACTGAAAACCAAACTCTGCACACTGCTCTCAACTGGATACTGAACACTGAATACACTGCTAAAATTTGACTGTACACACTACTAGAAATCCAAACTGAAAAATGCTTGACCAACAAGATTATTTTCACACTCCTATATACTCTAAAACTGTTGAAATGAATACTCAATCAAGTGATGCTAAAGTGACAATGCAACCAATCAAGCAATTGGCTTCCCAATTTTTCTCTGCTCACATCTTTCTTAAGCAGGCAGATAAATGTAAAAGATGTCAGCTGAAAACAAAATTTGAATCCAAAACCTGAGCTTATGAATGAAACAAACTCCTCCTTCACTGAATACTGTAATAGGATGGCCACATGATCTTGAAAACCATGAAAAATCATTTCTTCTTGATGAGCAAAAATAGAAAGACAAGCCTCTTTCATAAGTGTTTGTTGTTCTTGCTCTATTTCTTCTGTTTTGAGAACATTTTCAAATGAAATGGTAGCAACAGGTTTGTCTACTCTTCCATGCATATCAACAAAAACATTCATACATTCTTCAACATCTACAAATATGATAGCCATATTATGTGCATCAAGGCTATCCTCTTGTTCATGAAACAATTCTAATTTGGTTTCATTAACCTTCTGGAAATTTGCTTGATGATTGTCATTTTGACTTTAAAATGAATGAATGGAAATAAGTTCATGTTCATAATCTTCTTGAAAATGAGAAAAGATAACAACATGCACTATTTCACAGTCTAGAGTTCCCATGGATGCATTTTCAAAACCATGATTTTCAAAGGAATCAAATAAAACAACTGCCTCTTCATTATCTTTATGTATTTTTGATTGAAAATTAACATACACTGTTTTGTTGCTTTCCTGAAGCTCTATGTCATTTGTTTTTTCATTGCTTGGAGTCTCCATAGATGCAGTTTCAAAATCCTCATCCATGTCTAGGCCACTTAGAATTTGAACAACCACATCATTCACAGGGGATGAAAGACAACTTTGAAACACTTTGTCTTGCTGAAAATATTGTTGAATATCTTCATCAAGCTCACGAGAAGGAAAATGACTTTTAGCAACAATTTCTTGATCAGATTCATCTTCAACCAAAGGAGGGGCTACTATTTGTTGTTGGGATGAATATTCATAAAAGGCTTCTATGATTTCATCATTCATACACACTTCATCACCAAAAACATTTTCAAGGTACTTAACAAAATGTTCACAAAATTCACAACAATCTTCAAACACCAAGGATGAAGGATTAAACTCTCCATAATGCTTAAACAATGTTATATGGAAATCTTTAAGAGAGTATAAGTTGCCTGGTTTTAAACCTTCA
This sequence comes from Picea glauca, assembly GCA_000966675.3. Classification (NCBI taxonomy): domain Eukaryota; kingdom Viridiplantae; phylum Streptophyta; class Pinopsida; order Pinales; family Pinaceae; genus Picea; species Picea glauca. The sequence goes on along the minus strand of JZKD02S0141874.1, from coordinate 297,222 downwards.
TACCATAATCTTGCTTTCCCCTCTAAAGTAGCCATAAACATTTTCATGAAACAATCCTCTTGAAATGTAATCCCCAACTTACATATGTGCATGTGAAATCTAATCAAGTGCAAGGCAACATCATTTCCTTTCCCATCTTTAAATTTAGGAAAATATTTTTGCCAATCTATATGAGGAATACGATTTGGAAAGCCAAGAATATGAGAGCGATTCATTGGAGCATACCTTGCAGATCTGTAATCCATCTTGAAGCAGTGGAGTCATCAATAAAATATTTAGGCTACTGAATCTTTGGACAATGGAGTTGCCAGTGAAAATTTAAATTTCCGGATTCTTCTACCAATGGAATCACCTTCAAACTAATTTTTTGATGTGTGGAGTCACTAGAGAAAGAATACAACCAATATGTGCCTAAGTGTCTGCTTCTCTCAGACCTTAGAACTCAACCATGTCGTTCTTTCCCAGGGAAAATTTTTCAATTTCGTCCTCGACAACGACGCCAGAATGTTAGCACTCTGTAAATTTTGTCTGGCTGATAGACAAATGATAGAGGTAATTGTTTCAACCTACTTTAGAGATGGGAACTAGCTTACTCAACTCAAAGAGGTCTCTCTCGTGTCACTTGATATTTATTTGGCAATCGATGTCTAGATTCAGATTGTTTTGGGGTTTTTTTATAAAGTTGCTGGCAAGGAAGGGGAGGGACACTTAGGGCTATGGAGTCGAAATTTTGAAAGTGAATGAAAATAATGACTGGCCGGTAGAACTCTCCAAAGGATAAAGTCTAAATGAGGCAATGAATATGAGTTGTTAATTGAGTTTAAGCAGGGTGTAAGAATAAAGGGAAAACAAATAACTACATCAGAGCATTACTGAAATGACGTCTGAATGAGTTAAGAGGAAATTCACACAGTTTAAATCACTTAAGCTGAGAGCATCACAAGATGAATTCTGAGCTTTTAACTATCCAATTTAAAAAAAGAAAATGCAAATGGAAATAAATAACACATGAAATACATACGATGAGAGAAGACAAAACTCATATCACGACCATTAGAATCTTTTCATAGAGACTCCAAAAGCTTCTGCATATGTATTCAATTCAGCTCCAGAAAATTACAATGTAGTTCAAAACAACTAAGAAGGTGCCCTTGCACTTCTGCCAACATTAATTCATTTGGAACCTCTAACACTTATACAATTCAAGTTCCTTCAGTGTGTGACCAATTACAATAACTGAAATGAAACGTTTCAACTTCTTCCCCAAAATAGAAACAATTACAAATATAACATGACACGTTTTAACCGATCTCCTGTTTTTCAGGAGAAACAATAGGCTTCAAAATGCCACCTGTAATTATCAAACTGTAACAACTGTGTAAAATATGAGAATGGTTTTTGTATATAAGCTCATTTTAAAGAAAAACCTCTCTCGATTTCTTGAAATTCATCTCCAGCTGGCCGGAACATGTAAGAGCCATATCAAATAAACAACCATTTTATTTAATACATAGCAGTAAAATTTAAAAGTTACCTTCATTTAGCCCATTCTCAATCAAATATATCCATAATAATAAAATTAATTAATCATAATGGAAAAACAATGCATAAATTTAAATAAGTACCTGAACCTGATGCTATTACCCTCCTGTTGTCTGCAACTTGCTTCCTTCCCGCTTCTGCAAAACACTACCCAAAACCATCCTCCCTACCAACTAGGTAGCTCCCTAGCCCCAGGATATCAACAGATATCCTGGCCCTCCATGCCCAAAACCCCCAGCAACTCCGGTGCATTGTATCAATCTCACTCATGAATTTTCACTTCTTTCT
>JZKD02S0141874.1:249781-292567 GCA_000966675.3 Picea glauca | reverse complement strand
ACTTCCCATTTGGACATAGGAACATCATGTGGTTGTAGGAGGCCTGCTGGGTGATGGTGGTCGGCTTTCACCTGTTGACACTCTAGGCATTTGGCGAAGAAATGGACTACATCGCACTTCATGCCCACCCAGAAGAAGAGCTTCCTCATATCTGTGTACATCTTCTTCACTCCCGGATGCGCGCAATAAAGTGATGTATGGGATTCCTTCAGTATGATGCTTCGAATATCCCCATTCTCAGGGATGTACATCCTTCCTCGATATCTTAACAGTCCGTCTGTTTCCAAACTATATCCTTCATACTTTGGAACTAACTGCCTCCCGCTCTGGAGGTTTGAAGTAACCTTTAAATACCAACTGTCTCCTTGGAGTTGTTCCAACATACGTTCCCTCAGATTGACCTTTAAGGTTACCAAGGAGAAGATACGTGGTCTCCTACTCAAGGCATCTGTGACCACATTTTCCTTTCCCTTGATGTACGATATACCAAAATCGTACTCACTCATAAACTCACTCCATCGCCTTTGCCTGGCATTCATATCTCTTTGATTGAAGAGATGTTTTAAACTTTGATGGTCTATTTTGAGCTCAAAGTTTTGCCCAACAAGATAGTGCCTCCAAAGTTTCGGAGCTAGCATTACAGCTGCCAACTCTAAATCATGAGTCGCGTATAACTCTTCGTGCTTCTTCAACTTCCTCGACGCATAAGCTATCACTCATCCATCCTGCATCAACACGGCCCCCAACCCTTGCTTCGAGGCATCTGTGCAGACCGTGAAGTCATTTTCCATATCCGACACTCGTAGAATTGGCACACTAGTTAGTAACCTCTTAAGCTCAATGAATGCACTTTCACATTCTTCTGTCCATTCATACCTGACCCCCTTGCGTTTCAAGGTGGTGATGGGTTTCGCTATTTTTGAGAATCCTTAGACAAATCTCTGGTAATAACTTGCTATCCCCATGAAGCTTCTCACCTCATGGGCATTTTTCAGCACTGGCCATTCCATAATGGCCTTTACCTTTTCTGGGTCCACAGAGATTCCTTCGCTGGAAATGATATGACCTAAATAGTGGATCTCTTTTTGGAAGAAGGAACACTTATCTGCACCCGAGGGTATCCTGTTAAAGATGTCAGAACCGAGCGAACAATTCGGGAGGACATCGTTCAACCATCCTTCAGTGACAGAGTACAAGGAGTTGAGCTGAGTTGAGCGCTGGGGATGGCGTCTGAAGGAGAACAGGGTTATGTTGGGCCAAACTTGTTAGAGACTGAGTTATGTCTGATGTCTGTCTGATTTTATCGGGGCCCAGATGAGACTAAACCCTACGACCGTGGATGATGCAGAATTAACATTGCCGGCTTAGCTAATAGCGTACAACAGAACGTCTATGTTCTCGCATGCCTCACAAAAAGGTTACGTCTATGTTCTCCTGTCGGTGTTTACCCACGTACCTCGTGTGAGGTTTTGTGAATTCTGTATCTTTCGCGTATGGTGCCAACTTGGTTAGCTCTTACAACTCTTTATTATCTACAATTTATTATTTTGGAATAATATTTATAACTTTAAAATCACCTTTCTTCTACAGTGCTATCTAGTATCTTACCTTATTTCTTCTTCAGGTCTGGCAAACTCAGAGAAAAGTTGCATTCGTCTCTAATTTAATTTTATTTTAATTTTATTTAAAACTTCTTTCTAAAACATTATTATAGATCCAAAGAGTGCTTGAACCGTTAAAACATTGTCATTCAACTAGACGGTGAAAGATTATTTTTTTTTCATCAAAATCATGCAAAATTTGCCTGTAGCCCCAGTATTTATTTGTGCTAATTTGGCAGATGATAAATCATATCACCGTCTTCATTACTATAACAAGAGCCCATCATTTCTTTCACAGGATTTAAGCTCACAGAACTTCTTGTGAGTTTTTTTTTTTTTTTTTAATAGATAGATTTTTGTTATTTATTTTACTTTTATCCTTTTTTTTTCCTTATCCTTATTATTGTAACAACATTTATTACAATTACTTTGACTTACTTCAGCTTGCTGTTGAGGATCATTAGTGGCGGTGGAGGTCTGTATTGTGTGGAGGATCAACTGGTGTTTTATCCTTGGATCTGTAAACGTATGGCTAACAGGTAAAACTACTCTACTTCCATGTAGTATAGTCGATTTTTTTTTTTGTATAGTAGTATAATTTTATTTATTTATTTATAGTATAGTCGATTTATTAGTTATAGTTTATGGCATTTATAAAACAAAATATATAAATTTGCTCTTCCCAAAACTAGATTTAAATATAAATAATGGAAATCAGAATGAAATTGACACCAGAGTTCAAGCGCTAAAACTTATTTTTGTTTTATTGTTTGTTACTTTCAATATGTAATTTTTTTTTTAATAGTTTCAATTGGGCATTATGTTTATATATATATATATACCTGTGTAAAATGAAATAATAAAAAAATTGTGTTTTTGGCTTGTAGGTCAGGTGGAGCTGGAGCTTGGAGCTCAGATTTATATCTAATTTTAGAGAGTTTCAGGGTATTTAATTTTCTGGGTGGGATTTGTTTAAATTTCTGGGTGGGATTTGTTTAAATTTCTGGGTGGGTAGGTAGGCCCTTGGTTCCAGATTTTGAACCAGGGCTCTGATACCATATGTAAGAGCCGTATCAAATAAACAACCATTTTATTTAATACATAGCAGTAAAATTTAAAAGTTACCTTCATTTAGCCCATTCTCAATCAAATATATCCATAATAATAAAATTAATTAATCATAATGGAAAACAATGCATAAATTTAAAGAAGTACCTGAACCTGATGCTATTACCCTCCTTTTGTCCGCAGCTTGCTTCCTTCCCGCTTCTGCAAAACACTACCCAAAACCGTCCTCCCTGCCAACTAGGTAGCTCCCTAGCCCCATGATATCAACGGATATCCTGGTCCTCCGTGCCCAAAATCCCCAGCAACTCCGGTGCACTGTATCAATCTCACTCATGAATTTTCACTTCTCTCTGCAATACTCCCAACTCCCAAAATCCATCCCAAACTCCCGTAGAATAACCTCCCGTCAAACTCCTTCCCTTCCTTATCCCTCCTTCCCCACTTCCCTTCATTTACTCCCTACCTAATATCTTATCCCATTCTTTAATGTCTTATCCCCCCTTCATGAATATCTTATCCCTTTCTTTATGTCTTATCCTCTCCCACATACGCAAAGTATTTTAATTAAACAATTTAAAATTATTAAGCCCCCCTTAAATTATTACCAATATCATTGAGTGTGATATGTAATAATTAATTAATTAATCAAAAGTTAAAAACAATTAATTAATAAATAAATAATCAATTAATATTATTAATACTAATCAGTGTTTAATTAAAACCAAATTAGGACAATTAATTATCTTAATAAATTTTACTTAATAATCCCTAAGAATGTATTCATCTAGGGTTGTTACAGAACACGTGTCACAAAAACATGTCTCGAACAAGAAATCATAACAGAAAAATATGGCTCCAAGATTCCCTTGAATATCCCAATCCGTGACACCTGTGTGAAAAATGAATGAGGTTAATGTTCTAGGGTTCATGCTTGACAATAACCTCCTTTGGATTTTAAAAACTCATTCTGGTTCATCCATAAATCATCTTGTAAGTCTCAACTGCTGCGGAAACTGACCGCCACATCCTCTTTGAAATGTCACTTGTGATTTTTCCAAATCTAATTTTATTTATCCATATTTTCCTTAAATATTTGGGAATAATATATTTGAATAAAAATAATCCCCATTTTTTTTTTATCCTTTAAAATTAAATTTCCATAATTTAATTCATGCCCATGGTTTTGAAAAACCATTTATTGCTTGCTTCCCGTGGTTTTGGAAACAATGTCTTGTTTTGCCCAATTTACCATTTCACGGTAAAAAACATTTACTGTTACCATTTCATTGTGAAAAACATTTACTGTGTCATGTTTTTTCCAATTTACCATTTCACTGTGAAAACCATTTACCGGTTTCTTTCCCATGGTTTTGAAAACAATGTCTTGTTTACCATCTTTGGTAAAATACTTTTGATCTTCTTCTTTTACTTCTGTAAAACCTTTGGATAAATAATTATCCAAGTCTTCCTTTCAAGTGCATCTTCCCATTTTATTCTTTTCCACGGAACTAAACGTTAATCTCTTTAATTTTTAAAACTTAAAATTTACCTCTGTAAAACAATTTCACCGTGCTGTGATTGTGTGTTGTTATCATGCCATTACAGGGAGTGTGTTTGATTTTAGGTTGAGGGTCTTTGAGGTTTCATGTCAGGAGGGCATGACAGAGTGTTGCAGACTCTGAATACCGGTGCATGAGGGCACTTCTGAACTCTGAGGAGTCAGACGAAGACGTGCTGAGGCACATGACTGAGATCAACAACTCAGGAGGAAGACCTCAAGGTTGCTGAACACCTTGGAGGCAAGGCTGTGTAGCTGAAACATAGTTGCAGACATAATCGTGGAGGATTCTGTGAGAGCTCTGCCAAGTGGGCATTGAGCATGTGTACAGGAGTGCACAAAGGAGGGAACTATGCTGAGAGTTCAGAGGAAGACCAGAATCACTGAGGATTCTGAGAAGTTCTGCCAGGAGGGCGATGGGCAAGTGCAAGGGGTGCACAGGAAGACAGAACTACTAAACGTTCTATGGGGAAAGGAACTCTGCCAGAGGGGCATAGAGGTATTGTGCAGACAACACAGGAGAAGATACTCCGCCAGGAGGGTGTTGAGAAAGTGTGCAAGCAGGCACAATAGAGGAAGAGAACTCTTTGAGTTCTACTACTTGAATGAAGAATCCACTGAAGGATCTTTACTGGGTTACTAAATACCCAGGAGAATCAACACATGATTGCAGGAGTTGAAGAACAGGCCGAAAGACATTTTATCCTCCATTTACGGGAGAAGAAGGACAAAATTCCTCAAGGGGTTTGAGTGTTCACAGAAGCTCAGAAGAGGTAGCACATTGAGTGCATGAGAATATTCTGCAGGAGCGTAGACGTCGAAATCCTTTAAGGATTCAAAGACAAGCTTAGGAAGGATAGCGTTGTATACGCGTAGGCAAGGCTCAAAGTCAAGGAGCTCGCAGAAGAGAACGAGATGGAGGCTGAGGACTTGGAGGAATAAAATTTCTTCCAAGTGATGAGAAGGAAGCACAGAAGCTCCAGGGAGCACAGTTGCCATCAGATCAGCCCGAAGAAGAGATCTGGACCATTGAGGAGTTCACGTCCAGAAGAAGCTCTAGAGGACGGGCACCGAAGAAAAGGACCGATAACCGTCGGATCTCATAAGAGAAATCCTGTCAGCCATCGGATTGGGAGAAGGCGCATGACGTTTAGCCTCAGAAGGAGCGTGCACAGAGGAGATTGATCTGGGCCATTAGATCTGGGACCGATTCCCGTCAGCCATTAGATCTCGGGAAGTTGCACAGGGTTTAAGTCCCAGCGAGCAGAGGAGAAGAACCCAGGGGAGACATCGGGATATTGGCGTCATCGGGTCTTCATAGGGTAAGAATCGAAGACCTTGAAAGTCCCAAAATCTCAAGAAGGAATTCTAGATTTTGATCTCGGTAGGACACGTGTCAAGGAGCCAAGGAGTCATCGGGGCTCAGTTCATCGGAAAATCGGAGTTTCCGAGGACATAGAAATCTTGTATGTAGGAATCGTGATCCGCGATTTCTCGACAAGATCAGAGCCGTCCATCTTAGGGACAGGTGTCAGAGATCCAGAGCGAGTCAACATAAGAGTTCATTGGGAAATCAGAGTTCCCGAAGACAAGAGAACCGAGACACTGGAAGTCTCGAAATCCCGACATAATCAGGACCGTCCATTGGAAGAGGACGCATGGCAGCAATCGGGCACCATCGACGAAAGTCCTGACAGGAGGTCATTTATCGGCATATCGGGAATCGAGATATCGGAGATCCCGAAAGCAAAGGTTTCGTGGATTTCAGAATCGCAAAACGCGATTTCCCGATAAGGCGTGTAGGCCACAGCAGGTGGTTAGTAGAGGCCAGGTGTCACAGTATCAAAAATCGAGAAAAGGCAAGTCCCAAATCAATTGGCATCAGGGTTCATGATCCCACGATGTCCGATAGAGCGACGAGGGAACAGTGACGGGGGGGAGTTAGTTCTCACGTGCATCGGGGATCGGAGTATCAGGATTCTTGGCGACGTGAAAACCACTGCAGGAGAAGTCGCGAAACCTCGAAACGCGACGTCCAATTATTATGAGCCCTTGAGGAGGGAACAACTGTCAGCGCAACAGAGGAGGAGGACAGAGCTGTAGTGGAGGCTAGCTGTCATTAATCGGGAGGAAGTCGGGGATCGACACATCGCGAATCTTGTAAGCGTATGCACTTTAGCATCGAAAACACCGAAACCCCGACGGGAGCTATAGGCTACGGTCACGGAGGCAGGTCATATGGACCAAGCTCGTAGCAAGGGGCTAACGAAGAAAAGAACCCATCGGGAAAGTTAAGCACAAAACTCCGATAGGAAGGTATATGACAACGGTCTTGTGAGCATGGTCATATAGACCAAGGCATAGCCAAGAGGGGCTTGTCGGCAATTTTCCTCATCGAAAATTGGGGATTCAAGAGGACTGTGACTCTCAACAGCAGGAACCTTGAAATCCCGATACAGAGTCGGGAAAAGGTCATGGTTTATGCAGAGTCTGTGAGGGACAGTCAGAAGGACCTGTGGATCGAGAAATTGAACGGAGATTCCCGAGGGAATCTAAAGAGCCAATTTTGGCTCGAAGAAGGGAAGCTGAGCGATCCTGAGAGCGGGTGAGTCGAGGATCAACCTCGCCTGCATCAAGTGGTATTAGAGCTAGTTCTTGTCTGTATATTTCAGGTAGGAAGAGGCAGAGGAATAAAGCACTCTGATACGTATCAGGTGGTATCAGAGCGAGATTCTGTTTGTATATTGTAGACAGAGGAAAGCAGGGAAGAAGATAGAGTTGTTGAGAACTCTGTGACGATTGTTTGCGGGTAGGCAGCAGTCGAAGAGACAGTCAGCAGGACTATGAGATGAAGCTGGAATAATCAGGGATGCAGAGTGATAGCAGCAGATCTGTGAGGGAGGCAGATAAACACAGCAAGATGGCCACTGAAGGCCATAAGCATGCTGAACGAAGGAAGAGCTCAAAGCTGATGAGCGCAACAGAAATGGATAAAGAGCTCACTGACATAAAGCGAGAGATGGAGGAGCTCGAAATGAAGATGCGGCAGGATAAAAAGACGAGATGGGTATATGAGTGGCCCATGAAGACGCCAAAGGTGAAATGGCCAGTCAAGGAGTTGATGGTCAAAGGACAGCAGAGGCTTTTGAGGAGATGGCTGAGGCATGCTGAAACCCTCAGACCTAGAGAAGAGGAGGAGATGGTTTACATTTGTGAACCAGAGGTTGGAGACATTCTCAGTAAGGAGAATGATCAGAGATCTTTGTGGGATCTCATAGACTGCCAAGAGGGCATTGGAGAGTTTCCATATTGCCAGATGGGCAAGGGAACAGAGATGAGATCGACTGATGATCTCAAGCACTGCCAGGAGGGCAGAAAAGTAGAAGTTCCAGTTTGCCATGAGGGCAACGAGTTGAGATCAGTGGAGGATCTCACGGACTGTCAAGAGGACAGTGAGGGAATTTCACATTGCCAGCTGGGCAATGATCAGAGATCGCAGAGGGATCTCGAAGACTGCCGGGAGGGAAGGAGAAGCATGTCGAACTGCCAGGTGGGCAGAGATGAAATTGCGAGGCCATCTGAAGGTCTCATGGACTCGGAGGAGAGTTCAATTCAGCAAGGGTTGCTGATGAAGATGGGATCGGTTGATCTCATGGTCTGCCAGGGAAGCAACGAAAGCATCCCATATTGCCAGATGGGCAGGGATGAACAAATGAATTTGGATCGGCCAGGGGAGCTGACAGAGCAGATGAGACTGTATGAGGGTCTCATGAATTCAAAGGTGAATTTAGATCAACAGATGCAGCTGACAGAGGAAGAATATCAGAATGGTATTCTGATGATTGGGGGAATTGAAATATTCCTAGCATCTGCCCAGGAGAAGGTAGAAAGTTGTATTGCAGGTGCAACAACAGCAGAAGAACAGTCAGCAAGGAATGTCAAGGAGGAATTAGAGCAGACTTTGGAAGCTGCCCAAGCAGAAGAAGAAGCTAAAGAAGCTGTAGCACTGAAGCTGACATCAGAAGAAGGAAAGGAAAATGAGTGTTCTGAGGAACAACTCAATAGTTTCAGCCAGGGAGCTGAAAAGGTAGCACTGAAGCTAGCAGCAGAGGAAGCCGAAGAGCAGGTAAGTAAAGTTATCACTCCATGGGAGATGGAGCTGAAAATGTTGGAGGATTGGTTGAACAATCCAGGGCCAGCAAGAGGACTGACATAATTTGAACTGTCAGGGAGGATGACTGAGCAGCAGGTCAGTCAGGAAGAGACTGCAGAACGGAAGTCTGCAACAGAGTGGCAATTGAAGGCCACAGACGAAGATGAAGAAGATAGCATGGGAGATCATAGCAATCTGTCCATGTGCCAAAATGTTTTGCAACTATGGAGACTGCAACAACAAAGCCAGCCACTGGAGCAGCTGGATGAAGTGATTGAGGAAATAAACAGACTGATGTTGAAATTAGCAGACACTGCTAGCAGGGAGAGGCGGAGTAGAAGAGAAAAGGCAACAGCAGCAGCAGCGCAGCGGAAGCAACAACAACAGAATGGAGCAGATGAGAAGCTCCAAAGACTTGTTTGGGATCTAGGAGGATTTCCAACAGCTACAGGGGAAGCTCATGAGCAGGAGCTCATGATTTTTTCAGCTATGGAGTATGATGCAGGAGCATCTCTCCATGCAGCTAGCCAGCCAGCCAGCCACGTCGGCACGCACGCATTCAAAGGCTGAAGAGAGGCGCAACCTCATTTTGAGTTTGAAATTCAATGTAAATTAATGTCTTAGGCTGGTGAGCCAGAGAAGCCATGCCTTTGCGCAGGCTGTAGATAAGATAGGCATTTATTGTAGATCGGCTGAGATCTAGTTCTGGATAACAGACTAGACAACCCATTCATTGTAATTGAATAGGGTAGGTGAACCTGGAGGGAAGCGCTAAGAGCCCCTCAGGTAAAAGAGATTTTGAGATCTCATTTTGAGCAGAGGGAATGGTAGAGGAGTTGTAGAGTCGAGAGCACTCAGGAACACCATTGTAAAGATACAAGCATTTTGCCATTTGTTAATATATAACAGAGTAGTTTTCCTACATTATTCTGTCTTATATGCATGTCTGTGTGTGTTCTGTGTATATGCTATGATTGTGTGTTGTTATCATGCCATTACAGGGAGTGTGTTTGATTTCAGGTTGAGGGTCTTTGAGGTTTCATGTCAGGAGGGCATGACAGAGTGTTGTAGACTCTGAATACTAGTGCATGAGGGCACTTCTGAACTCTGAGGAGTCAGACGAAGACGTGCTGAGGCACATGATTGAGATCAACAACTCAGGAGGAAGACCTCAAGGTTTCTGAACACCTTGGAGGCAAGGCTGTGTAGCTAAAACACAGTTGCAGACAGAATCATGGAGGATTCTGTGAGAGCTCTGCCAAGTGGGCATTGAGCGTGTGTACAAGAGTGCACAAAGGAGGGAACTCTGCTGAGAGTTCAGAGGAAGACCAGAATCACTGAGGATTCTGAGAAGTTCTGCCAAGAGGGCAGTGGGCAAGTGCAAGGGGTGCACAGGAAGACAGAACTACTAAACGTTCTGTGGGGAAAGGAACTCTGCCAGAGGGGCATAGAGGTATTGTGCAAACAACACAGGAGAAGATACTCTGCCAGGAGGGCGTTGAGAAAGTGTGCAAGAAGGAACAACAGAGGAAGAGAACTCTTTGAGTTCTACTACTTGAATGAAGAATCCACTTAAGGATCTTCACTGGGTTACTAAATACCTAGGAGACTCAACACAGGATTGCGGGAGTTGAAGAACAGGCCGAAAGGCATCTTATCCTCCATTTACGGGAGAAGTACACAATTCCTCAAGGGGTCTGAGTGTTCACAGAAGCTCAGAAGAGGTAGCACGTTGAGTGCATGAGAAGATTCTGCAGGAGCGTAGACGTCGAAATCCTTTAAGGATTCAAAGACAAGCTCAGGAAGGACATCATTATATATGCGTAGGCGAGGCTCAAAGTCAAGGAGCTCGCAGAAGAGAACGAGACGGAGGCTGAGGACTTGGAGGAATCAAATTTCTTCCAAGTGCTAAGAAGGAAGCACAGAAGCTCCAGGGAGCACAGTTGCCATCAGATCGGCTCGAAGAAGAGATCTGGACTGTTGAGGAGTTCAAGTCCAGAAGAAGCTCTAAAGGATGGGCACAAAATAAGAAGACCGATAGCCGTCGGATCTCACAAAAGAAATCTCGTCAGCCATCGGATTGGGAGAAGGCGCATGACGTTTAGCCTCAGAAGGAGCGTGCACAGAGGATATTGATCTGGGCCGTTAGATCTGGGACCGATTCCCGTCAGCCCTTAGATCTCGAGAAGTTGCGTAGGGTTTAAGTCCCAACGAGCAGAGGAGAAGAACCCGGGGGAGACATCGGGATATTGGCGTCATCGGGTCTTCATAGGGTAAGAATCGGAGACCTTTAAAGTCCCAAAATCTCGAGAAGGAATCCTATCCGTTGATCTTGGCAGGACACGTGTCAAGGATCCAGGGAGTCATCGGGGCTCAGTTCATCAAAAAATCAGAGTTTCCGAGGACATAGAACTCTTGTATGTAGGAATCGCGATCCGTGATTTCCCGACAAGATCAGAGCCGTCCATCTTAGGGACAGGTGTCGGAGATCTGGAGCGAGTCGGCATAAGAGTTCATCGGGAAATCGGAGTTCCCCAAGACAAGAGAACCGGGACACTGGAAGTCTCGAAATCCCGACATAATCGGGACTGTCCGTTGGAAGAGGACGCGTGGCAGCAATCGGGCACCATCGACGAAAGTCCTAACAGGAGGTCGTTTATCGACATATCGGGAATCGGGATATCGGAGATCCCGGAAGCAAAGGTTTCGTGCATTTCAGAATCGCAAAACGCGATTTCCCGATAAGGCGTGTAGGCCACAGCAGGTGGTTAGTGGAGGCCAGGTGTCACAGTATCGGAAATCGGGAAAAGGCAAGTCCCGAATCAATTGGCATCAGGGTTCATGATCTTGCGATGTCTGATAGAGCGACGAGGGAATAGTGATGGGGGGGCGTCAGTTCTCACGTGCATTGGGGATCGGAGTATCGGGATTCTTGGCGACGTGAAAACCACTGCAGGAGAAGTCACGAAACCCCAAAACGTGACCTCCAATTATTATGAGGCCTTGAGGAGGGAACAACTTTCAGCGCAGCAGAGGAGGAGGACAGAGCTGTAGTGGAGGCCAGCTGTCAGTAATCGGGAGGAAGTCGGGGATTGGCACATCTATAGGCCACAGTCACGGAGGCAGGTCATATGGACCAAGCTTGTAGCAAGGGGCTAACAAAGAAAAGAACCCATCAGGAAAGTTAAGCACAAAACTCCGATAGTAAGGTATACCGCAACGGTCTTGTGAGCATGGTCATATAGACCAAGGCATAACCAGGAGGGGCGCGTCGGCAGTTTTCCTCATCAAAAATCAGGGATTCAAGAGGACTGTGACTCTCGACAACAGGAACCCTGAAATCCTGATACAGAGTTGGGAAAAGGTCACAGTTTATGCAGAGGCCGTGAGGGACAGTCAGAAGGACTTGTGGATAGGGAAATTGAATGGAGATTCTCGAGGGAATCTAAAGATCCAATTTCGGCTCGAAGAAGGGAAGCTGAGCAATCCTGAGAGAGGGTGAGTCGAGGATCAACCTCGACTGCATCAATAGGTAAGAGATTACAATATGCAAATTCAACCTCAAAATTCGACACACTTTGAAACACATGCCAAGTAGAAAAGAATAAATTTGATCTCTATGATGTAGGTTCTTTTGGAATGCCGCGCTTGACAATGTGAATAGATCCATACCTTGGTATTTTGAAACTATACCTAGCAAGGGAATTATACATTATTTAGATTAAATACATGGGTGACATATTTCAATTGAGACGACAAAGTATGCACACTTTTGTAGAATTTGTGTTGATGTAGATGGATGTGACTTGGTTAGTGTGAAGACGATGGATTTGTGTAACGACATAAATATGTTTTGCTTAATCCTAAGGGGTAACAATGGATTCTGACATGGCAAGAGATTCATGTTAAATAGGTCATGGTTTAAAAGGATCATGATTGAATTTTTGATGTTGTCAGGGAAGGTACATGACTAGCTTAATGGGAGTTTTTATTTTTCCTCTTCAACCTAATCTTCAAAATTTCAAACAAACACACGTATATTTACTAATATTTTGAATTGTGTCTATAGGTGATGTATTTGTTGTCATTTCATCATGAGACAAAGAAGATATGTAGCCTACTATATGATGTGATGCATGCAAATAAAACACAGTTTGGTGAGAATGTATTGAGATGTAGATTTTGCATACCAGATTGGTTACATGGTTGTAATAGGTAATTTTTTAGCAGAAGTGAAAAAAACACAGTGACCATATTATCTACATAGGTTTTATGTCCGAATATAGATATTTTCCAATACAATTATTTGGTGATAACAACTGGGATACAACTCATGAGAGTCAAAGTGAAGAGAGGTGAGCAGAGGAGATGGAAGATGGTGAAAACCGACCATGAACAAATTATCGAGACTTGCATTCCTATAACCCATTGACCTTATGAATAAACTATATGTCACTTTTGAGGTTTGTGGTTAGTTCACTAACTTAATTTTGTAGTGAGCAATGTAATGCCACCGAGATTATGCATGAAAACATAATATTTTTTTCTTTGTTTGAATGCATTGATTTACATGTTAATTGTATTTGTGTTTGAAATTGATTTCCCTCCTGTGTTTGATTATGTTTTTCTAATTGTGTTTCATTTATATTATTTATTTTTTCCTAGGAAAAAAAGGGTAAATTTTGTTTCAAGTAGAAAGAAAATTTACATTCTACATAATGCATGTATAACCATGCATTTGATACACAAAAACTCCCAAAGAAAAGAGTTCATCCTCAAAAAGTAAGAGGCTATACATAGTGAGTCCCACCGACTCACCTCTCTGACAAGTCCTACTTAATATATGTGAAAATATAAAAATACAAAATAGTTGCGATAAATAAATCTTGAGATATGAAGCATCCCCTAATTCGTATCGTGCTAAAAGCGTGGAAGAGTAAAACACTAATATGCAAGTATTGTATCTCTAGAAAATGGAACTGGAGCTTTTTTCTATTGTAAAAAATATACCCACATAACTGAAACCAAATAAAACTGCTGAACTATTGTTAAAAAAAATTAACTTTGATCCACAGAGTAGGAGTCAAAAAGGAGACCCAACCACGAGGTCCAGTCAAAATAGGTATCAGGAATGAGGGACAAGGCCCTCCCGATCCATAGGATCTATAAATGGTCTATGATAAAACTTATGAACTGTCCCTTCTCTAAATTCTCCTAATTTCCATTGCCCCAGATCCAGCCAAAGACCCTCTTTAGAGAGGTTATCTGCTGTCCATTTTCTTTCCCTGTAAACATGACAGATAGAAAAAATCCTATATAAGAAGCCAAGATAATAAAAAATTCATCAAGGAGTGGAGAAAGTATGATGTGACAAACTTGGGATTTTTTGATCTAGTTTATAACCACCATAGAGTCTCCAAAGATTTGTAAAAAGTTTATCCCTTTTTCCCTGACGAAGGTGAGAAACAATTTAAGGGCCATCAATTCCACATAATTATTTGTACATGGACCCAATCCCATAGTTAAATTGTAATAATGGTTTTCAAAGAGATATAGAACAACCCCACCCCCACAATATCATTTTGTGAGGCCCCATCAAAATAGGCCCATGGATTTATTTGATCCACTATTTATGCAACAACATTCCTCACCTGAGGTTCATCCTTCCCTTTGAGGGAAGTGTGACTATATGCTAAGACTTCGAGCCTCTATGTGCTCTGGAATGGAATATTTTTCATTGAAAATGATAGAATTCTGGGTCGGCCAAACTCCCCAATTTATGATAAGTGGGAGAGATTTTATGTTTTAATTTTGTGGGTTCGTCATCCACTCCCTCCAAGATTATTCAATATTTGGCCCTTTCCATATGCAAACTTGATTTAGGGAAGTTGCAAATTCATTCCAGATTTGATGAACAAAAGGGCAATTTAAAAAAATTTGTGCGACTGATTCCTCTTCCGCTTTACAAAGTGCGCGCCAACCCGAACCTTTCGTGCGTTGAATTCTCATATTATCCCATGTGGGAAATTTTTTTATTTTTATCATACACCATAGGAAGAGGTGTGCTTTTAATGAAAATTTTATTTTCCAGACCCCTTTTCACCACCAAGAGGGTTCCTATCGAAGAATATCTATGTTGATTTGGGTATATCCTACTTTTTGTGTATAAATTCCATGGGGGTTATGCTGCCAAACTAAATCATACTCTCTGTCTGTGATACATATGTGATCCATTTGTAGGAATTTGGTGTAATCAACCCATGTGACATCGAACTCCTCCCCTAGAACCAGTTGAGCAACATATTTCCATGCTTGTCTCCAGATAGTGGTTCTATCGCTATCAATAATTTTTATAAGATAGTAAAGTCCTCGTTCATGTAAGGACTCAATAAACAACATAGGAAGTAGATGAATTCGACCACTACCTGGCCATGGATCATTGCCAATTTTGACTTTGGTTCCTTTCCCAAATATCCATGCTAAGCCTCCCCCCACAATCTAATTTTTTTTTATCAGTGATTTCCAAATAATAGAGCAATTAACTGATTCCTTTATTGGCCTTCTAATCCATTCCTTCATTCAATATGGGTAAATATATTTTTGAGTTACCACATTAGTCTAGAGGTTGTATGTTGAGATCAATCTCCCTCCTATTTTTGCTGCAAGAGCCCAAGAGAAAAGGTGGATTTTTTTGAGACCCCGTCCCCCCAACAATTTGGGGATAGCCAGGACACCCCATTTGACCTATGGAAGTACAAAGTGATCTTTTGAACCTGCCCATAAAAATATGAAGCATGTACGCCTTATTTTCTCAAGTGTTCCTTTCAGAATCCAAGCTAAAGAGATCCAATATACTGGAATGGCTTCCAAAACAGACTTGACTAAGACTAATCACCCTACTCGGGAGAGCCAATGGAAGCTCCAAGATTTTAATCTCTTTTCAAGTTTGGCTACAAGCCAACTCCAATCCTCCTTGTAGTTGTTTGGATTGAGTTGAAATACCAAATACTTTAAGCCCTCATCAAAAGGCATAAGAGAAAAAAGGGAAGAGCTCCTTGTATAAGTTAATCTCCTCTTCCTCCATAAGATTGGGCGACATAGTGGATTTTTGGGCGTTTATATGCATCCCAGTTGCATGCCCAAAAATTTCCAATATGTGACTTAATTTCTCTACATCTCCCCTCATTCCACAAAAAAAATTAGAACATCATCCACAAATAGAAAATGTGTGATCCTTAGATCTAGGGATATGGAAACACCTTGGAACTCACCTCTGGATTTTGCTTCACCAATAGCCCTACTGGGGCCTTCTTCTACCAGTAGGAAGAGTAAGGGGGATAGAGGGCACCCTTGTCTAAGTCCCCGTTTTGCTGACAAAACGGAAGACGTTGCTCCATTGATGAGGACTACAAATGATACAATCGATATACAACTCATGATCCAATTTATAAAAGGAAGCTCAAACCCCAAGTGTGTTGGGAGCATCCTTATGTAGAGCCAACTAACTCTATCATAGGTTTTGGATAGACCGATCTTTACAACCATGCTTTTTTTCTTTGTAGACTTCATGTGTTTCATTTATATTATATAACTGAAAGTAACCATTTTCAAATTTCTCGTTTATTTGGTATTATGAACAATCAATACAAATTGAGTATAGGAATATGGGCACGACTTCAATAATCATGAATGTAAGTTTGTGAGTCCTTTTATAAAAAATGTTCCCTTATCTTGTCAAAATATTACCTTAGATTTCACCAATTCCAACCCAATATTTTCTTATCCCATTCATGTAATGAGTTAGGGTTTGACCAATTCCAACCCAATAGTTTCTTATCTCATGCTTATTCCGTGCATGTAATGAATTAAGGTTTCCTATCCTTGCTTATACCATGGACATAATGTATATACCATAACTGGACACAACCTCTAAATCTTGATCCTAATATACCTCATGCCTACATGTCTTCATCCATTTCATACAGTGATTATTTAGGGTCCATTTTGCACCTAATGTGAGGATTTTTAAATTTTTTAATTCCCTTCACATTTTTTCAAAAAATTAGTGAAGAATCCAACAAAAAAAACTAAACTTCATATATGCATTTACTCTTTATTATATGATTTTGTTTATTCATATATTGTGATTATCATTCCAATAACTTGTAGATACATTTTGAAAAATATTGACTTGTTTAGGACACTGATGAGTAGTGCATTGCTACAATACATGGCTATAGCATCACTATAGCCCTTAAACTCTAGGTCAAGGTTTTTTTTATTGCCATGTGTTGGGTTTTTGCGAATTTTTTTTGTGTCATGGTTGCGTAGTATAAGTGTTGAACATACAATGATCAAAATATCGATTTTTTTGTGTGTCATGTTTGCTTCATTAATGAGTGAATATTGGATCATTTATGTGTTGCTATAATCAATCATGCATTGAATGAGTCATATTTGCATTTTGTTATGTCAAAATAGCATCTTATTCAGAAATATATAGAATTGTGATTTTGAATTTGATAATAAAACTACATGTTATGATATTGTTGTTGTATTTGCACACAATTTGATTGCCATTCTTCTAGGGAGTCCTAATTGATCACTGGCAAGAGTGCACTTTGTAGAACTTGATATGAGGAATCATAAGGTCTCTATGAATGGAATGATGAAACTTGGTGTGAACAATAATAAAGTAATTGTGAAGGGAATAAGATGTTGCAAACTTATATTTATTTATTGAAGAAAACACACACCTCCTTGAAACCCATCTCTTCTCTCCAAAGTTCAAGCTAATATACTACAACGACGAGGAAAAACAACTACCATTCAAGCCATTGATAAGTACCTAGTGTTTTTATATACCACCTATCCTAGACTCATACTAAATAATTCTTCCTTATCACACTACAAAGAAAACATCTTCTAGCGGAGGTTTTTAGTGTTACAATATTTGGAAAAAGTTTAAGAAAAACCTCTGCTACAACCTTCACTATTTGAAGTGGAGGTTTTAACGAACGTTTTAATAGATGTTCCATATAAATAAAAAAATTGGTGTTGGCTAAACGTTCTATCTTTTGGGTTTTTTGGTCGAAATCCGATGATGTAAATTTGGACAAAATCGATAATTTTTATTGTTTAAATTGCATTTCTGAATGCATAAATGGTTTTAGCATGCCGAAAAACCCTTGGGGCACTCTGATTATACAAACTTAGCCACTCAAATATTCATATCCAACCATTCCTCACCGGATTTCGGGCAAAAACAAACTGAAAAAGGCCGGAAAAGAACCAAAAGGTAGAACGTTTAGACTACGCTAAACAAGTTTGGGTGGGTGGAGGTTTTAGCAGAGGTTTTTTGTCGGTGCTTGTATTGGTAAAACACACTAGTGTAGTCTTAGGGAACATGAACTGGTGCATACACAAAACTAAAAAGCATCGACGATCTTATAATTATTATGTATCGGTTTCGTCTTTTATGTTGCATGCAACACCAATGCTTTATGTGTTTAAGTACGCACCAGTCCCTATTGTTTTTGTATGCAGAAGTGGTGCTCATATACATATTATGCAACGAGTAATTCTTTTTATTTTGTGGCACACCAATGCTCTTTTATTTTGTACACACTGGTGCCTATGTTACCATGTGCATCGAAGGGTATTGAAATTTCAAATATTCAAGGTGAGATGTCTATGCCCTTCTTTGTTAGTAAGCACCGATGCGTATACCATATTTAAAGAACCGGTGTGTATATTATATGTAAAGCTCCGGTGAATATATTATATATTACATGTAAAGCACCGATGTGTATTTTAATCATGTGGAACATAATATTTTGAAATGATAAATATAATCATACGTTATGTCTTTTAAAGCAACGACGTTTTTTCACAATTTTTAGCACCGATGCTTCAATGTAACTAATAGCCACTAGTGCGTATAACTCATAAAAATACACCGTTTTCTATATTATAGCACACACCATTTAGTGAATTCAAAAGAATACAATACGCCGATATGTATATATTTTAATTAACTGTTTTTTTACAAATTTTCAATTAATTATCTCAAAATCAAACATTTTTTATAATGATATTGATTTTTATATTTTTGTTATTGCGTTGTGATATAATGATTGCATTAATTCATTATGCAACAAAATTACACCTCTGTTATTTGTAACAATGTAATTCATTCGTATATTAATTAATCAACAATGAAACAATTTACAACATTCGACAATGCAATAAAATAAGAAACTCTTTTTATTATATATGAATAAGAGACCCATCACCATACAAAATGGGACATCGTAAAGGTCCACGATAATCAAAATGAAACCAATATGTAATTGTTAAACTTATTGATAACATGTCCTCATGCAATTGGGACAAAATGTCAAGTACATTAAACAAAATCCATGATTTTCATAGACAAATATTCCAAAACATACAACTTGCAACAACATTCAATTATATTAATTGTCATTCGTCACTTGAATTGCTATCATCACTTGTGCTGCATAGATGCATCATTTATTCATCACTTGTAGGCGATATTGTACTTTGGTTACTTAACCTAATGTTTTCTTGATTGACTTGTTTTTGATGTTCTGCATCTTTATGTTCCATCTACAGACATAGAAATAAAGTGTAATAAGTATATCTACATTTAAAGATATAGTAGAATATACATGATTACGTGAATAAAAAATCTACCATAGCAATTAGTGCTTCATAAATATTACACATTATTTCGAATCCACACTGCATGTCGTCTCTCAAACTCTCTTATGTTGGATGCACTCCATACTTTGTTTCCTGCATGTTCAATACACCATGACAAAACACAATCAATATAATTAATATAAAGGTTTCTTGTTGTTCCATTAATTATAAAACAAGGAAATTTAAACAACATAGCTACTTACAAATTGTTCAATTAAACCTTGATACTTCAACATATACTTACAACCCATGCTTAACCTGATGTTTATCAATTCATTTGTTGGATCTTCTTTTTATGTTAGTGTAACAAACCCGACCCCTAAGTACCCTTTTTAGGGATGGGGCATCAAAATTTCGGTTTCCATAATCATCTTGAATCCTCTTCTCGAGATCTCCATCACCTTATGCTCATAAAGAGATTTCCAACCACCGTTACCATGCTCAAATCCAAGCCATGGATTGGAAGTTATGCCCTTCTGAAGTTATGCGAGCATCATTGGTCAAAGACCACGTGGTGCCCACATGGATTCACCTCATTTGTACTATCCCAAGGTTCCCTGAAGTCCCAGAGCTCCCTAGTGCTTCTGCATATATGGTGGAAATCCATCCATCGTTAATTCCACCGATGAGACTTCATCCTCGTTTAACGTATAGGGTTGTGGGAATTCGACGTTCGGCGCTGAACGCCCCTTTTTCTTTCTATGTGCATATCCTCCAGAGTCTCGAAATCCTGAACTCTCGAAGGACCCCAAAATATTGCCACGTGGCTTCAACCTTCAACCCTTTCGTCTTATCTAAGACACTACACCCCAAACCCTTAGAGTCCCGAATTCCTGGACTCTCAAAGGGTCCACCCTTACATGCGATGGTTCATTAAATGCAAAGGAAAGGATAGGTGGGTCCCAAGTACTCCACCCTCTATTAGGCCAATCAAGTATTTTCTAGGGGGGATGACACGCGGCAAAGCAACGATGACATGGGGCTCCACCACTAGGTGACATGTGTCACGTTCTAACGAGAACATAAGGTTTGTGAAAAGCATGAATCAAGGTGACACATGGCTCCACGTCACCCTGGGTGATGTCATCATTCCATGTCACTCCGGACTAACAACCTTATAATGCCCCTTAGATCTCACGGTCGAGATGTGTCCACGTAGATCCATAGATCTACGACCTCTGTTTCTTCGTAACTTCGACGTTTGGGGAATCCACTGTGTAACTTCCTCTTTTCTCCCAGAGTGGTCAGTGCTGGGATGACCATGGTCTAGATCTAGCGGTCATGGGAGATCCAGAAGCGTCCCCAGATCTACAATTTTCATCACTTCAAGAGTTCGACATTCGGGGATTCCTTTTGCTTATCACTCCTTTTCACCCAGAGTGGTCAACCCCAGAATGACTACATCATAGATCCAATGGTCAGGGAAGATCCTGAAGTATCCCCGAATCTACGTTCTGCGTCACTTCATGAGTTTGACATTCGAGGTTTCTACCCACTTAATACTCCTTTTCTCCCAGAGTAGGACTTCTCCAAAATTCTACACGCAATTCCTTCCACTCGTGGATCAAACAGCTGGGAGGGGTTCTCAATGGATTCCCTAGATCAACGACTCACAAATATAGCTCAAGGATCCCTTGGTATCAGTATTAGGTCACTCCTAGAGAGACACCTGTAAACCCAAAACACGCTGGAAAGATACATGGCACATGCCTCAGGTCATCGACATCTCTTTGCTTTGACCCAAAGATGCTACACATGGCATCACCGTTTCTCGACACGTGGACCCCCACATGATTTCAACATGATACACACATCCCCATGATCAAATGACCGAGAGGGATCCCGAAGGATTCGTAGATCGATGGTCCACAATACTTCACAACTTCGACATTCGGGGGTTTTGGTGTTATAACAACTCTATTCTCCCGAAGTGGTCAACGCCAGACTGACCACAACATCGATCCATCGGTCAGGGGAGATCTCGAATACCCTTAGATCTATGACTCACATTACTTCACAACAGAGAATATGATTGGGGTTTAGCAAGGGGACAAATCCCATGTGTACGAGTAACTGACTATTAGCCACTGATCATCCATCAAGTCACCAGTTCGACAGGTCACCTTCGACACATTTTGACATTGCAGTGTTCATTCGCCTCAGAGTTCCAGACTTCGAGAGTCCCGAACAACTTGGCTCCTTTTTGAGTGTAGCGAAGTGTTCCATGGGCATGGGCCTGGTCCTATGGAACTTTTTCAAGCACCAAAGGCTACACTCTTTAACTCTTAGCCAAGATTTGGATTAAGGCTGTGGGCATGAGCCTGTAGTCTCTTGGACAACTGGTTTGAATGGATCTCCATCCAATTCACATAAATTAAGTTCTAAAACATGGGGAGGTATTTTCAAACCATCCTAGAGGCCAATATTGCCACCTTACACCCATTCAAATGAAACGACTTACAAAATAGCAATAAGCATTATAACCATTAATTTAACGCCAAGCATAATTAATCACAATTACAGACGTTCAAATCATGCATTTCAATCCAAGTGCACATGGAAAACGAAATACTTATCTATTACAATCGATTGTCGACCAACTAAATGTGGGTGTTCTCCTTTCCACCCAACCATAGGCTCATAGGCATTCATTCTTAGCACTCTTTCCATCCCCGTGCCAAGCCATGATATTACTAGGGAACTTTTGTAGTTTCTCAGAGACTCTCTCTCTATCACAACAACTCTTGAAATTCCTAAGAGACTCTCTCCCTCTGTCACAACCTCTGCGAGTTTTATAAGATGATCCCCAACATCAAGCTCATGATCTTCTGCTCAAGTCATGTTTTCTGCAAATTCTTGGAGATCCTTTCTCTTGTTCTCTCTAGTAACCAGAACAACTTATCAAGCTTCTAGTTCTTCTTCTCAACTGGAGAGCCTCACACACTCTTCCTATTTTCTTCTGCATATCCCGACGTGTCCCTTTCTTGTCTTCCTTCGTGTGTATTCTTGCACACCTTTCTCCTCCTCAGGAAGGTTATGGACCTGTCATGTTCCTTCTGTCAGAAGGAAACTCGAGTTAGTCTGGGCCTGCAGGAAAAACTACCCTCTGTGGTTCTTCAGGCTAACAATTTTCTATCTCCCTAGCCAGAGCCTCCATGCTTCCGTTCATTGGAGTAGTTGATTGTTCAACCACCAGTCCTTTTCTTATGAACTGATTTCTCCTTGGGATTAGGATGAGGCTTATTATTTCAGTAAGGAGAAATTTGGGTCATATTGACATAATGAACCCTCTCCACAGTTTCCTCACTCTTTTCCTCTAGTGATATGATGGCCAATACTTCAAGGCTTCAATCCTCCACAGTCGAATGTATGTAGTGGAAGTAGTGAATGAAAGGAAGGGACCCTCCTTGGATTAGTACCCAGTATTATCAGAGTTTAAAGATGTTTTCCTGAACGAGTTACCAGGGTTACCTCCTGAGAGGGAGCTTGATTTCACTATTGAGCTAAAACCTGGTGCATAACCAATTTCCAAGACTCTGTATAGGATGAAAGCGCCATAACTTTGTGAGTTGCAGATGCAGTTAAAAGAGCTACTCGACTTAGGACTAATAAGGCCTAGTATCTCACCTTGGGGTGCGCCAGTAATTTTTGTAAGGAAGAAGGATGGTTCCTTATGACTGTGTATAGATTACAGGGACTTGAACTGTGCTATAGTGAAAAATAGGTACCCAATGCCACGAATAGATGATCTCTTCGATCAGATGAAAGGAGCAACGATATTGTCAAAAAATGATTTGCGATCAGGGTATCACCAATTAAGGATTAAGGAAGGCGATATTCCTAAAACAACCTTTCAAATTCAGTTTGGGCATTATGATTTCATTGTAGTACCTTTTGGATTGACCAATGCACTAGCAGTATTCATGAGCCTCATGAATGGTGTATTCCGGAAATACCTAGACCGCTTTGTACAAGTCTTTCTAGATGATATCCTCATCTATTCCAAGAATGAAAGAGAACATGAGGAACACTTGTGAGTGGTGTTGTCTTGCCTTAGAGAGAACAAATTATATGGGAAGTTGTCGAAGTGTTCCTTCTTCCAGAAATAAATTCACTATTTAGGGCATTTCATTTCTGGTGAAGGAATTTCTATGGACCCAGAAAAGGTAAAGGCCATTATGGAATGGCCAGTGTCGAAAAATGCTCATGAGGTAAGAAGCTTCATGGGGCTAGCAAGTTATTATCAGAGATTTGTGGAAGGGTTCTCTAAAATAGCGAAACCCATCACCACTTTGCAGTGCAAGGGGGTCAGATATGAATGGACAGAAGAATGTGATAGTGCATTCATCGAGCTTAAAAGGTTACTAACTAGTGCACCAATTCTACGAGTACTGTATATGGAAAAGGACTTCACAGTCTGCACGGATGCCTCGAAGCAAGAGTTGGGGGCCATGCTAATGCAGGATGGAGGAGTGATAGCTTATGCATCAAGGAAGTTGAAGAAACGCAAGGAGCTTTACGCTACTCATGATTTAGAGTTGGCAGCTGTAATGCTAGCTCTGAAACTTTGGAGACACTATCTAGTAGGGAGAAACTTTGAGCTCAAAACAAACCATCAAAGTTTAAAACATCTCTTCACTCAAAGGGATCTAAATTCCAGGCAAAGGCGATGGAGTGAGTTCATGAGTGAGTACGATTTTGGTATTTCATATATCAAGGGAAAAGAGAATGTGGTCACAGATGCCTTGAGTAGGAGACCACGTGTATTCTCCTTGGTACCCTTAAAAGTCAATTTGAGGGAACGTGTGTTGACACAACTCCATGGAGATAGTTGGTATTTAAAGGTTACTTCAAACCTCCAGAGTGGGAGGCAATTAGATCCAAAGCATGAAGGATATAGTCTGGAAGTAGACAAACTATTAAGATATCGAGGAAGGATGTACATCCCTGAAAGTGGGGATATTCGAAGCATCATACTGAAGGAATCCCATAGAGCACTTTATTGTGTGCATCCAGGTGTGAAGAAAATGTACTCAGACATGAGGAAGCTCTTCTTCTGGGTAGGCATGAAGCGCGAGGTAGTGTCGCCAAGTGCCTAGAGTGTCAACAAGTGAAAGCCGACCACTATCACCCGGTAGGTCTCCTACAACCACATGATGTTCCTATGTCCAAGTGGGAAGTCATTTCCATGAATTTTGTTGTGGGGTTGCCGCTCACATCTCACAGACACAATGCCATTCTTGTGATAGTTGATAAGTCAACCAAGAGTGCTCATTTTATTTCGGTTAGAGACACTTACGATGTCACTGATGTGGCACACGTGCTTGTAAGTGAGGTCATCCGTTTTCATGGGTTACCTAAGAAGATCATTTCAGATAGGGACTCTAGATTCACTTCTAGGTTTTGGAAAAGTTTGCAGTCAACGTTGGGGACTCAGTTGAACTTAAGTACAACTTATCATCTGAAAATTGATGGGAAAAATGAGAGAGTAAATCAGGTTATGGAAGACATGCTTAGGATGTATGTTATGGATAATCAAACCCATTGGGAGAAGTACCTACCTTTGGTAGAGTTCACCTACAATAACAATTTTCATAGCTCCATCTAAATGACACCCTATGAAGCTCTATATGGAAGGCCATGCAGAACGTAGTTGAGTTGGGAGAGGTTAGAAGATCGAGTAATAGTTGGGCCAGAATTGATTCAAGAGATGGAGGAACAGGTGATTCAGATTAGGCAGAGACTAAAGGAAGTACATGATAGACATAAAGTTATGCGGATGCACACAGGACTGATCAAAGTTATAAAGTGGGAGATTAGGTTTTCATTCATATCAGGCCTAATAAGAGTACCATTCGGTTCGGGAAGGGGACAAAGTTGTCACCTCGATTTATAGGACCGTTCAAAATCCAAGAGAAAATTGGACCCATTGTCTATCGTCTTGTACTGCCACCCCACTTGCATAAAACTCATAATGTTTTTCATGTATCTGCTCTACGTCATTATGTTGCTGATGAATCACATAAACTAAATTGGAAGGAATTGCAGGTATCGGACGTAGGAACCCTCACGGTAGAACCGTTACGCATATTGGACCGTAGATTCCGACAGCTCAGGAATCGTCTGGTAGACCAAGTTAAGGTCTAGTGGGACAAGTATAGTCCAGGATCTGCTACTTGGGAAGATGCTGAGACGTTACGACGAGATTATCCCTCACTTTTTTGACCACCTTGAGAATATGTTTCTCGAAGGTTGGGTGTATGTAACACCACCTTTTGACTTAGAAAACTAGGATTACCTGAGGCCTGATTACCTTTATTTTCTATTCACAGTGAAACTATTAAATGATACACTTGAACTTTTAAGACATATGAACCTTTATGAATGCTTAAATGTATTTGAATAATGATGGATATGATGCGATATACTGTGAGAATGTAAATTTTATGAATGTTTAAATGTTATTGATGATGATGGNATATGATGCGATCTACTATGTGAATGTAAATTCTATGAATGTTTAAATGTTATTGGTGATGATGGATATGATGCGATATACTGTGTGAATGCGAATCCTATAAAGGTTTAAATGCTATTTGAATGATGTTGGATATGATGCAATCTATTATGTAAATGACAATTCTATGAATGGGTAACGTTAATTGAATTATGGGGATATTATGAGATCTATTTCTAACTTGAAAACTTTGATTTTAAAGTTGTTGGTATGTGGATACCGAATTGAAATTATGGTTGTATGAAATTACATGATGATAATGCATAGATATGTATGAGTTTGTGTTATAGACTAATCTACAGGTCATTAGGCTATGAAATAGCCAAGGGATAATGATAATGGAAGTGGATGTCATGACCACTGACTGAGAAACAATATGGTATGAACCTTTCTATGTGAAATTATATTGGTTCAGATGTATTTCTATGATATGTGGACCAGTGCATGATTTCAAGTGGTGAGACTGCCCAAAACTGAATAAACGATGACAAAACTCCCAGCAACATGGTGCCACTGTATATTCCATTGTAGGGTGTGGGCCCTAGTCTTGTTAGGAGGGGTGGAGGCATTTCCCACCGTGTATCCTCCGAAACCTGGAGTCATGGGAGGACGGTGTTAGCTCACACTCCCGTAGACGTGTGATGATGATTGTCAGTTGCCTGCTGGGGAAGCTTGGTCAAGATAGTGACACTTCTGCTTACGGGTTCTAGTTGGAGTTAGGTCAATATAGTTGACGCTCCAAGATAGTCCAACAGAGTAAGGATAGGAAGGGAAGATGGAAGTAAGTTAGGGAGGAAGGATGAGTAGAAATAGTTGAGAGTGTATGGAGATTTTCCTTATGGTGGAATTTATTGTTTTTCCTTTTGAAAAGAAAATGTGTATATATGTATATTCATAATTACTTAACTAAACTACAATTGTCTAAATAAAATTGTTGAGCTAGATTATTGTAAATAAGTGAATTCACGAACATTTCATTGGTTTATTATCTTTTATAAAATGAATAGTCTTATTGATTGGATTGGATGCATACACAAATTACTATAAGGGTGATAGTTATTGTTATTAGTACATGCACAAGAATTGTATGTACTAGCTACACATGCATTTCTTGTACATGTACACTAGTATGTATGAGTTTTCTTGGCTTACTTACTAATAATGTCAGTTATTTGATATGAATGTGTGAACCATGTGTCTTTTCCCTTGTATCATAAAATATCTTAACTTCGGGATGAAGTTTCCTGAAGGGTGGGTGTATGTAACAACCCTAAGTATTAATCAATTGTCATGGTTTAATTAATTGTTTAATGTATATTAGTTTAATTAATTGTCTTGGTTAAATATTTGTTGAATGTGAATTGGTTTAATTAACTAATTAATGAATTTAATGATTAAATGTCTGTTTAATAAAATCTAGTTTAATAAATTATTAATTATTATTTTGTATCGAATGATGGAACCATTAAAGAGAAGGGGATAAGGTGGTTGGCATTGAATGGAGGGATAAGGTGGGTGAGTCTTAATGAAAGGGAGAAGGCGGTGAATGAGAGAGGGGGGAAGGAGGATAAGAGGAGGAAAAAACATTTGAGAGAGGACTTTTGATTTTTGGGGAGTGAGCATCATTTTGAGAGAGGAGAGGACTGAATTGCTGGTTTGGGGATGGAGTAGCTTGCTGGAGGATGGTTCTGGTTTTTGCTTGAGGAACTGGTTGGAGTTTGGTGGACTGAGACATGGGGCACATGTTGCGGGGAGTTTTAGGCTTAGGGGCCAAGAATCCTTACAAGATCCTAGAGCTAGGGAGCCGGAGAGGCTCTGTTCCTAGCTGGCTGGGAGGTTAGTTAGTTTTGGGCAGAGCATCAAGTAGAGTTGGAGAACAACAGTAGCCTTAGTTAGAGGTATGCATTTTCATTAATATGCTGAATTTTTGGTTTATTATCATGCTGCTGAATATGTCGTTTATTATGATGCTGCTCATAAATTTTAATTATGCTGAATAATGAATGGTTAAAAGTTAGGATAGCATTTCTCTATTTTAACTTATGTTTTATAAGGCTCTGTTGGAAGAGACCTTACATATAAAATAACACATTTACATTGTTCACATGCTATAGCATGATAATCATAATTAATGATTAATTACAAGCTACTGGAAATAGGGGTATTACAATCCCTTCCCCCTTAAAAAGGAACACCATCCTCGGTGTTCTTTCTCTGTAACACCCGTCATGCCTTTGTCATTCAACTGTTTCATAAATCTTGATCCTCTTTCTTGGTCAGGCCCTTTCCAGACTCTTTGCCTTCAACACCTTCCTTCAATAATCTTGGACAACAAGCATATTAATCACAATTTCATGTGGAAGCATTTTATTGTTGTGCAAAATTCAAGAGGAAAATTTCAAAATCTAGCACAAAAATTATCTGTGTAGTTCGTGGATTCACATCCACATGGATGTCTTGTTATTCTCACTGTTTTTCCTAGACATTACCATTGTGTGCATGATCCCAATCAATAGTTTATAAGAGTTATCAAAGTCTCCTCTTCATTGCTGTCACTCACCCTCCATGCCTAGGCTCAGGCATCCGCTTCTCTGCTAAACAGTTCCTCGGTGATCCATCTTGCCTTGCCAAGGATTTCTCACATAGGAAGAGTTATAAGGACTTCATTGAGCCTTATAATCGAGGTGTCCGTCAGAATTGCTCTGTCGAGGCATCCCTCCGGCTTGTGTTGCCACAACACAACATATTCTAGGGCGATCATGGCTTACCACAAGGTTCTCCTGTCTCAACAATAGCCTTTTTCATGCTTTCCATCTTGACATCCTTCACCTTTCCTCCCGAGACAAATCTTTTTCATCTCACCTGTATCACAGGTATACATAAATTATGAGATATTATCATTAATTTCAAATTCATAATTTTCTTCCAAATCTGTCACCCACATATTTCCAAATTCCACGTTTATTTTTAGATCTGTTCCGCACAGGAACCAGATTCACAAGTATGGGATTTTTCTTCCCATAGAAGTCTATGTCAACAAGCAATTGATCTTCCTTATGGGATTAAAACGCTGCCATATCCAAGACCCTTTTCTTTCTCCAATTCAACATTCATCAGCCAAACAAATTGCTAGATTTCCTGCACATTATATTTTCAATGCTATGCATACTAACAATCCAAGTCATTTTCATCTATTCAAGGGCACAAATAAAAATGAAATATCATTATTCACGTATGCATCCTTTCAACATACTAAATTTTCCAAATGCAATTCAAATATCAAATGACTTTAATCAATGTACCAATATTCATGGCCACATTCATACCCAATGCACCCTTGCATTGATTTCAAGTTTGCCACACTTTATGACAAGCACTTTTCCATGGTGTGTTGGAACTTAACCAACCTCTTCACCATATGGCTTATTCATTCTCATTCATTATTGCAGAAAGACTGTGCTTTCTGCTACATGCTGATCATGATCCCAAATCAACACATATGAGACTAAAATTTGCTCTTGAATGCACCCAAGCATTCTTCCTTCATTAGTAACCAGGGTGCCAACACTCATGGCCACACAAATATCCTTTTCTTTAACAACTACACATTTCAAGTGGAGTATTGGAAGGTCCTCCTTCCTTAATGGGAAATCCATTGTCTGCCCTCTTATGCAAACATGCATTTCCTCAATGCATTCCATGCAATGTGCTAACTATGAGCACCTTTATTCCCAACGTCCCTAGATTGGTCATTGTACCCATGGTACTTCTTACTCATTCATTTGCTTGAAAGGATTATAACTCATCCTTGACTGGCATAGAATCCCTCTCTCTATTATTCATATTCTACTTTCCTGAATCTTACCCTGCTTGGGTAGCAATGCCATACAATAGCCATTGAAAATTATTTGCATATCAGTAAGAAATTAAAATACTTCATAGGGGATTCTTACCAAATCCCTCCATACTTTATGTCACACGGGCATGACCATTTTTATACCTATTCTGGATGATAGGACCCTTTTTCTAATTTTTACCTCATCAGTAGTGCTCCATGGGGCTCCCAAATTCCCTTCAACAATCTTTCAACAACAACCTTATTGCATTTATCCTTTATCAGAGGTTATCTACCATTGGAAGCTGTCCTTTCCCAATAACTCCAATCATTTCTTATACATGACATACATCACACACACACACACACACACACACACACACACACACACACACACACACACACACACACACACACACACACACACACACACACACACACACACACACATTAGTCATCCTGTAAAACAAAAAATGCATGTATCATAACATTTAAATCAATAAATTTTTTTCAGATATTTCCCAATATATCTCTATGCACTCTACCACATTACTCCTTAATGTGTTAGCTAGTGCAATCACAATCCAATTTTCAATTGTATTCTATAATCATACAACCATCAACATCCCTATGCCAAAACACTTACCTGCATTAGTAAATCAATTTATCGTACCAAAGAAATACAATAAACAATCAAGGAAGGGGTCAAGGAACTCTTCCCTCGTCCAAGCCTTCCACACAGTCCTGGAATTTCATTCCAATTGAGTTATTTTTCCAAGGCCTCACTACCCTTACTTATCATGGATTAACCAATCCTATTCATTCAAACTTACTTGTTTATTTTCCTTTTTCCAGCTGTACTTGTTTCCATAGCTTCTCTTCTAAGGCTTACAACTCTGTTAAACAATTCAGAGTTTTTAGGGTGAGAAGAGTATTCCCCCTTTTCCGCTTCTTTGCTTATGCAATCTACTCCCTGCTGGGATCTTCCTGCTCTTTTCCTTGAGAAGCCTTGGTTAGGCTCACCCTAACCTATTGGATACATCAACATGCTCCAATAGAAAACTTTTGTTCATAATGAATCATGAACCTGTGCATTTTTCATATTACCATCCAATTATCAGAATGGTCAACATTCATTTGTTAGTATTCCACTCATACATTTTGTTTTAGAATGTAATCTAGGATTCTTATATATATATACACACTTGCAACCCACTGCCCAATTTCCAACAATCATTAAGGTTGTGACTATGTTCTCCTGACAGATTCTTTACACAGTTCCTTCACAGGGAACTCCTTCAGCTTGCATCTTCCTTGTTGCATATCCATCACTATCTTTGATGGACTCAACCTTGAGTTAGCTTCAATTGTTTACCAAATATTCCATAAGGAACATAAACATGCATCTTTGTTATGCATCCAAATTATTTATCCACACATACTCCTTGTTTTGTTAACTTACCTCCATGATGCACTTAACCACATGCATAATCATAAGCCTATGTGTATCTACCATAGTTATATTTTGCAACTCATAAACATATTTACCTTAAAATAATTTAACTCTTGGTTGTTCACAATTGTTCTCATGCGGTCCTCAAAGGCATAATCAAGTTGCCTTCTATCATGACAATAGAACATCCTTGCTCATTTACTCTTTCATCTATTTACAATATCCTTTCCTGAGGGAGTGGAACACATTCCCCTCAAGCTATCACTCAAAACGAAACTTTCATGACTCTTCAAAATAGAGTCAGCCATGCATCCATGGTATTCATTCAATCTTGGCAAGTGGAATTCTTGGCTTACATTTCACTCATCCAGGAAGTCATATCGTTCCTTTAGTATAAATATATTATTACATCATACATGTGCATCACTTGCACATTTAATATCACTCTGATCTATTTGGTCTTAACATCAATATTTATATCAAGAAACCTCACAATGCATTAGATCCATGCACTCAAGCATATATACACATAGCCCAAATAATCATCATGCAAGTTCATTGCTTGCACCTTTTCCATGTCATTCATACACATGGACATATCATACTTCCAGATCGTCCTCCCAGGGATCTTGCTGCCATCCTTATGACAAGTCTCATAGAGACAATCAACACTGAGCTTCCCTCTCAGTTGAGAGCTTGCAGTCATATTATTCTTGTAAGCATGTATACACATATTTGTATATATGTAGGTGCATCGCTTGCACCCTTTTACCTCATTCATTTACATCAATATTTTAGTTTTAATATTAGTGTTCTTTAGTGAGCAATTATAGTCAATCATATGACTAGTTTCACAGTCATAATTCATACTAATGTTTCCCTCTCTATATGGAAATAATCAACAAGGGTCACTTTTCCCTTTCTATTGTAAAACCTTCCATAATTCAGAATTCAGATAGGTAGTTATTGTATCACTCAAGGCAGTAAGATAACCACTTATAGTCTCTTCTTCATGCCTCAATTCATTCTTGGTCAACAAATCTCTACAAGGGAATATTTTCCTAAAATCCCTCTTATAACTATATGAGTATACCAAGCCATATCCATATGGCTACCATCCACCTATGGATGTCAATATGATCTACTAGTCATCCAAAGGTGTTTTGACACCTCCTCAATCATACATTTCATTGGTTTCTGATTAATTCTTACAATTCTATCTTATTAAGGTAATAGGCCACAACATTATCAACATTTCATTGTTGCTGTTAAATCCTGCTGACATAGGGTCATTCTCATCAAAAGGTCCATTAGTAGACCATACCTTACAACCCACCATAGGTTATAACACGCCTAATTTGCATGTTCAATATTTTTCCATATGCATACAATTTTTTATTATTAATGCCCCTTGACATAATCCCACTTTTGTAGGACTGGCTATCATTTCTCCAAAAGAAATGATGGTATTCTTCTGCCACAGTCTAGCATGATTCAATTTCATTGGGTAAAATCCCCACTGATTTTTAATCTACATATTTCTCCTCAAGGAACTTATGCAGATAATTTCCGTACGACAATAATACTCTCAACAAGGTCATCTTAGCCTTGATGAACTAGTATCATGATTGTTCCCCGACCCATCCAGGCCTATGTTTGAATCATGCTCTACTAGATAGGGTAGGGCATGGTGCCCTCTCCCTTAAATTTTTCTAAGAAAGAAAATAATCAATTGAATCTTTCATGAGCCCAAGCAGGCCAAGTGTTGTTTCTCAATCTGATACCAATTTGTAACACACCTGACCCCTAAGTACCCTTTTTAGGGGTGGGGCATCAAAATTCCTCTTTCCTTAATCATATCAAATCCTATTCTCAAGATCTCCATCACCTTCTTCTCATCAAGAGCTTTCCAACCACCATTACCATGCTCAAATCCGAGATTTGGATTGGAAGTTATGCCCTTTCAAAGTTCTGCGAGCATCATTGGTCAAAGGCCACATGGTGCCCACGTGGATTCACCTCATTCGTACTATCCCAAGGTTCCTTGAAGTCCCAGAGCTCCCTAACACTCCTGCATCTATGGTAGAAATCTATCCACCGTTAAATCCACCGATGGGACTTCGTCCTTGTTTAACGTACATGGTTACAGGAATTCAACATTCGACATTTCGGTGTTGAACGCCCCTTTTTATTTCTATGTGCATATCCTCTAGAGTCCCAAAATATTGAACTCTTGAAGGATCGCGAAATCTTTCCAGGTGGCTCCAGCCTTTGGCCCTTTCGTCTTATCTAAGACACTAAACCCCAAACCCTTAGAGTCCCGAATTCCCGGACTCCCGAAGGGTCCACCCTTACATACAATGGCACATTAAATGTAGAGGCAAGGATAGGTGGGTCCTAAGTACTCCACCGGTTATTAGGCCAAGCAAGTATGTGCCAGGGGGGATGACACGTAGCAAGGAAGTGATGACACATGGCCCCATCACTGGGTGACACATGTCACATTATAATGGGCACATAGGGTCTGTGAAAATCATGAATCAAGGTGACACATGACATGTTGAATGTGGCTTCATGTCACCCTGGGTGACATTAGCATGCCACGTCACTCCAAAATCACAGCCTTCCAACACCCCTTAGATATCACGGTCGAGATGTGTCCATGTAGATCCATATATTTACTGCCTCCATTGCTTCGTAACTTCAGCGTTCGGGGAATTCGCTGTGTAACTTCCTATTTTATCCTAGAGTGGTCAACGTCAGGATGACCATGGTCTAGATATAACAGTCATGGGAGATCTCGAAGCACCCCCAGATCTACGGTTTGAGTCACTTCATGAGTTCGACGTTAGGGGATTCCTTCCGCTTATCACTCCTTTTCACTCAGAGTGGTCAATGCCAGACTAACTGCAGTGTAGATCCAATGATTAGGGAAGATCCCAAAGTATCCCCAGATCTATGGTCTGTGTCACTTCGCGAGTTCGACATTCAGGGGTTCTACCCACTTAATACTCCTTTTCTCCTGGAGTAGGACTTCGTCAAAGTGCTACACACAAATTCTTCCACTAGTGGATCAGACCATTGGGAGGGGTTCTCAATGGACTCTGCAAATCAATGACTCACAACTCTAGCTCAAGGATCCCTTGGTATCAGTATTAGGACACTCCTAGAGAGACACGTTTCAACCCAAAACACACTGGCAAGATACATGGCACATGCCTCAGGTCATCGAAATCTCTTTGCTCTGCCCCAAAGCCGCCACACATGGCATCACTATTGCTCGACATGTGGAACCCCATGTGCTTTCGATGTTATACGGACGTCCCCATGATTAGATGACTAAGAGGGATCTTGAAGGATCTGTAGATCAGTGGTCCAAAATACTTCACAACTTTTGCATTCGGGGGTTTTGGTGGTATAACACCTCTTTTCTCCCGAAGTGGTCAACGCCAGACTGACCATGAAATTGATATATCGGTTAGGGGAGATACTGAATACCCTCAGATCTACAACTCACAATAATCTGCGACTGAGAATATGATTGGGGTTTAAAAAGGGGACAAATCCCATGTTTATGGGTAACTGACCGTCAGGTGCCGGTCATCTGTCAAGTCACCGATTCGATAGGTCACCTTTGACACATTTGGATGTTGCACTGTTCATTCTCCCTGGAGTTCTGGACTCTCAGAGTCCTGAACAACTTAGCTCCTTTTTGAGTGTAGAGAAGGGTTCCATGGGCATGGTCCTATGGAACTTTGTCAAGCACCAAAGGATACACTCTTTAACTCTTAGCCAAGATTTGGATTAGGGCCGTGGGCATGAGCCTGTGGTCTCTTGGACAATTGGTTTGAAGGGAGAGCCCTCTAATTCAGAGAACTTAAGTTCTAAAATAGGGGGGGTTATTTTCGAACCAGCCCAGAGGCCAAGCTTGTCACCTTAAAACCAATGAAATGCAATAGTTACAGAAGAGAAGTAAGCATTATAACCATTAATTTCATGTAAAGCACAATTAATCACAATTACATACATTCAAATAATGCATTTCAATCCAAGTGCACAGGGAAAACAAAATACTTATCTATTACAGTCGATCACCGACCAATTGACTGTGGGTATTCACCTTTCCACCCAACCATAGGCTCAGAGGCATTCATTCTTAGCACTCTGGCCACCCCCGTGCCAAGCCATGATATCACTAGGGAAATTTTACAATTTCTCAGAGACTCTCTCTCTATCATAATAACTCTTGCAATTCCTCATAGACTCTCTCCCTTTGTCACAAACTTTGTGGGGTTTATCAGATGCTCCCTCAACATCAAGCTTGCGATCTTCTGCTCAGGTCATGTTTTCTGCAAATTCTTGGAGATCCTTTCTCTTGTTCTCTCTAGTAACCAAAATAACTTATCAAGCTTCCAATTCTTCTTCTCAGCTGGAAAGCATCACATGCTGTTCCTCTTTTCTTCTGCATATCTCGGTGTGTCCCTTTCTTATTTTCCTTTTCATGTATTCTTGCATGTCTTTATTCTCCTCAGAAAGGTTTTGGATCTGTCCTGTTCCTTCTATCAGAAGGAAACTTGGGTCATTTTGAGCCTTCGGGAAAAACTGCCCTCTGTGGTACTTCGGGCTGACATTTTTCTATCTCCCCAGCCAGACCCTCCACACTTCCATTCATTGGGGTATCTTATTGTTCAACCACTAGTCCTTTTCTTATTAACTAATTTCTCCTTGGGATTAGGATGAGGATTATTGTTTCAACAAGGAGAAATTTGGGTCATTTTGACATAGTGAACTCTCTCCACAATTTCCTCACTCTTTTCCTCTAGTGATATCATGGCCAGTACTTCAAGGCTTCACCCCCACACATTCAATTATTGACAGTTTAGACAATAATACATTTACATTGTTCACATTCCATAGTATGGTAATCATAATTAATGATTAATTACAAGATGGGCGAAACAAGGGTATTACAAATAACACCTATTAGAAGACATCCATGTAAACGTATAAATTAATTATTTAAATATAAATACCACAAAAAACATGAAATCTTAAGTAAGACTGAAAATGTAAGCACTCACAAACTTTCTGATCAACTATTTTATTCCTCGTCATCTTGTCTTATGTGGTAAATGGGTTATGTTACCCCTCCCACCTAGGTGTAAATAGATGATATCATGTCTCAAGGCCCACAATGAAGAAAATTATCCCAGCAATGGTGATGATAAACATGTCCACATAGAGAAACCCAACAACCCCCCTCAGATGCCTCTTTTCATCAACATAGCACATCACAACCAATCTGCGTGGCTCATTAGGAGATGATGATATGACATTTTATGAGGTACACTAGTTCTTGTTTCATATAAAGTGTCATATTTGATGCATTGGACATTTGAATAATGATCATAGGTTGAATTTGGATAATAAATCATAAGCTCAAAAGTAATGTTTTTTCCCTTGTTTCACCTTGGTGGCTATCATTAGCTATCCTAGTCTAGTGTTGTCACTTTTGGGGAACATGGGTACTACTGGGAGGTTTTGATAAGGGTAACGTTCTGTTTCCACCACATACTTAAAACTTTTCATCCTAGAGCTTGCCACAATATACTAAACTTTGGTGATGGTTTTACATGTATCCTAAAAGGGGCAATGGTTCATTTTCCTATGAGAAGAAGAACTAGAATGTCGAGGTTGATGCAGTTGCTATTACAAATAATAAAGAAAGATTTTTTTAAAAGAAAGAAATAATGGGACAATGATTGGGCAAATGTAAAATCCTAAGGCCACCTTGAGCTTTGCCCCATCTAATGGTAATCACCCCTTGTCCTGATGCATTGAATGCACATCTATACATGACTATTATCCCAACAAGAAAAATGAAAGAATACTACTTGAAATCTACAAAAGTGAATTGAAAATAATAAAATAATATCAAAAGAAAATAAGAGGGGCTTTGAATGCAAAAAGTATCGAGGAAAGTGTATCTCAAGTAGGAAGCGCTCCCTATACAAAGGTGCTCATGGAAGTGGACCAAATATGGTACTTTGCATGTTAATGATTCCATTGCCATGAAGTAAGTCCAACACGTTTCATTATCACACTTACTCTTATATGGTTTCTTGGGAAATATCCCTCTACTTGGGTATTGACACACCTAATAGGGTATTTTGATGGTCCTCCCATACCTAAACTTGTCAAATTGGATAAAGTCCTGAGCTAATGTGAAGTTTGAAGGGGATGGCTAATGAGAATTGTTTATTTGGATTTTGTATTAACATATGGCTGACTTTGAATGGTTCGAAGGACTATTTCCCCTTGTGATTGTTGGTTTTACCTGATTTCATGATTTTGATTGACTTGGGTGCACTTGACATGGTTTTTGGAGGACATCCCTGTGATTTCACCCAGAACATTGTGCACTTTATACAATACATAGAAAGTGTGATGCAGATCATTGGGCCACTTGATGACTTGGCTCCCTCTGATATGGGCTCTCATACCTCTTGGACCTCCAATGATGGACATATGATCTTTTTACTTTGCAGATACAATCATTCCAACACACAGATGGGAAATAATCCCACACCTTGGGCATTGTACCTCGAATGTTATTAGGCATTGGATGTAGGATGTTGCACTAGAACATGATTGGATATCATGTAGAGAAGAGATGCACCTTCATTCCACCTTGGATGCTGGTCTTTTCACCTTGGACAATGAGCATGTGGATAATGACATCATGGATTAGGTCCTGCTTGCCATTGGGGCACTACTTTGATGAGTTGGATATTTGAGGATGAGACATGACCTTTGATGAGGAGAGGTCATCTTCCACCACACTTGGCACCTTTGATGATGAGATGTGGCCTTTGGAGGCCTCCTACACCTTCTTGGAGCATGATGTCACCCATACATGTGGCTTTGGAGGGGTTATTTTGATGTTTTAGCATGATTATCTATTGTTAGAGGTTACTTGAGGGGTCAAACCTACTTGTACCATGGATTCATTGTTGGTTTAGACATTATTTTGGACATATGCGCTTGGTTACCTCATTTATATACAGAGGGAGAACACCATTGTATAAAAAAAAACTCACTCTTGTATGAGATCACTACTATTTGCTCTCTTCTTCTCTTTTTCACTAAGGATAACTAGTGTGCACTTTTGGAGTAAGGATATTATGGATTATTTGTCTTCTTATTGGTGGATGATCTTGAAGTAGGGTTTCCTCATGCATTTCGATTTGATTGAGTAAGTCTTCTTTGTCAAGTTTAAATGTTTAAGGCATATTGTGGTGAATGCTATGTTGTAATTTGTTGCATGTTACCTTGTTCTTGTTGAAACCCTAGGAGGGATTATAAGTATTTATCCCCCTCCCTGTTTCATTCATATAAGTTGTTTGAAGAATTTAAAGACCTAATCTAGGGATCGTAAGTCTTTGTCTCCCTAGGTTAAAGTATTTAGCTAGTTTCAATACCTAGGGTTTATAAGTCTTTAGAAATTAGGGTTTGATCCTAGTTCATTTGGATCTTGAGTTAGACACCCTAGAAGAAAAGAAAACAACACCTAGGGTTTATAAGTCTTTAGAACCTAGGGTTTTTTCTCTTGAGAATTGGTCCTAAGCCTACGATTCTATAGTCTTATTGTTTCAAATCCTCACTCTTCTTGGATATATAAGTCTAAATTAAAAGTGTAGCTTGAATCCATTGCCCAAGAGAAGGTATAATGACACTAGTCCTCTTGATTTAAGTGTGTTCAAACTCCAATAAACTCACTCCATTCCAAAATATAACTTTTTTTGTGAATTCTTGATCACATTTGTTATGCTCAATATTGCTAAACGATTTGCAAATTCACTCAATAACTTGTTTCTATTGTAAGACTTATTTACAACCAATAGGGTTGATTCAAATTGTTGATAACTTACTTAATATTGTGGTTTAATAAGGCTAAATTCATTGTTGGACACTTGGGTCTTATTACACTTGTTACGAATTGTATTTTAAGATTTTATCAGTGATTTTTGAGGGTTGATTTCTTCTTGTTGTCACAAATATACTATTCTGAAATAAATTGTTAGTTATTGCAAGATTAAATTGCAACAACCCTCTTTCATTGATAGCTTGTGTTTTGGGGATTATATTTCATTTCTTAGACTTGGTTTTGGTTATTTTATCCATTAGAACACTTCTCTTACACACATACAACCAATTACCTCACCTAAACTCTTCCAAAACTATCCCATTTCCCTAGACCTAGCTTATCTTTGCAAGTGACCAAGATAAGGGGTTGTAGACTTGCTTCTAGCTTGGTATAGGATCCTTTGAGGTCACAAAGGAAGCCTCTCTTGTGTTGGACCTCCTTCCATCACTAAAATGAGAGAAGTACTTGTCTAGGTTATAGCGAAAACTTCTTCCAATTGTTACATGAGTTTGGCATCTTGTGAAGGGATTTGCACAAGTGATAAATCCCGTGATAACATTTTGGCACCATTACCAGGGAGAATTGAGTCATTCTTCCTACGACATGTTCTCAGTAAGATTACCCCAAAGCCTTGCCCCAATATATTACTTGAAAAATCCATTGAGTGTAGAATCCCTTCATCTGACAAGCATTTTTGATGAGTCTTGTCTAGTGAGCTCATCTGGTGACTCTGCTCATATGTTTTGGAAAGAAGGTGTCATCCTATTACACAGTTGCATACTCTCAAATGAATAAATTATGGAACCATGGGAACTTAATGAAATGTTTCCTTCTCTTGATATTAATAATGTTTCTAGATACCCAAATTAGTTTTCTCCGGATTGCTTGGATGATCGTCCAAAATTTGATGGTGATCCATCTTTAGCCATTACTCATGTTGTGAAATTCTTGAAGTATGCTTCATAAATAAATGTAATGCATGAACATGCATTAATAAGATTTTTTTTGGTATCTCTTGAAGCAAGGAAAAATAATTGGGTTAATAACTCTCTCAATCCAAAGACCATACCTTCTCTCACAATTTTCATTGAATAATTTCTCAAGTGCTCGCCCCTGAGAACTTAGAGGTATGAATATATTGTTCATGATTTTAGGGTAGCCGTCCAAAAATAGGGATTATTTTCTAATACTATTGAGGACGATGAAGATTTGATTGAAGAAGAATACCTTGAAGAAGTGATATCGAGGAAATTCACCAAGCACATGAAGGAGAACAAGGGCTACCTCATGAATCTATTGATGAAGAAGATGACTTGAATGACGTACATCAATTTGAAAACCCATTGGAGGAAGAAGACCCCATTAAGGATATTTGTTTGCATGAATTTGATACATTGGTATGTTCTTCTCCATCCAATGAGGATGAAGTTATCCAAACCTCTTTTCCTTCTTCACATGAAGACAACAATATTGTAAGTGATACCCCTTTCCAAGCCTTTGATTCCTATGATGCATATTCTCATGACTTGGAAAGTGAAGAGTTACCAGAGGAACCCTTGACTATAGTAAAATTTCCATATAATGAAGAGCACGATGAATGTATTGATGATTTTATACACATTGTAAGACGTGGATAGTGTCAGACAGTTGGCTTAGGTTGATGGAAATGGACCCAAGTTTGTTTGATGTATAATGGTATGAGTTTTAATATATTTGAAGGTAAGACTATTATATATGGGTAGTACATGTCATGCCATTCTGGTGGTATGTGGAACATCACATAACTCCTCACGGTTAGAGAGTTATGGCCATGCGAAGTTGGAGAAACCTCATAAGTCATTTAGAAGTGGGTTAGCCCTAAAATAAGGAAAGTGGTTTGAGATGGTTAGAAGGTAACCTCTTGAGGTAAAGTGAAGTGATGAGTGTACTATAAGTCAAAGTGGATAATTTTTTATTTATTTAAATAATAAAGTTAATGGAGAAATTACTAAGTGAACAAGTGGTTAGAAGTAGGTTATCCCTAAAATAAGGAAAGTGGGTTAAGATGGTCAAAAGGTAACCCCTTGCAGAAGCTACATGAAAGTATAAATAAGAGGCAAGGCTCTATCATTTTAATCACACTTGAGAATATTGAATATATATAAGTGAATGAGGTAAACAAAGGATATCTAAGCTGAAATTCAAGGGAGGATAAATTCTTTTGATGATGCTTTCTAAGGTATGTTATTTATAGTTCATCTCACCATTTCCACAATATTTTTTTTTATAGAATGATTCACACCATGAAATTGGGATTCCATTGAGGAAACATATCCAAATAACCGTGGTACAAATTTAAGCTTGTAGGTCGTTGTATTTTTGGAGTTACACTTCGTGGAAAATAGGGTTTGTGGCTGATCAGGGGATCAAATTTTGCTCAATTTTCAAAGTGATTGGAATGCGACGAAAACAGTGTCATTGCGTCCGTCTCGTCTTCCTGATTCTGGTGGTATATTTAATTTCTCAAACGGAGTCCGTATGGAGAAGATATCGCGATCTGTTCGCTAAGACAAACAGGCAAAAATGTTAGATGCTGACTGTACCAGTCCGTACAGTCCATACGGTATGATGTGGCAGGGCCGTACGGATCATACGACCGTACAATGGTGATGTGGCAGTTTTTTATTGGTTGCTGGATGGCGAATAGAAAGTTGACACGTGTCCGACTGGTGGCAAATAATATGAGGACACGTGGCCCAATTCATGGGCGCCATGTGTCCCCTAGTTATTTGGTTTATATTGTTATAAAAATATTGTTGGAGTCCGCGGGTTCGAACCCCGGACCTCCCTCCATACAACGTTTCCACATAACCGACCGACTGTTATACCACATGGTTGATCCTTGGTATATGTATATGTTTAAAAAAAATTGAATTTACATATTGTATTGGAAGGCAGGGGGGACGGGTCGGGGCTAAGCCCCGACCCGCGGTCTTATGTAATACATTTGTGACCATGCACTAGTGCTAAACCCAAAGCCCGCACAATGTTAAAACATATGTATTGTATGCGCGGGAAAATTCACACGGACATAGCCCGCGGTCCTTTGATATATATGTGGCCATAACATATGTGTTATACGCACGGTTGTAACGGTTGGCGTATAGCCTTTGGTCACGGGGGTTTGTATATATTTTCCATATGACCCTGATCCAGGCGTGTGGGAGGTTATGCCCGTTACAATGAATTTAACCACCTTTCAGCCAAGCCTGAGGTCATGTGCGCCATACACCCAGGTGTCGAGGCGGTTAGGGGCTGGCGCACCCTCAACCGTCCTACGGTTTGCACCGTTGGCGCGGTTTCACCTGGTGCTGGGTTTTTGCGCTTAAAAGAGCGTGTGAGCCAGGTTCACTCAAGGAGGGTGCGAATTGTAGAACCATAGACAACAAGTTGGAGAAGGAGACTTCCAGGAGGCCTATCTTTCTCATTTTTCGACCGATTGAGGTGCCGAAAGAGCCCAGACAGGGGTTTTGGGACGCTGGAAAGCCATTGGAGCAGTCGGTTTGTCAATTTGAGCATTGTAAGACATCTTTTTGAGCAATTAATAATAATGATCCATTGGAAGCTGGACCAGGAGATGTAGCCCAGAAGAGGGGCAAACTC
Organism: Picea glauca; assembly: GCA_000966675.3. NCBI lineage: Eukaryota > Viridiplantae > Streptophyta > Pinopsida > Pinales > Pinaceae > Picea > Picea glauca. Next base: position 250,085 of record JZKD02S0141874.1, on the reverse strand, counting down.
CTTTATCAATTGCTGTGAACATGTGTTTATGTTCTATGTTTATACTGCTGTCTATGTGTATTTTGCAAAAGTAATCCTTAATTTATGTGTTGCAAATTGATCCTATTGCTTTAAACAAATAACATTTCACTTGCAATAATTATTCAAGTTTTTCAAGTCTTCTTCAATTTTAGATCAAGTTGGTATCAAAGCACTAGTTTTGAAGACTTGATTGTTTGCAAGTTTTGTTTCTGATGCTCACAAGGTTGAAACTCACACGAGGAGAAGGTCAACTTGTGGAGCCAAGTTCTTATCCGACAAGGAG
>JZKD02S0141874.1:233309-246246 GCA_000966675.3 Picea glauca | reverse complement strand
TCACATAGACTGAGATAGTCTTTTGGAGGTCCAAAAGCTTCCCAATGGGGAGGTGTGATTAGGGGATCAAATTTTGCTCAATTTTCAAAGTGCTCGGAATGCGACGAAAACAATGTCATTGTGTCCATCTCGTCTTCTTGATTCCGGTGGTATATTTACTTTCTCAAACGGAGTCCGTATGGAGAAGATATCGCGATCTGTTCACCAAGCCAAACATGCAAAAATGTTAGATGCTGACTGTACCAGTCCGTATAGTCCGTACAGTCTGACGTGGCAGGGCCGTACAGACCGTACAATGGTGACATGGTAGGTTTTTATTGGTTTCTAGATGGTGAATAGAAAGTTGACACGTGTCCGGTTGGTGGAAAATAATATGAGGACATGTGGCCCAATTCATGGGCGCCACGTGTCCCCCAGTTATTTGGTTTATATTGTTATAAAAATATTGTTGGAGTCCGTGGGTTCGAACCCCGTACCTCCCTCCATACAACATTTCCACATAACCGGCCGGTCGTTATACCACATGGTTGATCCTTGGTATATGTATATGTTTAAAAACATTTGAATTTACATATTGTATTGGAAGGCAGGGGGGACAGGTCGGGGATAAGCCCCGACCCGCGGTCTTATGTAATACATTTGTGACCATGCACTAGTGCTAAACCCAAAGCCCGCGCAATGTTAAAACATATGTATTGTATGCGCGGGAAAATTCACACGGACATAGCCCACGGTCCTTTGATATATATGTGGCCATAACATATGTGTTATACGCACGGTTGTAACGGTTAGCATATAGCCTTTGGTCGCGGGGGTTTGTATATATTTTCCATATGACCCTGATCCGGGTGCGCGGGAGGTTATGCCCGTTACAATGAATTTAACCACCTTTCAGCCAAGCCCAAGGTCATGTGCGCCATACGCCCAGGTGCGAAGGCGGTTAGGGGCTGGTGCGCCCTCAACCATCCTACGGTTTGCACCATTGGCGCGGTTGCGCCCGGTGCTAGGTTTTTGCGCTTAAAAGAGCGTGTGAGCCAGGTTCACTCAAGGAGGGTGCGAATTGTAGAACCAAAGACAACAAGTTGGAGAAGGAGACTTCCAGGAGGCCTATCTTTCTCATTTTTCGACCGATTGAGGTGCCGAAAGAGCCCAGACAAGGGTTTTGGGACGCTGGGAAGCCATTGGAGCAGTCGGTTTGTCAATTTGAGCATTGTAAGACATGTTTTTGAGCACTTTTTGAGCAATTAATAATAATGATCCATTGGAAGCTGGACCAGGAGATGTAGCCCAGAAGAGGGGTGAAATCCTTTATCAATTGCTGTGCACATGTGTTTATGTTCTATGTTTATATTGCTATCTATGTGTATTTTGCATAAGTAATCCTTAATTTATTTGTTGCAAATTGATCCTGTTGCTTTAAACACATAACATTTCACTTGCAATAATTGTTCAAGTTTTTCAAGTCATCTTCAATTTTAGATCAGTGGCTAGTCCTGAAACTAGTCTAAAACACATGTTTTAGGTAAAAACGTCATAAATTCTTCATAACAGATCCAAATTCAGTAAAAAAAAATGTTTTGGTTACAATATAGTCTATAGTATTATGTGTACAATTTTCAGATTCATACAACAAATATTCTAGAATAAGCCAAGCTTCAACAAGGTATGCCATTTTTTTCTATAACTCCTTTTCTGAGAGATTACAAGTAGTGACACCTAGAGGAATTGCATAAAACACACGGAAGAACATTGTGTACTATTTTCAGATATTTATTCATTATAGGTACATAGTTATGATTATTTCAAGTTAGGGTTGTTGATTAATCCAAAACTAGTCATGTGAGACTAAAGTAAAGTTTGATGAAAATGCTAGTCTCTTGTTGTTAAAGTTAAGGAAGGTTTGTAGGTATGTGATTATATACACCAGGTATATTACAAATTTACAAATCAGATTTGGATGATGAAATTGATGAGGGATTTTGGTTGAGGTACATGGTTGAGACAAGTAGTTGATGAGTTGGCACATACATGAGGTGTATAGTTGATGATGTTGGTACATCTTGATGAGTCATAGTTTATGAGTAATTGATACATGATTGGTACATACTTGGTATATGGCTGGAGGCACTTGTTAGTAGTATTTTTGACACATGGTTTATGGATGATGTAGCATACTTGTATTGGTATATTAGTAGAAGCACATATTGATCTTGGTGATGATTATGAGTTGTTGTGTTATGCTTGGTTGATGCACTTGTTTATGGTACATGTTGATTATAGGTTGAGGTACAAGTTGATGCATGTTTGATGCATGGTTCAGGTTATTGGTACAGGTTGTTTGGTGCAGGTTGATTGGTACAGGTTTACAACAATATATCTCACAGTGATAGTGTGACAGTGGTTCCATCATTCTACTTATATGTCAGGGCGGTTGGACGGGGAAGGTACATGTGGTTGTATCCACCTTTCGGTTGTAGCCGAAGAATATAGGGGTTTGTAGCCTCCTTCTGGTTGTAGCCGGAGAATTGGGGAGTTGGAGCTTCCCTCAGGTTGTAGCTAAGAAACTAGGGGGTTGGAGCCTCCTTCCAGTTGCAGCTAGAAAACAAAGGAAGTTGGTGCTTCCAATGAATTTAATTCTTAAAGACATATAAGAAAAAACATTCCATGGTTTTCTCCTGCTTTGGGTTTCCACATAAAACATTGTTGTACTGTGTATGTGTGTGATTTGTCATTTGTTCATTGTTTATTTACTCTGCAACTATTGGATGATAATGCTACATTGATATAACACTTGCATTTTATGGTGAAAAAAAGGATTAAATTGCTCTATTACTGATTCACCCTCCCTCTCAGTAATCCAACAATTGGTATCAGAGCTGGTTCCTTCAAGAAATAGTTTAACCATTGGAAGGAGATCATGGATTATTATGAGAATTTAGTACCAATGTTTAATGGTCAGAATGGTTTTAAGTATGAGATGTGGAGCAGAAGGAAGAAAGTATTTTTACATGCACAGGGACATTATATTTGGCTATCAGTTGTTACAGGATATGATAGTTCAAAAAGGGAAAAGACAAAAACCAAGAAGGAATTGAAGAAGAATAACAAAATATCAATGGATTTCATTTGGGAAGGATTACCTAATCCGGTGAGAGAAAAGGTTGGTAAATGTTCATCAGCCAAAGAACATTGGGATAATTTACATGACATATATTCTTCACCCATCTGAGATTCAAAAAATGCCAAAGAAGATGCAGATACAGATCAAGAAGAATTGTGTTCACCATGTCAAACAGATTCGGAGGATGAAGAGTACATAATCACCAGAGGTATATTGTTTTGCTTTAATTGTGAAAAACATGGACATCTTGAAATAAAATGCCATGAAGGAAATGCGACATAAAAACTAATTGAAAATGAAGACAATTATGAAGCATAATTGATTAGTGCTTTAGATGAACTAAGAGAAGAAAACAAGTCACTCAAGAAAGAATTGATGAAACAAAAAGAAAGTGTTCACATTTTTGAAGAATCCCAATAGGTCATCGAGAACTTAAGAACTCAACTAGAAGAAGCAGAAATGAGAGAGAAGATATTGACATATCATATTAAGGAAAGAACTAATGATCTAAACCAACTTGAGGTAGAGTTTGGTCAAGAAGAGAAAGGACTTGAAGAAAAAATAATCACATTAAAAATTCAGCTTGAAGAATCGAAAAGAACAAAAGAAGTCATGAAGTCTCAGATAATGAAGAAAGAAGAAGAGGTTGAGAATCTTGAAGAAGAAGTTTTCACATTGAGAAGTAAAATCGTCAAGCTCAACAAGAACGTTGAAGAGACAAAAACATCCACATCAGTTATAGAGAATGAAGAGAAGCACTCTAGGTTGTCAGAAAAGAAGAATGAGGAAAATAGAAAGAGTTATGTAGAAGTACTCAAAGGAAGGAAACATGGTCAACCAAAATATAAGAAAGCTATTGAAGATATATCTTCAAGAAGATCATCCATGTTCAACCCACAAAGAAGCTTCAATCATGATCATGATCAGTCAAGGAAAAAATTCAGAAGGACTACACCACAAAGAAGATCATTCACTCCCATGTATGCAAATTTATTTTATGGTCATTGTTTTTATTGTACTAACTTTGGACATAAGGTTGCAGATTGTAGGGATTATAAAAGAAATGTTCAAGCAAGAAATGCCTATGTGGCCCCATGTAACATTGAATGTTACAAATTTCATAACTATGGACACATAGCTAGTGATTGTAGAAGCATGATCAATACTTCCATGAAAGAGAACATTGATATTAGATGTAAGAAAGTGTGGATAAGAAAACATAAAAAGAAGGTGAACAAAGACCAGGTCCTAGATATCGCAAGATTGACAATAAAACGAGATGAAGAAAATTCTACAGAGAAAAAGAAAGATGTCAGATACATAAAGGTTTGGAAAATAACTGAAAGAAAAGAAGGACAGGTAAATAAGGAGCAATTTCAAGAGATTGTACTTTTAGGCATTGTAGTGAAAGATGAATCCACAGGCATAAAGAAAGAAGTCAGAGCTCAGAGTGATGATGAATATACCAATGAAGATGATGATGAATCCACCAATGAAGATGATGATGAATCTACCAATGAAGACGATGATGAATACACATCAGAGTAGGAATTGTTCTGAGCCATCCAGCTTAGAGACTCCCACGTAATATGAATATTAGACAAGGGGAGTCTATGCGATAGTTGTGACATACCAAAGAACCATCATTCAAGCAGCTTGTAGAGTTTGAGAAGACAGATCCAGAGGAGTTAGTTAGCAAAAGCATAGTTTGATAGATTAATCAAGACTTCATGATAATATAGTGATAAATGGGTCAACATTGCGGAAAGTTACGCAATTAGAGTCCTGGATAGTATGCATAGAGATGGATTTGTAAGAATACTTAGCAGGTTTGGAAATATATATGACAGTGGAGGAGAGCATGGATTCATAGATTGGTTCAGAGAGTGGTTCATAGACAAAGGACCATTATCATAATGGATGATAATTACACAGGAAATGGCTCAAACAACGCTAATGGATTCTAAATTGATAGATATTTTTTGGACACATGCAGTGCATACAACAATTCACATTCAAAAATGAGTAATGCTCAGAAACAACAATGACAAAACTCCCTACGAACTATGGAAAGTAAGCACAGACAACAACCTCTACATCAAGAAATTTGCAAAGGATATGCATAATGAATTTGAAATGTCATTACTTGGAGAACTATCATTCTTTCCAGGTCTTCAGATATGTCAAAGCAACCAAGGAATTTTTATTTCTCAAACTAAGTATATCAGAGAAATGCTAAAGAGGTTCGGAATGGAAGCTTAAAAACTAGTTACCACTCCTATGCAAACCAATTTCAAGTTGAGAAAAGATGATGATTCAAAGTCTACAGAGCAGAGGCAATACAGGTCAATGATTGGTAGCTTATTATATGTGACAACATCCATACCAGATGTAATGGAGGCAGTTGGACAGGTGGCACGATTTCAAGCAACACCAAAGGAATCACATGTATTAGTAGTGAAAAGGATTTTCAGATATCTCAAAGGAACAAAAGAGTTTTGATTATGGTATCCAAAAGGAAAGGATATATCACTTATTGCCTACACAGATGCAGATTGGGCAGGATGCATTGATGACCGACAAAACACCAGTGGAGTAGTGTTCTACTTGGGAGAGTGTTTAGTATCATGGTTAAGAAAGAAACAATCATCAATATCCTTATCTACAACCGAGGCAGAGTATATTGGAGCAACAACATGTTGTACACAGGTTCTATGGATGAAATAAACTTTGATAAATATACAGGTTGAGTATGATGATCCCATTCCAATATATTGTGATAATACAAGTGCCATCAATATCTCAAAGAACCCGGTGATGCACTCCAAAACAAAGCACATTCTAATCAAGTATCACTTTCTACGGGAACAGGTTGCAGAGAAGAACATCAGCGTTGAATATGTGGGCACAAAAGAACAAGTGGCATACATCTTTACAAAACTGCTTCCACAGGAAGCCTTTGAATATCTTCACCAGAGACTCGAAGTAATTTCTACTGCAAAGTGAATGCTTTTGAATGCTTATCTTATATGTCTTATATTTACATGAGGAAGCACCATAAATAGGACAGTTCAGGTTGGAAGATTAGTTTCAAGAAGAGTTCAGTCAGGGGGAGTATCCCCAAGGAGAGTTTAGTTAGGGGGAGCAGCCTCAGATGGAAAGATACCTTTGCCATTAATGACAAAGGGGGAGAGATTTATCAGATGAAATATATAAATGCTTGGAGAGAGAGCACATAGGCATGTAGACAGGGGGAACAACCCCAAGGAGAGTTCATTCAGGGGGAGCAGCCCCAAAGGGATATATCCTTTTCCATTGATGTCAAAGGGGGAGAGATAGAAACATTGATGAGGAGTATAAGCATGAATGTTATCATGACTAAGTGTTGCCATAAATGTTGGTGTTTCCATCAATGCCAAATGGGGAGATTGTCAAACAATTGGCTTAGGTTGATGGAAAATTGGTATGGATTGTCGGTTGTCATTGATTTTAACCATTGGAGAGTGGTATTGTATATTGATGTCAACCCTTGGAGAAAGTTCGGTAGTGAATTTTGGTAGCACAAAGGTTTGGGTAATGGACCCAAGTTTGTTTGATGTATAATGGTATGAGTTTTAATTTATTTGAAGGTAAGAATATTCTATATGGGTAGTACATGTCATGCCATTTACGGTTCTATGAGTAACGTCACATAACTCCTCATGGTTAGAGAGTTATGGCCATGTGCAGTTAGAGAACCCTCATAATTCATTTAGAAGTGGGTTAGCCCTAAAATAAGGAAAGTGGTTTAAGATGGTTAGAAGGTAACTCCTTGAGGTAAAGTGAAGTGATGAGTGTACTATAAGTCAAATTGGATACAAAAGAAATTATTTAAATAATAAAGTTAATGGAGAAATTACTAAGTGAACAAGTGGTTAGAAGTAGGTTAACCCTAAAATAAGGAAAGTGGGTTAAGATGGTCAAAAGGTAACCCCTTGCGGAAGCTACTTGAAAGTATAAATAAGAGGCAAGGCTCTCTCATTTTAATCACACTTGAGATATTGAATATCTATAAGTGACTGAGGTAACCAAAGGATATCTAAGCCAAATTTTAGAGGGAAGGTGACGTAAAGAAGGCCAAAATTCAAGGGAGGATAAATTCTTTTGATGATGCTTTCTAAGGTATGTTATTTACAGTCATCTCACCATTTTCACAATAATTTTTTTTATAGAATGATTCAGACCATGAAATTGGGCTTCCGTTGAGGAAACATATCGAAATAGTCGTGGTACAAATTTCATCATGTGGGTCGTTGTAATTTTGGAGTTACACTTCGTGGAAAATAAGGTTTGTGGCTAGTCCTGAAACTAGTCTAAAACATGTGTTTTGGGTAAAAACGTCATAACTTATTCATAAAAAATACAAATTCGGTAAGACAAAATGTGTTGGTTATAGTATAATCTATAGTATTTTGTTTACAATTTTTATATCCATACAACAAATATTCAGTGCGGGGCACGCTCTACAAGTTCACTCTCTAGAATAAGCCAAAATTCAACAAGGTATGCCATTTTTTCTATAACTCCTTTTCTGAGAGGTTACAAGTAGTGACACCTGGATCAATTTTATAAAACACACTAATGAACATTGTGTACTATTTTTAGATCTTTATTCATTACAGATACATAGTTATGATTATTTCAAGTTAGGGTTGTTGACTAATCCAAAACTAGTCATGTGAGACTAAAGTAAAGTTTGATGAAAATGCTAGTCTCTTGTTGTTAAAGTTAAGGAAGGTTTGTAGATATGTGATCATATACACCAGTTCTATTACAAAGTTACAAATCATATTTGGATGATGAAATTGATGAGGTATTTTGGTTGAGGTACATGGTTGAGACAAGTAGTTGATGAGTTGGCACATACATGAGGTGTATAGTTGATGATGTTGGTGCATATTAATGAGTCATAGTTGATGAGTAGTTGATACATGATTGGTACATACTTGTTACATGGTTGGAGGCACTTATTAGTAGTATTTTTGACACATGGTTTATGGATGATGTAACATACTTGTATTGGTATATTATTAGAAGCACATATTGATCGTGGTGGTGATGATGAGTTGTTGTGTTATGCTTGGTTGATGCACTTGTTAATGGTAGATGTTGAGGTACAAGTTGATGCATGGTTCATGTTATTGGTAAAATCTGTTTGGTGCAGGTTGATTGGTACATATTTACAACAATATATCTCACAGTGATAGTGTGACAGTGGTTCCATCATTCTACTTATATGTCAGGGTGGTTGGACGGGGCTAGTACATGTGGTTGTATCCACTTTTCAGTTGTAGCCGGAGAACATAGGGGTTTGTAGCCTCCTTCTGGTTGTAGCCAGAGAATTGGGGAGTTGGAGCTTCCCTCAGGTTGTAGCCTAAGAAACTAGGGGGTTGGAGCCTCCTTCCAATAGCAGTTGGAAAACAAAGGAAGTTGTTGCTTCCAATGAATGTAATTTTTAAAGACATACAAGAAAAAACATTCTGTGGTTTTCTCTCGCTTTGGGTTTCCACGTAAAACACTGGTGTAATGTGTATGTGTGTGATTTCTCTTGTTCATTGTTTATTTACTCTACAACTATTGGATGATAATGCTACATTGATATAACACTTGCATTTTATGGTGAAAAAAAAGATTAAATTACTCTATTACTAATTCACCCCCCCTCTCAGTAATCCAACAATTGGTATCAGAGCTGGTTCCTTTAAGAAATAGTTTAACCACTGGAAGGAGATCATGGATTATTCTGAGAATTTAGTACCAATGTTTAATGGTCAGAATGGTTTTAAATATGAGATGTGGAGCAGAAGGACAAAAGTATTTTTACATGCACAGGGAAATTATATTTGGCTATCAGTTGTTACAGGATATGATAGTTCAAAAAGGGCAAAGACAACAACCAAGAAGGAATTGAAGAAGAATAAAAAAAATAGCAATGGATTTCATCTGGGAAGGATTACCTAATCCGGTAAGAGAAAAGGTTGGTAAATGTTCATCAACCAAAGAAATTTGGGATAATTTACATGACATATATTCTTAACCCATCGCAGATTCAGAAAATGCCAAAGAAGATGCATATATAGATCAAGAAGAATTATGTTCACCATGTCAAACAGATTCAGAGGATGAAGAGTACATAATCACTAGGGGTATGTTGTTTTGCTTTAATTGTGAAAAACGTGGACATATTGAAATAGAATGCCATGAAGGAAATGCGAAAGAAAAACTAATTGAAAAGGAAGACAATTATGAAGCATAATTGATTAGTGCTTTATATGAACTAAGAGAAGAAAACAAGTCAAGAAAGAATTGATGAAACAAAAAGAAAGTGCTCACATTTTTGAAGAATCCCAATAGGTCATCGAGAAATTAAGAACTCATCTAGAAGAAGAAGAAATGAGAGAGAATATATTGACATATCATCTTAAGAAAAGAACTAACAATCTACACCAACTTGAGGCATATTTTGGTCAAGAAGAGAAAGGACTTGAAGAAGAAATAATCACATTAAAAATTCATCTTGAATAAATGAAAAGAACAAAAGAAGTCATGAAGTCTCAAATAATGAAGAAAGAAGAAGAGGTTGAGAAGATTGAAGAAGAAGTTTTTACATTGAGAAGTAAAATCGTCAAGCTCAACAAGAACGTTGAAGAGACAAAAACATCCACATCAGTTATAGAGAATGAAGAGAAGCACTCTAGGTTGCTGGAAAAGAAGAATGAGGAAGATAGAAAGAGTTATGCAGAAGTACTCAAAGGAAGGAATCGTGGTCAACGATAATATAAGAAAACTATTGAAGATATATCTTCAAGAAGACCATCCATGTTCAAGCCACAAAGAAGCTTCAATCATGATCATGATCAGTCAGGGAAAAAATTCAAAAGGATTACGCCACAAAGAAGATCATTCACTCCCATGTATTAAAATTTATTTTATGGTCTTTTTTTTATTGTACTAACTTTGGACATAAGATTGCATCTTGTAGGGATTTTAAAAGAAATCTTCAAGTAAGAAATGCCTATGTGGCCCCATGTAACATTGAATGTTACAAATTTCATAACTATGGACACATAACTAGTGATTGCAGAAGCATGATCGATACTTCCATGAAAGAGAACAATGATATTAGATGTAAGAAAGTGTGGATAAGAAAACACGAAGAATAGGTGAACAAAGACCAGGTCCCAGAGATCGCAACGTTGGTAATAAAATGAGATGAAGAAAATTCTACAGAGAAAAAGAAAGATGTCAGATACATAAAGGTTTAGAAAATAACTGAAAGAAAATAAGGACAGGTAAATAAGGAACAAGTTCAAGAGATTGTACTTTCAAGCATTGTAGTGAAAGATGAATCCACAAGCATAAAGAAAGAAGTCAGAGCTCAGAGAGATGATGAATCTACCAATGAAGATGATGATGAATCCACCAATGAAGATGATGATGAATCTACCAATGAAGACAGTGATGAATACACATCAGAGTAGGAATTGTTCTGAGCCATCCAGCTTAGAGAATCCCAGGTAATATGAATATTAGACAGGGGGAGTCTATGCGATAGCTGTGACAGAACAAAGAACCATACTTTGAGCAACTTGTAGAGTTTGAGAAGACATATCCAGAGCAGTTAGTTAGAAGAAGCACAGTTTGATAGATTAATCAAGACTTCATGATAGTATATTGATAAATGGGTTAGCATTACAGACAGTTGCACAAGTAGAGTCTTGGAAAATATGGACAGAGATGGATTCGTAAGAATACTTAGCAGGTTTGGAAATATATATGACAGTGGATGAGAGCATGGATTCATATATTGGTTCAAAGAGTGGTTAATAGACAAAGGAACATTATCATAATGGATGATAATTACACAAGAAATGGCTTGAACACTGCTAATGGATTCCAAATTGGCAGATATTTTTTGGACACATGCAGTGCATACAACAATTCACATTCAAAACAAAGTAATGCTCAGAAACAACAATGAAAAAACTCCCTACAAACTATGGAAAGGAAGTGCAGACAACAACCTCTACATCAAGAAATTTGCAAAGGATATGCATAATTAATTTGAAATGTCATTACTTGGAGAACTATCCTTCTTTCTGGGTCTTCAGATATGTCAAAGCAACCAAGGAATTTTTATTTCTCAAACTAAGTATATCAGAGAAATGCTAAACAGGTTCATAATGGAAGCTTGCAAACTAGTTACCACTCCTATGCAAACCAATTTCAAGTTGAGAAAGGATGATGATTCAAAGTCTACAGAGCAGAGGCAATACAGGTCAATGATTGGTAACTTATTATATGTGACAAAATCCATACCAGATGTAATGGAGGTAGTTGGATAGGTGGCACAATTTCAAGCAACACCAAAGGAATCACATGTATTAGCAGTGAAAAGGATTTTCAGATATCTCAAAGGAACAAAAGAGTTTTGATTATGGTTTTCAAAAGGAAAGAATCTATCACTTATTGCCTACATAGATGCAGATTGGGTAGGTTGCATTGATGACCAACGAAGCACCAGTGGAGTAACGTTCTACTTGGGTGAGTGTTTAGTATCATGGTTAAGAAATAAACAATCATCAATATCCTTATCTACAACCGAGGTAGAGTATATTGGAGAAACAACATGTTGTACACAGGTTCTATGGATGAAACAAACTCTGACAGATATACAGGTTGAGTATGATCATTGATGATCCCATTCCAATATATTGTGATAATACAAGTGCCATAAGTATCTCAAAGAACCTAGTGATGCACTCCAAAACAAATCACATTCCAATCAAGTCATTTAGAAGTGGGTTAGCCCTAAAATAAGGAAAGTAGTTTAAGATGGTTAGAAGGTAACCTCTTTAGGTAAAGTGAAGTGATGAGTGTACTATAAGTCAAAGTGGATACAAAACAAACTATTTAAATAATAAAGTTAATGGAGAAATTACTAAGTGAACAAATGGTTAGAAGTAGGTTAACCCTAAAATAAGGAAAGTGGGTTAAGATGGTCAAAAGGTAACCCCTTGCAGAAGCTACATGAAAGTATAAATAAGAGGCAAGGCTCTCTCATTTTAATAACACTTGAGAATATTGAATATATATAAGTGTCTGAGGTAACCAAAGGATATCTAAGACGAATTTCAGAGGGAAGGTGACATAAAGAAGGCCGGAATTCAAGGGAGGATAAATTCTTTTGATGATGCTTTCTAAGGTATGTTATTTACATGTCATCTTACCATTTTTACAACCAATTTTTTTTCTAGAATGATTCAGATCATGAAATTTGGATTCCATTGAGGAAACATATCCAAATAGCTGTGGTACAAATTTCAGCTTGTGGGTCGTTGTAATTTTGGAGTTACACTCAGTGGAAAATAGGGTTTGTGGCTAGTCCTGAAACTAGTCTAAAACAGGTGTTTCGGGTAAAAACATTATAAATTTTTCATAAAAAATCTAAATTTGGTAAGACCAAATGTGTTGGTTATAGTATAGTCCGTAGTATTCTATTTACAATTTTTAGATCCATGCAACAAATATTCCGTGCGGGGCACGCTCTACAAGTTCGCTCTTTAGAATAAGCCAAAATTCAACAAGGTATGCCATTTTTTCTATAACTCCTTTTATGAGAGGTTATAAGTAGTGACATATGGATAAATTACATAAAACAAACTGAAGAACATTGTGTACTATTTTCAGATCTTTATTCATTATAGATACATAGTTATGATTATTTCAAGTTAGGGTTGTTGACTAATCCAAAACTAGTCATGTGAGACTAAAGTA
>JZKD02S0141874.1:209179-233259 GCA_000966675.3 Picea glauca | reverse complement strand
GTCATAGTTGATGAGTAGTTGATACATGATTGGTACATACTTGGTACATGGTTGGAGGCACTTGTTAGTAGTATTTTTGACACATGGTTTATGAATGATGTAGCATACTTGTATTGGTATATTATTAGAAGCACATATTGATCGTGGTGACGATGATGAGTTGTTGTGTTATGCTTGGTTGATGCACTTGTTTATGGTACATGTTGATTAAAGGTTGATGCATGGTTCAGGTTATTGGTACAGTTTGTTTGGTGCAGGTTGATTGATACAGGTTTACAACAATATATCTCACAGTGATAGTGTGACAGTGGTTCCATCATTCTACTTATACGTCAAGGCGGTTGGACGGGGCAAGAACAAGTGGTTGTATCCAAAGTACATAGGGGGTTGTAGCCTCCTTCTGGTTGTAGCTGGATAATTGGGGAGTTAGAGATTCCCTCAGGTTGTAGCCTGAGAAACTGGAGCCTCCTTCCAGTTGCAGCTAGAAAACAAAAGAAGTTGGTGCTTCCAATGAATGTAATTCTTAAAGACATATAAGAAAAAACATTTCGTGGTTTTATCCCGCTTTGGGTTTCCACGTAAAACATTGGTGTACTGTGTATGTGTGTGATTTCTCATTTGTTCATTGTTTATTTACTTTGCAAATATTGGATGATAATGCTACATTGTTATAACACTTTCATTTTATGGTGAAAAAAAATATTAAATTCCTCTATTACCGATTCACCCCCCCTCTCAGTAATGCAACAGATAGATGTAATTTTCTTTAGTGATGGAGATCCCCTTTATGATATTAATGATGTCTCTAGAATCAATAATATAAAATTATTTCCGTTAGAACATACACCTATATGCACTGTTGATTCATATTTTGGGCAGTATAAGGATGATATGTTCACATATTTTTTTCAACCATCTAGTAATGATACATTACAACATTCTCACAATGGATTTCATCCGTTTATTAGAAGGTATGATACATGTTCTTTTGAGCACTTGGAGTTATTCTATGAATAATATTTTTAGCCACCTTTATGTGCAGATTTCAAAGAACATTCTTATGAGGGCATGATTCACCCATGACAATAAGAGTTTAATAGTGAATATCTCCAACCTTATTTTTCCTCATCTTTCTATATGACTAGGAATTATATTTTTGATGATAACTTATCTATGGGGATTTTTTTTTTCAAACTATGGTTTGTTGCAGGGATTTTCAACCACATACAGATCAACAAGCCCTAAGTTGAGAGCAATTTTTTTTGAGATCTATATCCATGTCCCATTTTTCATCCATTTCCTCAGAGATTTATGAAATCCAAGATATCCATTCCTTGAAGCCTTCAAGTCATCCTTATGATCCTTCATCTTATCACAACCCTTTTCAGAGATGGGTAGAGCAATCCCGTGGGGACACATCTCAACATGATCTTTTCCCTCATTCCCACCATCACGAGTCTCACTTTTTATTTGGTTATGTTGTAGTGAGTATCCCGTCTCATGATTATTTTGTGCTTGACATATTTTTTCTTTGGTTGATAACTAAGCACAAAGGTAAACATATTGACTCTAATGAAATGCTAGGATGGATTCATTGGTTGTATGATTATACCTAGCTTCTCCATTGTCATGTAGATTAGGGTAGGATAGGATAGTTAGGTCATGTTGTGTGATTGCATTTAATTTTATTATAATGATGTGATTATTGATTTATCATGTTAGTTAAATGATGCACATGTTAATTTAATGGAATTTTTCTTTCTCACATTTGGTTTATATTTTAATAAACTAGGGTGGATAACATCCCCTTGCCCTTCTGTTATTGATGTTTGCACGTTAGATGTAGTAGTATTTTAGAGTGATGTAGGTTGCAGGTCTCAAACTACCAGAGATGCCAAGGTTCTCATGCGTTCTATGGTGAGCGCATGTCCCCATGATGGAGCCAGATGCTACCCTCTCACACCTAGGGGTAACTAGAGGAGATCATGTCTCATGGCCTGCAATGAAGACAATGATCTCAGAGATGATGATGATCAACATGTTCACAGAGAGTATCCCAACATCCCCCCTTAGATGCCTCTTTTAATAAGCATAGTGCATCAAACCAAATTAGAAAGACTGATTGGGAGATGATGATCTGACATATTATGAGGTACATTAGTCCTTGTTTAATATAAAGTGTCACATTTAATACATTGGACATTTGAATAATGATCATAGGTTGAATTTGAATCATAAGCTCATAAGTTATATTTTTTTCCTTGTTTCAGCTTGGTGGCATTCATTAGCTATCCTAGTCTAGTGTTGTCACTCTTGGGGAAGATGGGTACTATAAAGAGGTTCTAATAAGGGTAACGTTCCATTTCCCCCTCATACTTATCACTTACCATCCTGGAGCTTGTCGTAGTGTACTAGAATTTGGCGATGGTTTTATATGTATCCCAAAAGGGGCCATGGTTCATTTTCCTATGAGAAGAAGGGATATAATGTTGAGGTTGATGTAGCTGCTATAAAAAAATAATAAAGAAATAATGTTGTAAAAGAAAGAAAGAATGGGATAATGAATGGCCAATTGTAAAAGCCTAATGCCAACTTGAGCTCTTCCCCCTCTAATGGTAATCACCACTTATCCTGATGCACTGAATGCACATATTTACAGGACTTTTATGCGAACAAGAAAAATGAAATAATGATGCTTGAAACCTGCAAAGGGGATCCTAAAACATTAAAAGAAAATCAAAAGGAAAGAAGGGAGGTTTGGAATGAAAAAAATAACGAGGAAAGGGTATCTCAAGTAACAAGCCCTCCCTCTACAAAGGCGCTCATGGAAGTGGACCAAATATGGTACCCCGCATGTTAATGATTTCATTTCCATGAAGTGATCCCAACACGTTTCATTATCACACTTACTCTTAGATGGTTTCTTGGGAAATATCCATCTACTTGGGTACTGACACATCTAATAGGGACTTTTGATGGTCCTCCCATACCTAAACTTGTCAAATTGCATAAAGTCTTGAACTAATGTGAAGTTTGAAGGGGATGCCTAATGTGAACTATTTATTTGGATTTTGTATTAATAGATGGATTACTTTGTATGATTCTAAGGACTATTTACCCTTGTGATTATTGGTTTTACTTGATTTCATGGTTTTGAATGAATTGGATACACCTAACATGGTTTTTGGAGGACGTCCCTGCGATTTCACATAGGACATTGTGCACTTTATGTAGGACATAATATGCATGATGCAAAGAATTGGTCCACTTAATGACTTGGATCCCTCCAATATAGACTATCAAACCTCTTGGACCTTAGATGATGGAAAAATAAGTTTTTTACTTTGCATATACAATCATGCCAACACACAAATGAGCAAGAATCCCACACCTTAGGCATTGTACCTGTTGGCGACGGAAGTCACTCCTGGATTGCTAACAGGAGCAGAGCCCGATGCCCATTAGTTTTATGTCATGGTTGTTCATAGATGGGTGATCGAATGGCAGGAAACTCAAAACAATAGTGTTCCAACTCTGAAACCAGGCCAGATATGCATGAGCAAGTGAGGTCTTGCGTAAACTTCAGACAGTGAGCTGTAGTAAAGGGTGAACAGGTGGAAGATTTATATGAGAGAAAAGCAGAGGTCTGTTATGAACAACAGGTTCCTAACAGGCTATAGAAGCAAGAATTTAAACACAAGATCAACTTAAGTTCAAATGTAGAAAACTAGAGAATACAATAATGTCACAGTAAATCCTTTATCATAACATAGTTGCATGAATTCATGTGAATCAGTCGATCATGAACTCTCCAAGCATAAGATGAAAATCAGACGGAGTAAGAAGAACTGTCTGTCATAAAACAAGAAATCTCAAACACAAAAATGCATAAGCTGGAAGCTCGAATAACTATTAAAACATTACAATAGGGAGCTCTGCTCTACCATCGATACTTACAAAATACAAAGACTGAGTTTATATACTCAGGAAAATTCTCCTTGCAGAAGCGTGACTCAGTCACCCATTGCTGGGTGTCCCTTCAATCGAACTCGTACTGATATCTTTATTTTAATACCACCTTGACTACGCATGGCTCCTGTAAGGAGGGTAGATGAGCTATTAAGTGTTCGGATAGTGTGTGCAGACCTCTCTGTCGAGCTGAAGAATTCAGCATGGCTCCCTTGAGAAAATTGATGCACAAGACTTCCTTGGGCAGATCGTTTTCCAGACCCTCCATTCCCCTTACTTAATGACTGAAAGGAGGTTTCAACCGCCCGCTTGATTTTCATTAACTGCTTCCTTAGGGAGTGTCCGAGATGACATGCTCAGGAGCTTCGGCACTTCACGTCTCGTGGATGGGAAGGAGCCAGTCCTTACTCTTCAAAGTCGAGATGCACGAAGAGACGATAGGGCCTAATTGCGCACCACGTGTCCGTGCGGGATAGACGGATGAGATCACCTTTGGCAATACAGTGGGCTCGAGTCTTGAGTGCTTCCGGCGCTTCGTGTCTCGCGGTTGGGAGGAGGCTGGTCCTCGTTCTTTAAAGTTGCGAGGGGCGAGGAGGCGATGGAGCCCAATCGTGCACCACGTGTCTCCTTTTGATGAACGACTGGAAATGCTTTGAGGTGTCGTGGGCCCCAGCTTCTCTACTTTCGACGTTAGTGAATATGAAAGGGCCAACCTTGCTTATCGAAATCGCGATGAGCGATATGCCGAGATGACTATTTTTGGTGCCACGCGTCCCTCAAATCTGACGTTCCCAAACTCATCCAACACTGCAGTGGGCCCTAGGTCCTGAATGCTCTCGCTACTTCGCATATCGGGCGATGATGGAGTTGCTTTTTGCGCATTGGGGTTGCGATGAGCGAGGCGCCGAGATGGCTCTTCTTGCGGCCAGGTGTCCCCTCGATATGGACGACTGAGATCTTTTTGGTGAAATATAAGCGCTATCTGTTGCGCTAATCCTGGCGCAATTCTACTAACCGTGATTACTCGTTGATCGTTGATCTGCTCTATACATGGATCCTGGCCATTGACGACATACTTTTCCCGCTCGCTTGATTGGAAGTCGAAAAACAAGATTTTTCCATGCTACACTCGGGCGCTTCTCGTGCAACTTGCAGACCCGAATGCTCTCGATCCCAAGACAAGAATTATCGCTAACATTAGGCTCCATGGGGGATAGAGTCATCCCTGCGATGCTCTAAGAACTCCTTCTACAGCTTCAGTGCCTTGCTATTGGGCTGTGGAGTCACTTATTAGGCCACAAACATGCAAAAAGAAACTAAAAAAAGAACTAAAAGACAATATTTACAAACAGAGGAGCCGCCTACAGCTCAAATAAAACATTTTTTCAGAAAATGCCCATTTACTGGGCTGTTGAAAACCTCTTCACCCTCCAAATCCTGCAACCCATATGTGTTGTTGGAGAAAATCTCAGAGATTTTGAAGGGGCTGATCCAGAGGGCGTTGAACTTGCTGTGCTTGCCTTTATCCTGTCTGGGTGTGTCCCACTTAAATACCAAGTCCCCGATCTCGAACTCCCTTTTCCTGACCTTTCTGTCAAAAGCCTATTTGATCTTCTGCTGATGACTGTAAGCTACATCCCTCACTTGTTCTCTGATCTGCTGCGCTTCCACTATTTGATGAATTCTTCTGATCATATGATCTGGTTCTCCCTCGTATTCCTGAAAGAACTTCGCCACCGGTAAGGTGAGCTGAGTAGGGAAAACCGCCTTTGCTCCGTAGACTAATTGAAACGACGAAGTACCCAGAGACTTCTTCGTTGTGACACAATCGGCCCACAGAGCAAATTTTAACTTTGAATCCCAGGCTCTTTTGTTATCCTCTAACAATATTTTGATGATCTTTATCAAGATTTTATTAGAGGATTCCGCTAAACCATTGCCCTGGGGATAGTAGGGGGTGGAGTGAACTAGCAAGATCTGGAGCTGCTCACAGAACTTAATTAGAGGTTCAGATTTGAAAGAAGCAGCATTATCGGTGACGATCATGTTGGGACAGCCAAATCGGGCTATGATATCCTCCAGGAAGCTGATAATTACTTTGTGCAATGCGCTTCTGGTGGGGACAGCTTCTATCCATTTGGTGAAATAATCTGTTGCAGTTAGGATCCATCTGTGCTGACCACTTGAGGGAGGATGAATTTCTCCGATGAAGTCCAACCCCCACTGTTGAAAAGGTGCTGAAGCTACTATGGGTTGTAATGGCAGCGATTTGAGCTGCTGTATACCTGAGAACTTCTGGCATTTGATGTAAGCTCGGATATCCTTGCCAACATCGGGGAATCAAGTGGGACAGTAATACCCAGCTCGGATTATCTTGTGATCTGTGGTTTTCTAGAAATGATGGCCTCCGCAAAGGCCACTATGAAACTCAATCGTAACCTTCTGGGCCTCCTGCGGGTCCAAGCATCTCAGAAATACCCCTAGAGGGTCTCTCCAGTACAAGGTTTGATCGATGAGGCAATACCTGATCGCCTTGAGCTTTAAATCCCTCGCTTTTCTTTTTCCCATTCCATCCCGCGACTTCAACTTCTATAGAAAATATAGAATGTCACGATACTAAGCACATTCTGCCACTGATAAGTCATCTTTAGAGCATTGGCTGGGTGGCTCAACTTGTTGAGATCCTGGGCGAGTATTGATGAAACTAAATCCCAAGGCTTCGCAGTTGGATTCATCCAGTAGCTTGGCTAAACCTTGCCCCTTAACCAACTTGGTGGGCTTTATCTCTAAATAAAATTCCAGAATTTTAGCGATCCATCGACCTCTTTTCCCATCTATGTCGGGTTGTACAATGATGTCCTTCACGGAAGCTGAAGGAACGTATGCTGTTACTTTTGAATGCAAGACATAGAATCTGAAAGATTTAAGAGATTTCACTAAGGCATAGGCCTATTTCTCCATGATTTCATACCTACTCTCTGCGTCTCTTAACGCCTTGCTGAAGAAGGCGATGGGCTGCTCACACCCTTCTTCATTTCTCTGTAGTAAGACCGCCGCCACTGTATCACAAGAAGCAAAAGAAAAAATCAGGAAATCCTTGGAATAATCAGGACTGATTAGCACAGGTGCCTCAATCAATGCCTTCTTTATTTGGTCGAAAGATGCCCGGGGCTCGACGGTCCATCTCACTTCGTTTCCCTTCCTTAGCATGGCTGTGATGTGCTTTACTAGCTCAGAAAAATTTGAGACAAATCTCCTTAGGAAGTTAATCTTTCCAAGAAATGCCTGGACCTCTTTTTTAGACCTGGGAAGTGACAGGGTTTGAATTGCCTCCACCCTGCTGGGATCAATTCTCACTCCCTTTGCCGATACTATATGTCCCAATAACTTCCCTTCCTGCATAGCAAACAAGGAATTCTTAGGATTCAAGGACAGACCAAATCTCCGACACTTCGAGAAAACTCTCCTTAAGTGGCAGCGGTGCTCCTTATTAGACCCGGAGAAGACCGTGATGTTGTCTAGGTAGATCACTACAAACTAGTCTTTTTCTCCAGTGAAGGCTATATCCATGGCTTGCTGAAATGTTGCTCCTGCGTTCATTAGCCCAAATGGCATTTTGGCATACATAAATGTTCCCCAAGGAGTGGTGAAGGCTGTCTTCTCCCTGTCCTCTGGCATGACCAATATCTAATTATAACCAGAAAACCCATCGATCATAGATATCCTGGATGCACCGGTTACCCTTTGCAGTATGTGTTCCATCTTAGGTAGGGGGTAATTGTCTTTCTTTGAGCTTCTGTTGAGATTCCTAAAATCAACACAGAGTCTAATTTCTCCGATTTTCTTCCTTACTGGGACCAAGTTGGCCACCCACTCGGAATATCTCAAGGGGACAATGATTCGTGCATCCAACAACTTTTTAACTTCGTTCTCCATGACGGAAAGCAACATGGGATTTATCTGTCTTAGCTTCTGCCTGAATGGCCTAGCCTCTTCCTTCAATGGGATCTTGTGTTCAATGACAGATGTGTCGTATGTCTTGAGGTCTTCATATGTCCATGCAAACACACTGGTGAACTCTCTCAGCAACTCTGTGTACTCAGCCCTCTGTCCACTAGTCAGGCTGCTTGATAATCTGACAAACTTGGGCTCTTCCTGCGTGCCAATGTTGCATTCGGTTGTATCGACATATTCATTTGAGACTTTTCCCTTTACTGCCACATCGTTCCCATCAAACAGTCTCTCTAAAGGGACTAGTCCTCTCGGGATGTGATTTCTAGGCAGCTGTATGATCTGATGATTAGCGATTTTATTTAAAAACTCCTCAGGATGAGGGTCACCTTCCAGGTCAGGATCTTGGTCAATATGCAATGCAGAGAATTCATCCACGGATTGGAGAAACCTCTCGAGTTCCAAATCATCCTCAAACACCTTCCAATGCTTGACATTGTCCGGCACCGAGGGCCTATATCTTATATCAACATCATTTTCTATCATAGGCGGCAGAGGAAGTTTGAGCACTCTAGCTGAAACATCTAGAGAATCGGCCAAAGTATTTTCTCCCCTCGGAATGAAAGAAATGTTAAAAGCTAAGAAGAAACTATCAATAAGGTCCCATACTTCATTTCGATAATTTATTAGCCGGGGATTATTGGCACGATAAGCATTCCTTACCTGCTGAATAATCAATTCAACATCTCCGAATATAGCTATCTCTTTAATTCCCATTTCCTTTGCGGCTCTCATACCCAGAACAAGTGCTTCATATTCTGCCACATTGTTGGTGGCTTCGAATTCCAGCTTGTATGACAGGGACATGGCTTCTTGACGAGGTGATATGAAAACCACTCCAGCGCCAGCGCCTTTGCTAGAAGAAGCTCCATCAAAAAACATCTTCCACACAGAGGGGCTTTGAGGGGAAATCGGATGATCAAGGCTGGGATGTTTTTTGATTTGTAAAGAGCTTTCAGGGGCATCAGTAAGATGCAACAAACTAGACCCCAAGTCGGTGTCAAGTGCAAAGATGGGGTGATTGGTGGGGTCTGCTTCATCACTGACAATATAGGCTAGCTGGGCTTCTCTGTATAACCTCCTTTGTTCCCCCCCGAAGAATGGAATGGTGGCATATGTGAGATCCATCTGTAGTGTCCCTCCAAGTTTTTTAATCCAATATCTAGACAACAACATACCAAATTTGGGGGGAACGTCGACTACCACAATATCCATGACCACACTTTTCATGGGCAGCTGAAATAGGGAAACCGCCAGGTCTTTGATGACTACTAAACACTGCACTCTCCTTGAATCGAAAGAATATAAATCATGATAAGTTCTTGTCACCTCCACTCCTAATTCTTCCATGACTACCTTGGGCATAAGGTTATGGGAGGCTCCTGAATCCATGAGACAATTATGCAACACTTTATCATGTATGTTCAGGGATGTGTAGAAGGGAGGGGATGAGTCATCTCTGTCTTCTACCATGGGGCCTAAGACGACTGCTGGTTTCTCATCTTGAAGGTTTACTGAGTTAGAGGGAGGCTGGGGAGACTCGGATTGTAGTAGCTGGAGAGGGATCTTTTAAAGTCTTCATTTTTGACTAGCTCTGAGAGGGGGATGGGGATCCTGATTTTTTGAATTTCATGTTCAAAATTAAAGGATGGAATGGGCTTAGGAGCTTCCCTTACCTTGGTGACAGGTTCTCTGACTGCTGGCACAGTGCTCTGAGTTCTTTTATCTTTAGTAGCGGCTGCTGCAGATCTAGTAGGCCTTTCTGCTATGAGGGGCTGGTCCGGGTTGTCAAATTCTCCTTCTTTCCTTCTCGACCTGAGATTGTATCTATTAGAGATGTGACCGGCCCTTTCTCCTTTACCCAGTTCATGGATCTGAATGTTCATTAGGGATTTTTCATATGAAGACTGAGTCAAATGGGGAAAAGGAGGAGCTTCCTCAACACTGTGAATTTCAGGGTCCAATTCGCCTATCTCCTCTCCTTCCTCACGAGTAACCAGGTTATTTTGGAGAGGGGTTTGAATCCTTTGATCCTCTCTGTCCTTTTGTTCCCTTGGGAAGGCCTGTGGTCCATTGTTATTAGGTCTCCTGAAACCTCTATTATCAATGTTCTGAGGATTTCTGTAGATGGGCTTCCTTTCTAACTCCCACCTTTCCATCTTGGCAACAAGCGATTTTATTGCTCTAGCTGTCTCATCTATCTGATGGGGCAGGGTAGGGGAACTGGGTGAGGAATCTTTAGGCCTGTTCTTGGATGTATTTCTATCACCCGCATTCTTGAGTCGATTGACAACCAATATATTAGATTCTACCTCCATGGCCGCATCCTACATGAGGGCCAGCGTAACAACTCTTCTCTCCCTTAGCAGTAGGCAGAAATCAGGATCAAAAGCGCTGGAGTAAGTGATCTTTGCAGAAGCTTTAGAGGGTTTTATCTCAGCAGGGATTCTGTTGTACATTTTATTAAATCTCTTGGAGAAGTCAAAGACAGACTCTCCTTCCTTTCTCTTCAACGACCCAAACTCTGTCATGTAATACATGAAATCTTTTTTATCTCCCCATTGTCTCAAAAAGGCATTGTCTAGTGCTTCAATCCCATCAATAGATCCAGGAGGCAGGGCCTTGAACCATTTTCTAGCCTCTCCTTGGAGACTGTGGACACAAATTCTCATCCAAACATCCGAGTGCATGATAACATTATCATCCACGAAGGTATAAAAGGATGCTAGGTGCTCTTCAATAGCTACGTCCCCCTCGCTTGTAAACTTGGGCAGCTGCTTGAGATAACCATCTGCCGAGAGGGCATTGAGGGGCTGAGGTAGCACAAGGGGAGCATACCTCGCGGCTATTATAGCTTCCATTCTGGTCATAGGGGGATTAGAACCAGCCATAGGAATATTAGGTGGAGGAGAACTTGGAGGAGAGGGAGTTCGTGAAGGTGCTGCGGGAAATGAGTCTCAAAGTGGAGTGGGAAACAAAAGCGGGTTTAAGGAGAAAGCTAACGAGTTCAAGTCAGGAGGTGCTCCTCTTTGTGCAGGAGTAGGGAAATCTTCTGTGGTCCTGGGTCTACGCCAAGGTACAACTTCAGAGGAGAGGGGAGTGACAAGGATTTCTCCCTCCAATCCCAGACCAAGAGGGGAAAGCTCAGCAGGAACACTCCCGAAATTCAGGAAATGGGAAACTTCAGAAGACAGTCTACCAGGAAACTGAGGCAGAGAGAATGGAGCTTGTACAAAAAAAGACTGCGGATTACCTGGTTCGGTGACGACTTCTCCTTCTGAGGCCTTTCCTTTCCCGTGAACTACCTCCTGAACAACTCCAGGTGTAGCTAGGGGCAGCTGAGGGTTGGACCGCGTGTGTCTGCCTCTGAAATCCATAGTGGACGTGGAAAGTTCGCCACAACGGAGTCGTCAAAATGGAGTTTCCAGGTGCACAGTAGCAATCTTCAAGAAGGCTTTGATGTCTGATGCACCTTCAAAACCAGAGGCTCAATGTCGTTCAAACTCGGGGAAAATTTTCAACTTCGTCCCTGGCAACGGCGCCAGAAATGTTGGCGATGGAAGTCACTCCTGGATTGCTAACAGGAGCAGAGCCCGACGCCCATCATTTTTATGTCATGGTTGTTCATAGATGGGTGATTGAATGGCGGGAAACTCAAAACAATAGCATTCCAACTTTGAAACTAGGCCAGATATGCATGAGCAAGTGAGGTCTTGCGTAAACTTCAGACAATGAGCTGTAGTAAAGGGTGAAAAGGTGGAAGATTTATATGAGAGAAAAGCAGAGGTCTGTTATGAACAACAGGTTCCTAACAGGCTGTAGAAGCAAGCATTTAAACACAAGATCAACTTAAGTTCAAATGCGGAAAACCAGAGAATACAATAATGTCACAATAAATATTTTATCATAACATAGTTGCATGAATTCATGTGAATCAGTCGATCATGAAATTTCCAAGAAAAATATGAAAATCAGATGGAGTAAGAAGAACTGTCTGTCATAAAACAAGAAATCTTAAACACAAAAATGCATAAGCTGGAAGCTGGAATAGCTGTTAAAACATTACAATAGGGAGCTTTGCTCTACCATCGATACTTACAAAATACAAAGACTGAGTTTATATACTCAGGAAAATTCTCCTCGCAGAAGCGTGACTCAGTCAACCATTGCTGGGTGTCCCTTCAATCAAACTCGTACTGGTATCTTTCTTTTAATACCACCTTGACTACACATGGTTCCTGTAAGGAGGGTAGCTGAGCTATTAAGTGTTCGGATAGCGTGTGCAGACCTCTTTGTCGAGTTGAAGACTTCGGCATGGCTCCTTTGAGCAAATCGATGCACAAGACTTCCTCGAGCAGATGGTTTTCCAGACCCTCCATTCCCCTTACTTAATGACTGAAAGGAGGTTTCAACCACCCACTTGATTTTCATTAATTGCTTCCTCAGGGAGTGTCCGAGATGATATGCTCAAGAGCTTCGGCACTTCGCGTCTCGTGATGGGAAGGAGCCAGTCCTTATTCTTCAAAGTCGAGATGCGTGAAGAGGCGATAGGGCCTAATCGCGCACCACGTGTCCGTGCAGGATAGACGACTGAGATCACCTTTGGCGATACAGTGGGCCCGAGTCTTGAGTGCTTCCGACGCTTCGCGTCTCGCGGTTGGGAGGAGGCTGGTCCTCGTTCTTCAAAGTTGCGAGGGGCGAGGAGGCGATGGAGCCCAATTGCGCACCACGTGTCCCCTTTTGATGAACGACTAAAAATGCTTTGTGGCGTCGTGGGCCCCAGCTTCTCTGCTTTCGACATTCGTGAATATGAAAGGGCCAACCTTTCCTATCAAAATCACGATGAGCGATATGTCGAGACGACTCTTTCTGGTGCCACACGTCCCTCAAATCTGACGGTCCTAAACTCATCCGACGTTGCAGTGGGCCCCAAGTCTTGAATGCTCTCGCTACTTCACATATCGGGCGATGATGGAGTTTCTTTTTGTGCATTGGAGTTGCGATGAGTGAGGCACCGAGATGGCTCTTCTTGCAGCCAGGTGTCCCCTCGGGATGGACGGATGAGATCTTTTTGGTGAAATATAAGCGCTATCCATTGCGCTAATCCTGGTGCAACTCTACTAATCACGATTACCCGCTGATCGTTGATATGATCTATACATGGATCCTGGCCGTTGACGACATACTTTGCCTGCTCGCTTGATTGGAAGTCGAAAAATGAGATTTTTCCATGCTACGCTCGGGCGATTCTCGTGCAACTTGCAGACCCAAATGCTCTCAATCCCAAGACAAGAATTATCGCTAACAATACCCTGGAGGTTATTAGGCATTGGATTGAGGACATTGCACTAGCACATGATTGGATACCATGCAAAGAATAGATTCATATTCATTCCACCTTAGATGTTGGTATTTTCACCTTAGACGTTGAACATGTGGATGATGATGTCATGGATTAGGGCTTGCTTGCAATTGGGGCACCACTTTGATGAGTTGGATCTTTGATGATGATACATGACCTTTGACAAAGAGAGGTCATATTCCACCACACTCGACACCTTTGATGACAAGACGTGGCCTTTGGATGCCTCTTACACATTTTTTGAGCATGACATCACCCACATGTGTGGCTTTGGAGGGATTATTTTTATGTTTTAGCATGATTATCTATTGTTAGAGGCTACTTGAGGGGTTGAACCTAATTGTATCATGGATTCATTATCTTTTTATACATTATTGTGGACATATGCACTTGGTTACCTCATATATATAGATGGAGCACACCATTGTATATAAAAAGAACTCACTCTTATGTGAGATCACAACTATTTTCTTTCTTCTTCTCTTTTTTGCTAAGGAGAACTAGTGTGCACTTTTGGAGTAAGGATCTTGTCGATGATTTGTCTTCCTGTTGGTGGATAATCTTGAAGTAGGGTTTCCTCATGCATTTTTACTTGGTTGAATAAGTCTTCTTTGCCAAGTTTAAATGTTTATGGTATATTGTGGTGAATTCTATGTTGTAATTTGTTGTATGTTACCCTGTTCTTGTTGAAACCCTAGGAAGGATTATAAGTCTTTACCCCCCTCTCTATTTCATTCATCTAATCTAGTTGAAGAATTTAAATACCTAATCTAGTGATCATAAGTCTTTGTCCCCCTAGGTTAAATTCTTTAGCTAGTTTCGAGATCTAGGTTTTATAAGTTTTTATACCTCAATGTTTGATCCTAGTTCATTTGGATCTTGAGTTATACATCCTAGAAGAAAAGAAAATGACACTTAGGGTTTATAAGAATATAGAACCTAGGGTTTGTTCTCTTGAGAATAGGTACTAAGCCTATGAGTCTATATTCTTAGGGTTCCAAATGCTCACTCTTGTTTCCTATATAAGTGTCAATTCAAAGTGTAGCTTGATTCCATTGCCCAAGAGAAGGAAAATGACACTAGTCCTCTTGCTTAAAGTGTGTGAAAACTCCAATAAACTCACTCCCTTTCAAAAGATAACTTGTTGGGTGAATGCTTTATCACTTTCTTACATTCAATGTTGCTAAACAATTTGCAAATTCATTGAATAACTTGTTGCTGTTGTTGATTAGGGATGATTCAAATTGTTGATAACTTAATATTGTGGTTTAAGAAGACTAAATTCATTGTTGGACACTTGGGCCTTATTCCACTTGTTATGACTTGTTTTTAATATTTTATTGGCAATTATTGAGGGTTGATTCCTTACTGCTATTACAAATAGACTTTGATGATATAAACTGTTATTTATTGCAAGATTAAATTGCAACAACCCTCTTTCATTGATATCTAGTGTTTGGGGATTATATTTCACTTCTTAGACTTGGTTTTGGTTATTTTATGCATTGGAACACTGCTCTTACACATGTACAACCAATTACCTTGCCTAAACTCTTCCAAACTTACCCCATTTCCTCGGACCTAGCCTATCTTTTCAAGTGACCAAGATAGGGGGATGTAGACTTGCTATAGGATTCTTTGAGGTCACAAGGGAAGCCTCCCTTATGTTGGACCTCCATCCATTACCAAAAAAAGGTAAGTACTTATCTAGGTGATAGTGACAAATACTTCCAATTGTTACACATGTTTGGCATCTTGTGAAGAGATTTTCATAAGTGATAAATCATGTGATAATATGTTCCATTTTTTTCTTTTCTGCAACAAAAAAATTGAAAACTAGTATTTCATGCGATAATTAAATTCAATGTATGTTGGCACAAGGGCAGACCCAGGGTTCAACTCTAATAGCGTACCAATAATCCCTAACTACTGGCCCTTTCGACAACACCTGTGAAGCAGATGCAGTCTCACTTGAAGTAGCAATAGGTGGTTGCAGTACACATGTGTCTACAACCAGAGGAAATGCAAGTGGAATCAAGGCAACCACACACAGAGATCAGATTATTCTTTCCAAGCATAACCTACTTCACACAATTATATATCAGATCTAACATACTAATGTATCATTAGAGTAACATAAGTAAACAACACAACATCAATCACTCACAACACAAGATATACATGGTTCACCCTCTCCCTAGGGATACGTCCACATAACTCTGCTTTATAATATATTAGGTGAAATATTACAGTTCTATCTTCACTCTTAGCTCTTAGATCTTCTCTCCTTCTCTCTTCTCTCTATCTCCCTTCCCTGTGCACCCAACTGCAGGGTTGATCTTCGCACCCAGATGAAGATCTTACAATACCGAATGCTATCACAACACAATACTTCTCTCTCTACATTAACATCAACCACTCTTCCTTACATAAAAAAACTCTGAATGAACCCATCCTCGGTCCTCTTGAAATTTATTTATACATTACGATAGCTCACCGATAGCCTTAGGACGAAGCCTAGGTGTCAAAACCCTAGATACCAAAACCCTAGGTGTCTAAAACCCTAGGTCAACTTGACCCGCGTTGTCAGGGCTTTGCCAACCTGTCTTTCCTTCCTTCCTGCAAGGTTCTCCAAAGCATCTATCGATGGATTTTTCTTCTTGTCGAGTTGTCCACGATCCACCTTCCTTGCTGATATGTCTTCCTCGATCTCCTCATCCAATGACCTTCTTTCTCGGACTTCGCTCCATCTTTTTTGCTTCTTTAACCACTTCGACCTTATCTCAGTCAACCTTCCTTCCACGCAGTTCACGTTTCGCTTTTTCTTCCATAATATTCACTTTCTTCCATAACCAAGGGCCAACAATGTACACAAAAGAATAAATGAATGATTACATACCTCTGATGCACAATGTTGTTGGGATGGATCCTCTTGCGATGCAATTATGTTCATTTATTTTACCATCTCCTTGTACATGTTTTGGACATCCCTACCAGCATGTATTGGTTTTCCCCTCATTTGTCCATTGGAATTTTCATAATTTTCCTTAAAAACAAAAAATAACTTTTATTTTTTAAATCGACATGAAAGTAAATATAGAGAAAAAAATTAATTTGGTAATTTTCAGAACATATTATAGAAAGACGTGTTTAGTAATAATACTTTTTAAATGATTCTTTTTTGTTATTGTAAGTTCTTTCTATTGCAAGTCTCACGAGTCTCATTGACCATTTCTTCATAAATGCTTCATGTAGTTTATGTATAACCTAATTATTGGAGTCATTGGATTGATTTTTGCATGGTAAGATGAAAGTACGTCTATACTTTCTTTCCTCTATATCCCTCAAAGTTATGTAAAACAATTTTCAATTCTCGTTAAATTTTAGCACTACTCTGAATGAACCGAGGACCAAGTCATCACCATTTACATCCTTCATAATTTTATAATTCTTAGGATGACATTCCATCCCCTCACTATTGGTCCCTGCATAACATTAAAAAAATGTGAATCCGAGTGTTTAAAACATGTTAGCAATTAAACTCAAAGAAAAAATTCATGTTGATTACCTTTTCATCCACACAATTCTTCTCTTGCAACATTTCCATAAATCTTTTACGCTATTTTGCACTTATCTTGTGAACAATATTATCAAGTTTCTTCAATTTTTTGCTATGTATGACATGCCTTAAGCAATACACATCATCAATTTAAACCTACATATAATTCAAATATATTAAATTTTTAATAAAACTTAAATAACTTGCCTTGTTCTCTTGTCGGTATGAGCTACCATCGCGCTTGCTGCAATATGTTGTTTTCCTTGAAATTCTATTGGGAATTTCTATATAAAAAAGTAATTCACCATTATATATAAAAAGTATGATTTTTTTTTAGAAAATAATATTTCAGTGCATATAATAAAGAAGTATGCACTGGTACGTTAATCATATGTATACACACTGGTATATGATAACAGTTCCCTTACGAAATCGAAAACATTTATTTATAAATTGTTGTATTCACACAATGCTTTATAAATTAATAGAAACACTATTTCCTAAGTAATTTTTATTGCACACTTCCTAACCCTATTGATTTTTGTAGCTTCGGGCAAGTATTCTCACATGACCCTAGGTGTTGGGGATGTGGGAATCATCATGGACATTGCATCACACTTTCGGTTTGGTGAAAACCCCCTTGGATTTGAGTGAGGGATTCATGGGTCTAGTGATGGGCTTTGTGGGCTTGTGTTGGGGCGTCACACCCACAAGGAAAGCCTAATTTGATGTTGACTTGTGGAGGGGCTTCTATGGTAACCCCTAAGGATTGTATATAAATGAGAGAGATAATTGTGACATATCATAAAATGTCATAGTGTAGTGACATGATGGAGTTGGCATAAGTGAGTATGCACTTGTGCCAAGGAGGATTGGTGATATCAACAAAGGGAAAGTCTGCAAGGTGGTGAATCTGGACCTGAAGAGATAAGCGAAGAAGGTTGCACGTGTGGAGCGACGTTTTTGTACAATACATGGTTTGCAAGAGGATGAAGCGTGTATATGCATGGGTTGTATAAGGACAAATCACATATAGGGTATACATGATTTGCAATGGAGAAAACACTGTATGTCCACGGGTTGATAGTGGGGTGAATCACGTATCTGGTTTTCTGGGTAGGTAAAAATCCATACAGGATGACATGTGACTTTAGTAGGCCGTACATGTGGTCTACAATAGATTCGTGGGCATAATATATTTCCATAATATTTTTGAGGTTTGGTATTTTGATTTGTATGGTTATTGAAGGACAAGGTTGTCCTCATATTTGGTGACATTTTATTGGTTGAGAGGACTGGTTTTGTTCTCAGTCTTGGTGACACCGCTGAACCTTATTGATTTTTGTATCTTCGGGCATGTGTTCTCACATGACCCTAGGTGTTGGGGATGTGGGAATCATCGTGGAAACCACATCACACTTTTGGTTTGGTGAAAACCCTCTTGGATTTGAGTGGGGGCTTCATGGGTTTGGTGATGGTATTTGTGGGCTTGTGTTGGGGCTTCACACCCATAAGGAAAGCCTAATTTGATGTTGACTTGTGGAGGGGATTCTATGGTGATCCCTAAGGATTGTATATAAAGAAGAGAGATGATTGTGACATTTCATATATTGTCATAGTGTAGTGACATGATGGAGTTGGAATAAGTGAGTCGACACTTCTGCCAAGGAGTATTAGTGATCTTAACAAAGGGAAAGTTTACAAGGTGGTGAATATGGCCTTCAAGAGAGAGGCGAAGAAGGTTTCATGTGTGGAGCATTTTTTTCGTACAATACATGGTTTGTAAGAGGATGAAGTGCATATATACAGGGGTTGCATAAGGACAAATCACGTATATGGTATACACAATTTGCAATGGAGAAAAAAACGTATGTTCGTGGGTTGAAAATGAGGTGAATCACGTATCTAGTTTTTGGGTAGGTACAAATATGTACAGACTAACATGTGACGTCAACAGGCCATAAGTGTGGTCTAAAACAGATTCATGGGCATAGTATATTTCTAGAATATTGTTGAGATTTGGTATTTTTATTTGTATGGTTATTGAAGGACAAGGTTGTCCTCATATTTGGTGACATTGTATTGGCAGAGAGGACTAGTTTTGTCCTCATATTTGGAGGATTGGATAAAGTTAAAAAATAAAATTATTGTGTCTCTTGTGCATTGATGATTCATCTATGATCTTATTGTTTTCGCTACATATGTTTTCAGTCAATAATTTCAGTGTAAAGTTGTTCACTGATGGTTAGATCACTATGAAGCAATTTTTAGATATGAAATTAGTCACATAGAGTTGCATGTGAAAATTGACATGGTATTAGATCTTGGGATATGAAGAGAATTGGACCGTCTTTGAGACACATTTTTGGATACAAAACTAAAGGAGTGTTGTTCTTGTTCTTGTTCCTGGAAGGTCACATGTGATAGCTCTAAGAGGGAGCTACAATGAAATTTGTAGGTGACAACATGTTAGATGGTATTTGGTTTGAGACATGGAGCAAACTATATAGAGAAGGAGTTGTGGATTATTGCAACTCAACAATGTGGCAGGTTGGGAGTTTTGGTGGATTGGAGGAGAGCCCGAATCAAAAAAGTATGTTGTGTAGCATATTTCCAAACCTATGGATGGACTTTCAATGACTTGTCATGGTGCTTTATGATGGGTGAAACTTAGGTGCTTTGGCACAGACAAGATGGCTTCAGACGTTTGGTAGGTTGATGAGATAGAGTCTTTATTGGGATAGAGAGTTTCACATTGTCTAGGTATGACAATGTATGTGGTATTTGATCTAGGAGGATGAGGACATTTTCAAAGATGAGTTGTGGAGGTCTAGAGTGGACTGGACTGAGTGTCCAACCGCAACTCAGGACTGTTTAGACAAGGACACATGTTCATTTGTAGTGTATGCACATATATTTTTGTGACTTTGATGATGGACATGAGCAAAAGTTCATTGAATGGTCTTGACTTGGAGAAGCAGGATGCTCTCCTTGGAGGATTTCATGGTTGTTATCCAATGAGAGCCACTGACACATGACAAAGGAATAATATTTTTTTGTGAGTTTCAGAGTGTTTGACTCAGGTGTGTACGAGGAGTTTGGTAGGAGGACCAAGCAAGTAGTACAAGGATATGGAGTAGTGGTATTCTAGATGGAGTCAGGGGGTGTGTTGCAAGTGGAAAATGTGCTGTGGGTGCCAAGAGTGTGTTCTCAGAATCAATGTTTGAAGAGAAGGACTATGCAGTTTTTTTCTAGGATGGACATGTGTTATTGGATGTTGAGTTGGTCTTCCTAGGTTTTGGGAACCTTTTGTGTAGGGGATCTATGTAAAAGAGATATTTCCAGGGTTTGATAGGATATGGAATGATTGTATCCAGTAGGAGACTCAGTTGGTGTCCAAGGAGGATACAAATGGTTTGAGCTTCATGAATATGGTCATTTTTCTTCACAGTGTCCAAACTAGAGGGGAAGGGGAAGAAAGCAACATGCATCAACAACGAAGGTTGATGTGGCTATAGACAGATTCCAGAGGTATATCTTGTTGGTCTCCGCCCTTTCAGGTATAGTTCCCAGCAGGGGGACTTGGTTTGTGAAAAGTCGAGTATATTTCCATATGGAAAGTACTAGAGATTTATTTAACACTTTCACATAGACTGGCTCAGACTTGTGTGTGGAGCTTGGCACAATAGCCAAGCGTGCAATACAAGGGTATGTTACAGTATCGTTCCAATTGGAGTCATGAGAGGTGTTGAGGGTGTCAAATATGTTATGGGTTCCAGAACTTAGGGGGAGTGTTCTCTCAGTCTCAAAGATTGAGAGGAAGGGGTACCACATATTATTTTGAGATGGAAATGTATTGTTTGTGCCCATACAATCTAGCTTTATATCAATGATGGTTCTTGGAATTGGGTCCAGGGGCCAACATATGCATACTGTGACCAATAGGAGAAAAGAGACATATGAGGAGGAGAAGGTGGCTCCAACAATGGTGAGGTAGGTGGCCCCACCAACAATATATGTACAGAGGGAGAAGGTAGCTCCACTAGTGGTATATTCTCATAGGGAGACAAAGTTCAAAGGGAGTAAGCCCTCAGGATCTAGTGGAGAGAAGAAACCTCCCAGGATTGTGCAGAGGACAATGGACAAGGAGTAGGTAGCTCCGAAGGTTGTGTATATTTAGAGGGAGTCAAGAGACTCAGAGGGAGTCCAACTTCGGTAGGAGTCATGAGGCTTAGAGGGATATTTAGTCACTCAGCGGGAGCCACAATTCAATTCCATATGGGTGAGAGGCATATTCCAAGACTTTCAAACATGTGTCATGGGTTGAGGAGGCCATACAGGAGGTTTAGAGGCAAGCAGATTATAGGAGTAGGGTGTCTTCTAGGATGGGATCATTTCAAACAATAAGATTTTCTTTAGTGACCGAGGATGGAGCCAGTCAGGAGGAATGGAGAGTAGGATTTTCTTTGATGAAAGAGGGAGAAACTAATCAGACGGATTGGAGAGTAGTTGTGGTAGATGATCCTGAATATGAGACATAACTACTTCTAGGTGATGATGGAGGATGTAATGCCTCCCTTGATAAGAGTGAGTGTTGATGCTTTTATAGCATCAGGAGGCATTCCCACTTGTCGAGTGTGGTGAGAATACCTCCCTCGCTAAGAGGGAGTGTTTATTTTCGTATCTTTGGGAAGGTATACTGACATGACCCTAGGTGTTGGGGATGTGGGAATCATCCTGGACAACACATCACATTTTTAGTTTGGTGAAAACCCCTTGGATTTGAGTGGGGGATTCATTAGTCTATTGATGGGATTTGTGGGATTGTGTTGGGGATTCACTCCCATAAGGAAAGTCTAATTTTATGTTGACTTGTGGAGGGGATTCTATGATGACCCCTAAGGATTGTATATAAAGGAGAGAGATCATTTTGACATTTCATATAGTGTCATAGTGTGGTAACATGATGGAGTTGGCATGAGTTTGCACTTATTCCAAGGAGGATTAGTGACCTCAACAAAGGGAAAGTTTGCAAGGTGGGGAATCTGGCCTTGAAGAGAGAAGTGAAGAAGGTTACATGTGTGGAGCGAATTTTTCATACAATACACGGTTTGCAGGAGGATGAAACACATATATACACGGGTTGCAGAAGGACAAATCATGTATATGGTATACACAATTTGCAATGGAGAAAACAACGCATGTCCATGAGTTGACAATGAGGTGAATTGCGTAACTGCTTTTTGTAGATGTTTGAATCTGTTAGGATCGAAACAACAACCTCACGAGGATATGAATCCCCTTGCATTTTTATAGAGGTGGTACTCCTCTTTGGATAAAAGATATAACTTGAATATCTTGGATTAGGGATATTGCTTAGACAACAAAAACTAGATCTTTATTGCTTGTATTTGTAGATGAAATGTTTCTTCAGTAACCTAATCTAATCTTTAATTGCAACAAAAATTATTTTAACATGGAAATTATTGAAGGGAGGCTTCAATATAAAAATATCTTAGTGCTCAAAATCATATGTACAACCCTCTTAATCACATACAAATAGAAAATATATCCATATCTTCTCACAAGAAATAGGAGAGAACAATTTTGATCATCTCAAATAATTTTAAAAGAGTATTGTAGTTAAAACAAAAGAGAATTTGATAGGAATTATTCAAACATCTCACACTTGAAAATCCCAGGATTTGAAACATCAATGAAGTCATGCCCCGAAGTAATTATTTGTTTAGTTTAATTCATGAAAGATATTCAACAATATACAAATATTTGACAGTCACATTCATGGATGTAAGTGCTTCCATGATCATTTAATAAAATTCTTTGAAGAATACAAGAAAGAACACTGAAAACTCAATCCCATGCTTGGTTCATAAATACAAACATAAAGCCATGAGAAATTAGTGTAGAAGAAGAAAATGAATTGAGAAGATGACGATTTTTCTTTTCTGATCAAAAGCTTGTATGTATATTCATGGCTGATCCCTTCTTGTTTTTATCTTTTTCCCATTCCCTTCTGATCTTGGACCCTTGATGAAGTCCTTTCCTTCCTTTTAAAAAAATTGGTCTTCTAACTCCTTAAGGAAGTTAGGGTTTTCTCTTCTTGAATTTATAGTACACTTTTCTTCTTGAAATATTCACTTTAATTAATTCCTCATTAAATCCCCATTGATGAATTTTTATCATTTTTATTCATATCTTGAAATGGATCCTTTTCCGTCTTTAATAAAAGTTTTTAAATAAACTTTTATTTTCAAAAAATTAATTAATTTCCATTTAAAAAAAAAGGGGATTGTATTTTAATTTTTTGGATGTGATAATAAAAATTTCAGCCATGAAACCAATTTAGATTTGATATTCATCATATTATATTTACAATGAGTCCTCTTGGGCACGATTTTGATTCCTGGATCTCAAGATATGACCTCGTGAAGTCTAGGTGTCAAACATATTTATCAACATAGGATAAAACTATGGATGACTGTTATTTTATTTTTTGAGAACATTATGACAAATTTAAGCCCTCAATAACTGTCCCATCATCTTCTTCATCTAAATACCTTTCCAACAAGGTAAATTTTGCGCAATTCTGACTCCTGGATCTCAAGATATGGCCTTCAGAAGATTAACACTCAACAGTCGTTGATCGATTTTCATCGGGCAATCTGGGCCCTTGATTTAATTTCGTCCTTCCTGTTGAAAATTCCAAATTTTTCTTCATAAAATAATATCCCACATGTATTGGGATATTTTATACACAATGATATATAATGACAGGTATATTATACACTTAATTTGAACCAAGAAGATGTTATGGAGATTTGGCATTCATCTCCTTAAGTAATTAATTAAATAATTAATACTTTAACGGACCAATCATCCTCTACCCACACCTAGTCATCGTCCAATGGCATGACCAGTTAGCACGAGTCAGTATTCCACGTGTTTCCATGTGTCATCGCATGATAGGTCACCATCAACTACCACATGTCATGAGGTAATTTGCTGTAATGTGTCACCAATTGTGGGTTTCCATGTGTTTGCCATGTGTCATCCTCTCATTGGTTATTAGAGCTTCCATATGTCACCATTAATTAGCTTCCATGTGTTTCCATTAGTGGTTTTCCATGTTTCACAAGTTTTTGGTTGCAAAGTGGCAAT
>JZKD02S0141874.1:192229-209129 GCA_000966675.3 Picea glauca | reverse complement strand
AGCATGTTAGGTTTGTGGATGAAGGGAAGTGAGGAGAGTGAGTCTGCCAACTCGTGAACTCGATGAACCCAATAAGTTATAAATTATACTAAGTGTGGAGTGTATGGAGTGGGGGTAATATGAGAGGAGAGGAAGGGGGAGGGGGATCCAGATGGATGTCGGTGGCCTTCCACCTATTCCAATTGGCTCATTTTGGTAGTTTTTTCCCTAGTTTTTGGGTCCCTGACTCGTGGGGCCATTTTGAGGCCATAAACAATGTTTTTTAGGGCTCATCACAATCAAAATGACCTTTGATAGATGGTAGAAAACTGTGTAGTACTCAGATATACCTTTCCAATGGGCTATCATGTACCTAAAGCGAATATCGTATGCAAAAGTTACGACCCCAGGAAGTTGAGGTACTAACTTACCCAAACGGGGCCCACATGACTTTTGGCGCTTCATCTCCTAGGGTTAGGTTTTTTTGATGTCTAGGGTTTTTGACATTCCTGTTGATTGTAAAAAGGCCTTCAGAGCCTCATTGTAATCATCTTCTTGCGAATGAGCACAACTGTCACATCTCTTCTCAGAGATAAGCCACCACCATTCTAGCAAGCATGTTTCTGCTACATTTTACAGTTTCAACTTATTTCCTTATTGAATAGAAACCAGTTTTACTGTATGTTTGTTATTCTTTGTTAAACATCTTTTGATAATAAACTGTATTCATTTCATTCTGCAAATATATTCCAAGTTAGAGGGATAAGGAGGGAGAAGGTTTTTGGGTTCATGGAGCATGGCGGGTGTGGTGGGTGAACCCGCCATGATGTAAAAAGAATAAATAACATGGGTTGTGAACCTGTAACAAAAATAAAAATCATGGGTTATGAACCTATGAGATATTCATGAAAATTCTAAGTGTGGATTGATGGTTCTGAAAACTTAGACATGGTTCCAAAAATTGAGTGTGGTTCCAAGAATTTTTATCTTTGTTCTACATAGAAGAAACACTTTTGCTTCTTAAACACAAATCTGGATATCTTAAGCATATGAAATCATATTTCGAATCCGAAAAGTGCATGCGAAGTTAAAACTAAGAGATATGCAATGAAATTACAATATTTCAAAAAATTTCTTCCTTTAATATCATTTTTCTTATTATTCCAGGAGTGGGAAAATATAGATGACTAATTTTTAGTCAACAATTTTCTGGGTAGGTACAGATCCATACAGGCTGATAGGTGACGTCAACATGACGTAATTTGGTCTATAGAGTATTTGTGGGCAAAGGATATTTCTAGAATATTGTTGAGGTTTGGTATTTTGATTTGTATAGTTATTGAAGGATAAGGTTGTCCTCATATTTGGTGACATTGTATTTGTAGATTTTAACCTTGTACAATATTTACTGCAAACAAATTTTCAGTAAAAGAACATAAAATATACAATAGCAAATATAAACATTACACATAGATTTTTCCCCTGGAAACCCAAACCGGGAAAACCAACATATTCTATATTCATTCATATTGATACATTGTTTACAATAAAATATACATATAGGAGCCAACGGCTTCCAAAACCCTAACCCAATGACCTGGATTAGTCAACAACCCTAATTCCTTAACCGGAAATAGAAAACCATTGGCAATGAAACCATGTGCCGAAAAATCACCTAAAAACTACTCGTGCAAAGAATATAACACATACCCAA
Source organism: Picea glauca (assembly GCA_000966675.3). Taxonomy (NCBI): domain Eukaryota; kingdom Viridiplantae; phylum Streptophyta; class Pinopsida; order Pinales; family Pinaceae; genus Picea; species Picea glauca. Next base: position 207,436 of record JZKD02S0141874.1, on the reverse strand, counting down.
CATTCTCCCACTTGTTGTTTTCTTTGCATACAGGGGGTTATAGGGTTACATAGTCAACAATCTAGGGAAACAATGCCCATGAATCCTCTACACCAAGAGAACTTCTCAGTGCTCACAGATTTTGTTAATTAATCTCCAACATTCTTCAAAGTGTCCACTTTCATCAACAATACTTTATTTTCTCCAACCATGTCTCTCACAAAGTGATATTGAATATCAATATGCTTTGTCTTGAATGATGAGCTGGGTTCTTCGCCAGAAAAACTGCACTTTGACTGTCACAATCTATCCTTACAGCTTGCTGTACCAACCCAATACCTGAACACAATATGTGTAACCATATTGCTTCCTTACTCGCATGAGTGGCTGCCATGTATTCAACTTTTGTAGTTGAACGTGCCACTACAACCTGTCTTTTGCTCATCCAACTTATTTCTCCTCCAAACAGGTTAAACACATACCCTCTTATAGATATCCTACGATCCAGATCTCCAACCCAGTTTGCATCCACAAAGCCATATATATCCACCACTCTGTACTCGTACAAATAATATAACACATACCCAACAATATTGGCTAAGAGGAATTATTTGTACTCAGTCTTGGTGTTATTGAGAGGATTAGTTTTGTCCTCAAATTTGAAGGATTGGATAAAGTTACAGAACATAATTATTGTGTCTCTTGTGTATTGATGATTCATCTATGATCTTGTAGTTTTCGCTGCATATGTTTTCAGTCAATAATTTTAGTGTAAAGTTGTTCAGTGATAGTTATATCACTAGGAAGTAATTTTTAGATATGAAATTAGTCACATAGAGTTGCATGTGAAAATTGAAAAACCCATGAACAAATTTAAAACATGATGGATTCGATTTTATAAACAATGTTATTTTCATTTTAAACTCAGTGGTCAATAGGAAAATGTGCACTCGTGCTCTATCCCTGTATATTGTGCACCACTAACCGTGAAGGTGTTTTTTAAAAGGAAAACCAACAATGATAGGTTGGTTTGGGTTCCAATGTAATGAGAGGTCCCATTGCAATAGATACCAAACACCCCATATACAAGTAAAGAAACCCTATATAAATCTAGTGCTTAATTTTTTTTCTCATTATGAAATATAAAGAGGAAAAACAAGAGAAACAACAAGGAAGCTAGGGCTTCCAATACTGCATGTAACTATGAGACCCGTTTTTCTTTAGGATGCACTGAAAATTGCTTGAATCAAATAGGGGAAATATTAAGATAATCAATAGAATGAAATCACATACCTAAAATTTATCCTTTGCAGATTTGTATGTGACCTATGGTGATCCCTTTTGGATTTGTCTCTTCAAAAAAATCCACCCACTCCAAAGTCTTTGCTGGTAAATCTTTCTTACACAAATCTCCCCTCTAAAATTTGGAAAAAGAATGAAAGAATGAACAATGTTTTCATTTATAAAAACATACATTTATAAAAACTAAAATTCATGCTCATTTTTTTGTTGTATATTTCAGTGCATTGATGATAAACTCACATGTTTTTTTTTGTAACTTACTTTTCTGGTGCACTATACAGTTGATTGTGCATTAGTGCAATGTTTATATAAAAATTAACCAACACACAATTTAATTCACAAAATGCAAACGCAAATGCAAACATCTGGATTTAAATTTTGTGGAGGTTTTGCTTTGTAGAGGCAATAACGAATACAATTCTTGCTCATTTTTTTTGTTTTATATTTCAACACATTGGTGATAAACATGTGCAATGTTTTTTTTTTTTAACATACTTCTTTGGTGTGCTATAATGTTTATAGCGCACCCATGTTTACATAAAAACACACTGAAAAATAATTTAATTTAAAATGAAAATGAAAACATCCAAATTCAAATTTTGTAGATGTTTTATTTTGTGGAGGCAATAATGAAGGCCACTCTTCAGTGCCTCTCATAATTTACTACACCCGTGCGTTTTCTATATACTAACACACCATTAAGTTTTAAAAATGATTCAAAATTCTATTTGAAGTTAGATTGTTTTATGCTTCCCAAGATGATGGTTTTGACTAAAATGCATGAAAACAAAGTTTGTAATGTTAAATGGCTAATTCTTTAGATTCCAACTCATTCCATATTGTTGCAAGTGCTTCAAGTTCTCCCCTACTAATTGAAATACGTCTAGATTTTATGTTATGTATGCACGTGCATTTGAAAAATTGTTCATTGAATTTTGTAGGATCATGATTCATGATCAAGTTCAGATGCCCAAGATATTCCACCAGTCCCAAAATGCTGCAAGCTCTTATTAGGAGAAAAATACCACATAGAGATTTTTGATAAAAATGGACAACTAATTTACCCTTCCAACTGTAACATGCCATCTTCTAGCAACCAGCCTGGGTAAACGGTATTACACCTTGAACTGGATCTCTTTTCTGACACCCAAATACTATGTGGTTGTTCAAAATGTAAAGGGTTGAAGGTGAACCCTTGACGTGTCACATTTTCCCATTATATTAATGATCGAATACCCAAAGTTGATGGCCTAATACCTCCCATTGTGGTCAAGAATACAATAGGTGATATAGAAAAGACACGTAAGAACACTTCCACATGCTCCTTTTTTGAAAAGTTGGAAGCTAGATCAACTAAGTTTATTCCTAAATTGACCAACCCATCTCCTTTTGTTGAGCCAATAAAGATTCTTAGTGAGCCAAAGTATGATATCAATACTACCCAAACCATCTCTACTAGGAGATCCAAAAAGTTGTATGAGTTGAAAGAAAAAATGTCCAACTACACACCAAAGTTAGTTCAATTGTTGGAAGGTAGCGACGACTTCCCTCTTTCTATCCCTCTACAAAGTAAATGCCAGACCTATTACAACCAATATTTTTATGGAGCTTGGCCATCTTCCATGTCTATGCTCGATGTTGGAACCAAATTCTCTTTTTGTGGTAATAGTTATATGATTGCCAAGTCTAAAATATATATTTAAAATCTTAGGTTGTTCATCCTTTCACATATATCTGTTCCTCCTAAATAATCAATAACACTTATTCCAGTTTTTGTTCCTCTTTATAGTCGATCTGATTACTTGAATATTGTTAAATACAAACATAACATTTCCATGTATAGTATGCACATAAATGATTATGCTTATGGAAACTTTAACAAGAAAAACCTATTATATATCGATGGTCATCCACAAACTCATGGGAACATTTTAGGGTTCATAAATAGTTGTAGATCCTCATTATTTAGGGAAAATTGTTCATTTGAGAAAAAATCCAATGACAAAGAGTTGTTTATGAAAAGGAAGGCATCCAATTTTTTTGTTGTGCATGCAATACATAGTTTGTCTCTTGGTGAAAATTCATTAATAGAATATAAATTTCGTAGACCACTAACCACTCATCAAAAGTGCCTTTCTTTCAGTCTACCTTTAGATGTCCCCTTGGGGGCATAAGAAAAAGATGATTGGGTAATTGCATTTTTGGATTTTCAATGGAAATAATGTAAATGTATTGCTTAATTCAAAAACAATTTTATAAAGTGGTTGGTTGCATGTTTATTATTGGGAAAAAAATTTCCATGCTTCTAATAAATGTTTGGTATAATGTTTGAACATACTAAATGTATTGTGTTACTAATATTATCAATGTAATGTTCAATATTTTTACAATCAAGATTCTAACGATGAGTGACCTGTCTACCATCTACCATTTCACCCCACTACAATGTCAAGTCACGAGCTTTCTATTAAATGAGAAAAACTCAGAGATGAAGCATATTGGGTATGGCTGAATCAACCACCTATTCAATTACCGATGCGTCCTTAGTCACTAATTCAAAACCTATATAGTAAAAATAGTTCTTCACATTCTGGGGATGAATGTAATGATATAGAGGTTGGTATGGATGATTTTTTGTGGGATACCCAAGCCATAAAGGGAATGTTGTTACATGCATTCCAACAAAATGAACTAGGGGATGACACTGATATTGTCGATACCTTCTTCAAAATCCTAAAATCTACTTCCACCACCCCTCTCTTTGGTTGACATGGGTCAAGGTCTACCAAAATAGGGACAAAAATATTGTTGTACAACTTGAAACCAATGTATGGTATGCTAGACACATGTTTCTAGACACTTTTGAGGTAAATAACCATTAAGTCCCCTAAGTTTTTAAGGAATCTTTTCACACAATGAAGGAAGAAAATGGTTGATTTTATGCATGCTTAATGATAATGTACATTTCTATTTCCCACTAATTGCATGTTACTCAAAGATAAGGTACTTATGAGAGATAATGTCTTGCCTAATAACTATGCAGAGGCAAAGAAAATACTGAAAATGTTGGGTGTTGAGTATATATCATACCACACATGTGTGAATTATTGTATTCTATACAGAAACAAATATGCAAACAAAGAGATAGGTCTAGAATGTGGGCATGGTAGGTATCATAAATAAAAAACAAGGGTAAGACACAGGGTCCTCCTCATAAGATATTGAGTCACATGCCTGCTTCAAAGGATTTAAAGGCTCTTTCATTGCAAACAACTAGCCGTCTTGAAGGGGTGGCATGCCTCACATAGAAGTGAGCTAGGATTTATGCGAATACCAATAGATTTAATAACCATGAAGCATGTAGAGGAAAGATGGCTCGATAAATTCAAGGATGAATTATGGAGCCTATGATTGAACATATCCATGGATGGACTTAACCCATATTCCATACAAAATACCAACTATTCTGTTTGGAGTGGTAGTGATCAATAACAATATCCCCCCATGGTTGTCCATGAAGAATGAACATCTTACGCTGATTCTTATAGTCCCATGTCGAAGATACATGAAGAGAATGGATGTCTACCTCCAACCAATGATCGATGAATTTAAGAAATTATGGGAAGGGATACATGTATATGATGTATCAAGACCCATCCCAATGGAGAGGTGTTTTACATTGTATGGCATATGTGTGTACACCATACACAATTATCCAAGACTAGGAGTTTTCTTTGGTAAGCATATTTATTGATTTGTTTATATATGTAATGTTATTTGACATACTTAATTTGGTGCAACTATATTTTTGACACTAATGCACTTTGTATATAATAACATCACATGTCTTGTAACAAAAAGGTATCGTGGATGTAAATGTTGTGGACCTTCTATAAAGGCTAGGTGGTTCAACCACCTTATATGAAAGTTGATATACAACTGCTCGAGGGTATTCCTCCTAGAAGAACACCCTTATAGAAGAGTTTCATAAGCTTTCAATGGTAAACTAGAGAAAACCTCGATACCTAAAATAATGACATCGACATATTGGATTAGGGAATATGACATAGAGAAGGAGAAGCAAATGGTAGAATTGTTTAATTCTAATGGGGAACCTATGTTCGATGATCCTAAATTTTTTGACACCTATGTTGAGAAAATCCCCATTGGCGAGAAAAGGAAATTTGTATTTTATGAGCTTCCATATTAGGAGCATCTTAAAATTGGCCACTTACTAGATCCAATTCATATATTAAAAAATGTTTCATCTTCTTTATGGAGGCACATATCATTGAATAAAAGAGACACATTGGCTATTAGGAGAGATCTTCTTACTTCAAATACTAAAAAACTCGATTGGCCAAAAAAAGAAAGTAGAGGAGAGGCTAGTCACTATTGGTCTTTTAAAGAAGGTGATGTCTCATGGATTTTGAAGGAAGATGATCTTTCTATGGAAAAGGATGTTATATTGGGTGTGAAGGCACCTTATTTATATGGGTCGATTCTATGATGTTGCTTCACTGTAGAAGGACATTTTTTGGGGTTGAAATCACATGACCATCTAAACCTTCTAAGGGCATGTATGTCGAATACATGATTCTTCTTCTACAGTGTCAGTAAAAATATATTATGAACTCATAGTTTTAAGGAAAATAACAATGTTTGTGTCTATTTTGAAGTGTCATTACCCTTTGCTCGTGCATGGTTGTGTGAACCATGAATCCCCCCAGGACCTGTGACACACCATATCAAAATTATCTGCATTTGTACATTGGATCACATCAAAGGAGATTCATATGGTTAGCATTCCACAGTGGCATCGAGAGATAACTGATATTGTTTGTATGTTTTAGAAGGAACTTCCCACAAGTTTTATGGACTTGCAAGTCCATATTCTAATTCACCTACCTAATGAGGTTGAATTAGTTGGGGTGCTCTTATGTATTTGATGTTCTTCTTAGAGAGGTACATGAAAAGATTGAAGGGGTTTGTTCAACAAGGGGAAAAACCAGAGGGCTCTATGGCAGATGGGTACATAGTATACGAGTTGTTCTATTATACCAGTGAGTACATCAAGAAAATGGAGGAGACACTAGGGGAATTGGTTTGGGATGACCAATGGGGGGAGGGTTATCTAGATCGCGGGGGATGAGATCTGGATGGATTGAATGCCGAGATAGGAGGAGCATAGATGTTTCAATCTTTGATGAAAAGAAGCATGGAAAAAAAAACATGTAAATGAAGTAGTTGGGAGGTGAATTGAATGCCGAGAGAGGAGGAGCATAGATGTTTCAATCTTTCATGAAAAGAAGCATGGAAAAAAAAACATGTAAATGAAGTAGTTGGGAGGTGAGGCTCAAAGAGGAGCCTCACCTCTAAAACTAATTACTAGTAAATCACTCAGATCTAATTAATCTCACATTGAAAAATATAAAATATGAGAGAAGAAAAAATGAGTAACTTGATATTATAAGAAGGCTTTCCAGGCCTTTATTTAGCATTATAAAATGGTCCACTAGACAAAGTAAAAAAAGAGCTCATTAAATGAGTCTCTATTATTAGTATAATAGATATAAATACTCAACTAACTAAGTAGTGGAAAATAAAACCCGATACAATAATGGAAAGAGCTCATTAAATGAGTCTCTAATAATATATCTAATTACCCATCTAACTAAGTAGTGGAAAATAAAACCCAATACAATGATGGAGAGGTGAGAATCTCTTTGACCCATATGGGAAATATGTTAGCCCAATTAATTAATGAGGAGGTGGGCATCTCCTTGATCCACATGGAAAATATATTAGCTTTATAGATTTATGAATTTTGCATCCGAATTTAGACCATATACCCCCTAAAATTCAGATCATTCCTCCCCCCTTAGAAAATTATGGTCCCCATCATTTCACCCATGGTAAAAATAGAAACCCCATTACCATACCATTATGATTACAATGTGAAAATACCCAATGAAGAGAAGGTTTTTGTGTGGTTGACCCATAATCGTGGGTTTTTGGTTGACCCATAACCCAGTGGACAATGACATTGTACATGGGTAGAAAAATAAAGAAATTTTAATAAAATCCTAAAATTAAAAAAATAATATGGAAAAATTGTGACTTTGGGGGCTGTGAACATCCTTCTACAAACATATTCATAAATTCTGCTATAGGTGATGAAATCCAATTTTGTCGAGGAACCAGTTGAGATACTGAAGAGATATTTCCATCTATATATGAAACTTTTTCTGAGGTGGCCCATGGAGTGAGAAAAACTAGGAAAATTTTGAAGGGCACGCGACTGCGTTGGTTAGAGACATGTGATGCTTCAAACAAATATATCTCATAAACCAGACAACGCAATGAAATTTCATGAAATAACCATTTGAGATATTGAAGAGATATTTCCAGCCATATGTGGAACTCCTTCTGTAGTTTTCTGAGTAGGGATAAAAATACCTTTGAATATAGTGGTACACACAACCTCCTTGGGTCAAACACATGCTGAGATTCAATCGATGATATCTCTCAAACCAGGAAGCCAAATGAGATTATGAGAAATACCCATTTTATATCTTGAAGAGATATTTACAGACATATGTGTAAATCCTTATGTAGTTTCCTGAGCAAAGATAAAAGTACCATTGAAGATGGTGGTATGCACAACCTCCTTGGGTCAAATACATGCTAAGATTCAATTGATGATATCTCTCAAACACGGAATCCAAATGAGATTCCATGAAACACCCATTTGAGATATTGAAGAGATATTTCTAATGATATGTGGTAGAGATTTTGAAATTCTGTGTAGAGGTCACATCACCTCTTAGAATTTAGATGAGTGTAGAGGTCCACAAAGGATGCCAAGGGTTTGCAAAGCATCATGGGTTGTTGTAGAGGTCATGGAACCTCCGTGGGCAACATGGAAACCTTGCAAATTTGTTGAAAATGTTGCAGACCAATAGATTTAGTGGATCCATGTATGGATGTAGTGAATCCATGCATGGTTCTCCTTATAATGGTGAACGAAGATCTGAGGGAAAAAAGAATCCATGTAGTGCCTGTGGACCAACTATGATGCTTACAATGTATGGCCCCAAAAATGGATTACGATAGTACCAAAAGGAGGTTGTTGATTGCTGCAAATGTTTGAACCCGCAACATGCTTTAAACCCTTGTTTCGATGGAGAGCGTACCCTCTCTGATACCATAGATTTGGATCTCAGGGGATGAGATCTGGATAGCTTGAATGTCGAGAGAGGAAGAGCTTAGATGTGCCAATATTGCATGAAAGGAAGCATGGACAAAAACACATGTAAATGAAATACTTGGGAGATGAGGCTCAAAGAGTAGCCTCACCTCTAAAACTAATTACTAGTAAATCACTCAGATCTAATTAATCTCACAATGAACAATATAAAATATGAGAGAAGCCAAAATGAGTAACTTGATATTATAAGAAGGCTTTCTAGGCCTTTATATAGAATTACAAAATGGTCCATTGGACAAAGTAAAAAAAGAGCTCATTAAATGAGTCTCTATTATTAGTATAATATATCTAACTACCCAACTAACTAAGTAGTGGAAAATAAAACCCGATACAATAATGGAAAGAGCTCATTAAATGAGTCTCTATTATTATAATAATAGATCTAACTACCCAACTAACCAAGTAGTGGAAAATAAAAACCAATACAATAATGGAGAGGTGGGACTCTCTTTGACCCATATGGGCAACCTGTTAGCCAAATTAATTAATGAGGAGGTGGGCATCTCCTTGATCCACATGGAAAATCTATTAGCTTTATAGATTTATGACTTTTACATCCGAATTTAGACCATATACCCCCTAAAATTCAGATTAGAGGGAAAAAGGGAATGAGAGCTACTCTAAATGAATGGAAAAAGGTGCACAATAAAGAGTAAGTCACTCATATTTTGTCAAATTTGTACAGAGAAACTATTTACACTGAAGTTGATAATATATATTTGATCTCATACTATTCATTTTGAATTCTTGTATACATCAACTAATTTAGAAATTGATGCCATCAATAAATTCATTCTGCACAATGTGAAGGAAACACAACCATGTGTCGCATTGTATGAAGAGAAAAGAAGGAAATGGGATAGTGACAGGAAATCATTCAGGCAATTGAATGGTAGAAGCATGCATTATCCCGATCATTTAAAATAAAATATGCCAAAATCCTGTCCCAACAATTGGGTAGCTAACTAGATTACGAAGAAATATGTCATATTTGATCGTAACCCACGTGGAGAAGATCTAGATGCACTAAAAATAGGGATCAAATGCAATAACTCTATATTAACCTATCTGAGTACCACGTTCAATTTATAACATTTCACATTTGAATTGTAACATGTATTATGTTTTTATTAATGCTCGATTTATTAGACATATGACACTGTCCTTTGTTCACTTTTTATAGGTGCAATTGTTCCCATCTATGTGGGAATATGGACATCATTTTCACACTAAGGATGCTGATGATGGACACATCACACAAGATTGTGGAGTGGAGGTCAAGTTTGACCAATCTAGTCATACTAGTCATTGTGATCAAATCCTAATAGAGGGGGATCTAGGTTAAATTGGAGAGATACAAGATATCATGCAAGTGGACTTCTCATCTTTTCAATATGTTATTTTTAGTTGCAAGTGGTGGGATACCTTCAACCAGATAAATGTGAAGAAAGACCGTGATAGTGCGATAATATGTTTTAACTATAAAAAAATGTGGGTTGAAACTAAGGAGCCTTATGTTTTCCCAAAACACTGTATCCAATTGTTTTTTACCCAGATGTGTTAGATGGGGATTGGTAGTTTGTACTGAGACATGATCCAATATCAAAACATCTTTTTGAAAAAAACAATGTTATAATACCAAGCAAGGAAGATAATCAGGGTGATGACAACAAAGAGTGATATGTAAATGCTTTGTTTCGACATTTATATCATGGATGTGTCATTGTATTATGGGTATTTATAATTGGCCAATTATGTTTTTTTTTTTCTTTATTTTATAATGTTGGATATGAAAAGCTAACAACCATTTACAATTACCATATTGAAAAAACATTAAATAGTACAAGCATAAAATATGGTTTTGACACATTTTTGTTGTCATATTTATTGTTTATTATAAGGGGGTCCCTTGTCCCACAAACAAGGGGGTCTCATTCACCAATTTGGTGTCTATCTTGGCCGTGACCTTAAAAAAATATATTATTATTATTATTATATATCAAATTTATGTTGTGTTGTATTAAATATGTTTATGTTAACCTTTGAATTACTAAGCAATAATTGAGATTTCACAAAGTTGATGACGTATTCATATAATAAAGTAGTAAATATTTATTTTAAAGTATATTTTATTTAAAACAAATGATGATATTTAAAAATCAAACCTTAATTTTGTTATTGTTTGAAAAATTCAAAATTCAAATAAATATATACTTACTTTGATGGAAATTCTAAGGACAATTCCAACAAAATAACTTCTTGCAACATCTATGAGTTCTGGAATCACACTTGTGGTGTTGACATTACCAACTTCGATGACATTCCCAACCTTAACTAGTGCAACTATCATGACCTTCACCTATTTCACTCCATCCTTTAGTTTTCTAAACATATATATTTATATTAATCATTCTTTTTACTTTCTCCTTGAAATAAGTGTCAATATAGGAAGGAAATAGAAATTCTAAAAAAGTATTTTCTAGATCCTAATCACAATCAAGGAAAATTTCAAGGATCCATACTTATCTAAAAGTATGGAAACCTTTGCCAATTTTACTAATTTTTAAAATACTAACTATAAAATGTTTGGTGATATTCTTGTAAAAATATTTTAATTTCTATGTATTTGTATATTTTTTAGAAAACATTGACAACTTTTAGGGTAAAATAATTTTATCCCATAGAATATGGGTGAATATTTAAAAAAAATAAAAATTAGCAAATTATTTTTAGAAGAAAACAAGACAGATCATGAAATTTAGCTTCTAAAGTTTTCCTTGACCATAATCCAACCCTAGAAAGCTTGGATATAAATTGTTACCATGGAAAACAAAGATTGAAATTCATTATTATTAATAATTTTGTCTTCATATTTAATAATTTAAATTTTATTAATTATAGTTTTTAAATAATAAAAATGAATAGATATAACTATTATAAATTTAATGAACAAGTATTGATGATGATGATGATGATCAATGTCCACTGAGACCATAACCGGTCTATCAAACCTTAAGAAAAACAACAGATTGCTTGGGTTTCTTTAAAATATTATTTTAATGCTTGAAAAGCATTAAGAGAAGCAATCCAAGATCACTAAAGTTTTGTTGACTTAAAATGTTAGGAAGGTTGGTATTGTTATAAATATTTGGGAATTGGGATCTAGTTTGGGAATACACAAGACATTCTAGGAGAAAGTGCTTTTCATCTTCAAACCTCTTGGTGTTACAAAGGTGACATATTCTTTCTTGCCATGGTGTCACTACTACATATTGAAAAAATTGCGACGACTACTTGCGACGAAAGTACCCTTTCGTCTCAAAATTCAAGAGAAAGAGTTCAATTTTTCAATTTTATTATAAATCCATCTCGTATTCGTCGCTCCAGGGATGAATCCATATGTTCATCGCAAGAGCAAAGAACATGAAGATAATGGATTGTCGTCACTCTTGCGACGAACTTATGGATTCATCGTAAGAGCGATGATAACCATTGACCGTTACGCTATTTGATAAAGTCAACATTGACTATTATACTCTTTGACGAAGTCAACATTGATTTGGTCAACGTTCGTCGCAAGAGCGACGATAACCATTGACCATTACACTATTTGATAAAGTCAACATTGACCGTTATACTCTTTGACAAAGTCAACATTGATTTGGTCAACGTTCGCCACTCATGCGAAGAAACAAATATCTATAAATATTTTGTGAATTAGAGATGTTGCGACAATCTTGCTATAACAACGACGATTCAGAAATGGTATTTTTGTGCGAAATAATGTCGCAGAATATTAGAGGTGGGAAAAAAGTAAAGAGGGTGAAAATGGTGATGGTAGATGTTATTTCCCTTGCAAAAGATGTTGCACTACACGTCCCGTAAGAATTTTAATAGCAACAACTAAAAAAAATTGTAGGAAATATGGGCACATTGATGGAGGATCGAATGAATATCGTCCAATGGTAATTATTAGCTATATATTCATTATCTGTTTTTAGATTGTCGATTATATATATATATATATATATATATGTGTGTGTGTGTGTGTGTGTGTGTGTGTGTGTGTGTGTGTAGATATATTGTTTGAATATTTGTTATACACACTAATTTTGCATGATTGTTTGTAATTATAAAGTTAGAGTTTTCCTCTAACTTTTTGTAGAATATTGCACCAAGTAATAGTAGAAATGATGTTGTACAAGCTGAGGAAAATGATTAAGAAAATGAGGATCTCATGGAAGAAGATGATGGGACAAATCAAGTTAATGATCCCATATTGGAATAAGATGATGGGACAAATCAAATGATCCAAGATTTGTTTGCTCAGCCAGATGAGGATGGGGACAATGATGGTATTTATGATGAACCTCTATTAGAAAAGGCAAATAAGTGACTTTATGAAAGCTCAAGAGAAAATCTTCTCTCCGCTACATTACTGCTAGTGAACTTAAAGGTTATGAATAATTTGTCAAACACTTGTATGACATAGATCCCAAGGTATGTAATATGTTTCATCTCATATTATACCTAAATGTTGACTTTTTTCTATTTGTTTTTAGTGTTAATTAATGTGTAAAATAAGAATGCAATTTTTACGATTAATATTGTTTACATTAACTAGTTATTTGTTATGTTGTAGATTGTTAGGTGAATTTTTGTTACCATTGTCAAATATTTTACCTCGCACATATCGAGATTTGCATGCCATTATGAAAGACATTGGAATGGATTATCAAACTATAGATGCATGTCCTAATGATCATATTATATATTATGGACAACATGCTTCAAAAAAAGAATGCCTGCAATGTCTTGTCAGTAGATATCGAATCGATCAAGTAACAAAAAGGGTGCCTCGAAAGGTTCTTCGTCATATTCCCATAATTCCACATTTGCAGCGATTGTTCAGGTGTGAAAGCATAACACAATTTATGGATTACCATGAATGTAACAGAAGTGGAGATGGAGTTCTTTGAATGCCTGCCGATGGTTATGCATTTAGGGAAATTAAGGAAAAATGGACAGATTTCAAAGATGAACCTCGTAATGTTAGGATTTCATTGGCAGCTGACAGTGTTAATCCATTCAGAGATCTTAGGTCTATTTACTCATTGTGGCCTATTTTTTTTATCAACAATAACATTCCTCCTTGGATGTCAATAAAGAGGGAGCACATAATGTTGACAATGATTGTTCTCGGTATTTGTTTACATTAATTTTTTGAATTTAACATTTTCATTTGTTTCGTTTTTTGCATAATATCTTTGTTTATTTATTTACTTATATATACATATCATGGTTATAGTAATTATGTGTAATTTCAAACAATTAGGTAAGTACCAGGTTAAAGATATGAATGTATATATCGAGCCTCTTATCGATGAGCTACTAAAGTTATGGGCTGGCATCATTATGTATGACATATGTAAATCAATCCGGGAGAAGAAATTTAAATTCCGTGGAATACTTTTATGGAAAATTCATGATGCCCCAGGACTAACACATTTTTGTAGTATGTAGCATTCTATTTCTCTTTAATACTGTATAATTTTTTAAAGATATGATGCTGCATGTTTAATTTTTAAAAAATCTCATCGTATAATGGACATTAATCCATCTATTTCAGGTCTTCAAACAAAGGGTAAATTTGCATGTTCAGTTCGTGGTCCTAAGATGAAGTATCTTCATTCAAATTTTTTAGGAAAGGTGGTGTTTGATGATTATAGGCACCTCCTCCCTAAGAACCATAGGTATCGTACTACTGAAAAACATCATTTCAATGGGAAAGAAGAGACTGATTTAAAGCCATGAAGAATGACACCTCACCTATGGAGGTTGGAATATAATAGAAATTGTCAAGGTATGCAATTTATTTATATATCATATATCATGTAATGTTTTGAATGTTTGTTTTAATCATTGAATTTATTTTACCGTATTTGATAATTATTTTTGTGATTTCTTTTATGCTTCATGAAGGATGCCATCATGAAGGTATTAATAATGGGCTTCCATGAGATTGAAATGTTATCCCATTCAACTCATGAGGTTTCCCTACTATGAGGAGCTAAAAATAACTCATTTTTTTGATACAATGCATATCAGGAAGAATGTGACAAAAACATTATGGAGAATCATAGATGGTAGGAGGGATAAAGAAAAAAATGTCAAAATTTGTACTGACATTCAGGAAGCCAATCATGCCATGCAAAGTGTGATCTGATCAAATAGAGATGGACTAGACCGAAATAACCTTCCATGGTTATTAACAGAGAAACAAAGCAATGATGTAAAAGAGGTCATTCAAAGAATTAAATTTCCCACGGGTTTTGCTTCAAACATAAATAATATCTTAACGAAGAAAGGTGAATTTGGTGGGGTAAAAACACATGATTGGCATACCTCCATTAAGGTAATAATTTTGGTATACATGTTTATATATATTGGCCTTATACATCTTTTAAGTTTTTTTATTTTTGTGTTAAGCCCTAATATTGGCTCATTACCCCTTAATTGGGGCATATTATATTAGTAATGCTATTTTATTTATGTCAGCTTTAGGCTATTAGTTGTAATTATACCTCCTAGTCTCCTATATATACCAAGGAGACATTTTCATTTTGAATCATCTTGTACTTGAACATTTAAGTGGG
>JZKD02S0141874.1:151478-180225 GCA_000966675.3 Picea glauca | reverse complement strand
TTGTATTTCATTAATTGTTGTATCTCTTGCTTTAATCACAATTATATAGACATATATCCCAAACTGGTTTTCCCCGGGGGGGTTTTATCCAGGGTCATGTTGACCAAAAATACCTTTGTCAATTTTATGCATGTTTAGAAGTGTAGATCATCATTTTAAAGTTCAAATATCTAAAGGTAGTGTTATGTGTTTTAAGTTATATTGCATGTGCTAACATTGAGATAAGAAAACACTTGCAAGGGCACCTTAAAAGAGCACTTAACCTATAAAACATTGAGCAGAAAGTGGGATGACTATTTGCTGTCCTAAACCAACAAAATAAGACAACCATACAGTTGAAACTTAGAGCCATACTAAGGTCAAGGACAGACCTTATATGACAGCCTCATAGGACCTCAGAATTTCTACAGTATTGGGGCTAGATCAGTACACGATGGGAAACAATAACCTGCGAATGGGGCCAACATTGAAATTATTTCAAAATGTTTTTGTATGCACTGAAATTTGACATGGATACACTGTTCACATGCCTTGATGATATGGAAGGGTTTCTAGACTCAAATATTACTCTCACACTCACTCTATATATCGACCCATCTCGTCTTTGTTTCATTTTAATTTTCCTGGTCAATTTTTAAAAGAAACAACTATTTATAATAGAAGACATTGTACTAGGGCTAGTAATCAAGACCTATGCCTTCTAGTGTCATTATAGGGCCATATGATCCAAATGAATTGTTACGAGGGAAAAACTATCTATGACTAGGGTAAACCACACCAAACGGATATGACCGCGGAAATCAACTCTATCCCAAAAACATGCTATATAAACCAATATGCAAGCGAGATAAGAAAGAGGCCTACCTCGTCCGGATGTTCGATGATGTCCACCATTGAGCACTTTGACCCAAAGCTTTGTACCTGCAACTAGTTCTCAACAAACAAAAAAGTCAAGCATATGGTGATAATATAAAAGTTTAGCACATTAGATAACATAATCCATTAATATACATGACAAATACACCCATGGATAATAACTCATATATTTGCAAGATGTAAATTGGACGGGAAAGGAGTATTTCTATTAATAAATGATCAACATAAGTGAAAATATTACAGACTTCCATTTCAGCATGGTTCAGAACTGAGAAACTAAGTTCCTTCTAGCTGGGCCTCCACCACTTCAATCCTCCAACAAAGGCAAGCTCATAGAAGGGAGGCAATGAGGTTCTCCATCAATAAGCGAAGATCTTGGGGGCTGAAAACTGTGTTCATACTTAAAGGACAAAGGGATGCAGACTCAATATGAAGTAATAATTTATCTAGAGTAACTTTGCTCTCAAAGTTGAATTCTTTCTCCTCTTTCCATAGCTCGGAATTGGCCCATTTATAGCCTTCAAATGGAACTGAAGGGCCGAGTCAAAACATTTCCAGTATATGGAAGGCCAAAGATCAAAGATCTCTTGTCGTGGCATGGAAACCCGACATTTTATTTTTATTTTTTTGCACAAATCCCGATGTACGTGGGCTGTAGTGGAGTAACCTACATATACACATGATGTGTAGTAGGCAAGGTGCGTATATGTGGAAAAATATGTATTTTTAGCTCTGGATCTATCAAACAGGGATGACAAGTCTGCATAGGGTAATGGAAAAATTCCCTCTATGCAAGATTGCATAAGGCGAGGCAAATCTTTCTATAATAGATGCTCCCTAATGTGTGAGGTCAGAATTTGTGATGGCTGAAATACATTATAAACAACCCAGTAGTGGAGTGATGGGGGACCAACTGGAAGAACTAGTTGCTCATTACATTATGTATTGCCTTTGCATACATGGCTGCTAATAGAATTACACTGCAGATCCATGTGAAAATATATCAAACAAGTGTCTGTGGCCATGAATAGGAAAATATAAATGCGGTTACATGCCAATAGTTTTCATAGTCACGAACAAGGCCCAGTAGAACCAGTCTCAAAACCAATTTGAAGATATCTGTATATAATGGAGTACAATCTGATCTCCCAAGATCAATGAAGTCATATAGGTACTGGTCCAATGAAAAGGAAGCAAGAACTCAGGAAATCTGCGGCCACATAGTTATGTCTTCAAGTCTTCTACACAATCTGCCAAGGGTGCAAGTCTACATCATGTGAATAAAGGAGTTGAGTTCAAACAAAATGAGACATTGTTTGATTACTGATCATTGAGGTATACCGTTAACAAATGCGAGACAACCTACCGATAATGAAAGTAGTTATCAAGGCACTGAGTACATTCTTACAAGTGTGAATAAAGGAGCTGGTGTTGAACACCTGAAGAATCCATCGATCAGGAGACATTGATGTATTCCCAATTGTTGATGGCGAGAGAGCCTGCCACTGATGAATACAAGCCTCAAGGTACTCATAAGACTCTAGGTCCTGTTTCCAGAATAAATGGGCTGAAGTCGATGGAAGGAGACCTGCTGAAATGAGAGCATTAAGGCATCTCTCATCATTCAACATGAGGTACAAAGCAGGAGCTTCATGATTTGGTGGAAATCGAACGAAGAACATGTTCATGAACCAATGAGCTTGTGCGTCTTTCACATGTGCCAAGTGCAAGTGGTACACGAAAAACACCCTCTGAATAGAAACCAATGATGAAAAATGCTAAAAAAGGTGAGGATGCCACCAATAAGGCTAATGGCATCCAAGACACTACATGAATCCCAATGTGTGAATATATGTCTTGCCATCAAACACAAGGGAAACCACCCAGTCAACGATCAATGATGAAGTGTCAACTGTTGGGTTCAAGGTTACCTACCAATGATGAAAGTAGGGCCCAGGTGCATGATAGGACTACAATATCATGTGATTATGAGACAAACTAAGGGCATGACCGACATGCAAAGTCAAGAGTTCTGAGGAGTCCCCGACATAGGTTGACAGACTTCCTTTGAACAAGAGCATGGGACATATGGAGGAATCCGACAACACAGAACCAATGATGAAACCATGAGACGTAGAAGGCATCAATGATATTGTCTATAGGGACTGGAAGAGTAACCAGTCGGTAGAGAAGACTCTGTAACGAGCTCAGCTTCCTAAGGCCATGCTAAACCAAAAATTATGATGATGAATGGACTCAATAATTTTATGCTATGTTCAAAGGCGACACGAACGCTGCCAATATAAGATAATACTCCCTTCCTGCCCATTTTTTTTGTTTTTTCACAGACAAACGAATGCTATGATACAGAGCAGGAAATGAGTGTCGCAAGTAAGAAAAACTAGTTCCAGTAGTGGAACATACCTATGCTCAATGCAAGGAGATGCATGCGGGAGATGGACACTCTGTTGGGACCACAATATGGTTAATTTAATGATGATGATTAGATCCTTTTTGGACAATATTGTATATGTATTTTCCTATTTTGAGAAGTTTTGGAGGATTTTCGCCGTGATTCATACTAGGTACATATGATTGATGTTTTATGATGGTTTTTAGTATAATTCAACATGTTTTAATTATTCCAATAAGCTAATTTGTGTTTTATGTGTCATAGGGAAAAATCGCAGGTCATTTTTGCATCCGACATTTCGTCTGGTACTCCATTTGGCACTCCGTCCTGCACTAGAACCATGGGCGAGTTGGCGGTTATCAAATTGGCGACCAACAATGGGAGAATCAGAGACATGGGTTTTTCTTGTGCTCGTGGCCTCCAACTACTGAGATTCTGACAACTTGGATTGGGTTTTTATGCTAGGCGTTTATTGACTCACCTTGTTTCTAGAAGCCACCAGAGGTTAAGATGCATTAAATGTGATTTACTATTTTTAGAGGAGGTTGACCCTTCCAGTGGTCGACTTCTCAGCTTGTAAACTCTATCAATACCACATCAGTGGTCAGATAAATAGTTAGGAGAACAAAAGGATAGTTAAGCTCCTTTTTTCCATTTCAAGACATTTTCTTTAAAACTATGTAAAACTACGTTTTTAATTTTAATGTTGAAATCGTGTTGCTTGAATTCGTGATTCATCGTTGAGGATTAGCCACGACCTGCTGGGCGGCCCACTAGTGGTATGGGTGAATATTTAGTCAATTATCTTATGAATTCATACAGTGTAATCGTCATTTATTTTATTTCCTATACATGCGTTTTATTGTGTTTATTTACTGTGTAAATTGTTGTTCATAATTTGATTGCTTTAGTTCAGTTTTGCAGGTTATTATGAAGGCTAGTGTTAATATGCAATGACTTTTTAATTAGTAGGAAACAACTTGCAAGTTTAGATACTAACCCCTATGTCTAATTAGATGATAGTTAGATTTCCTATATGCTGAAATAGAATTTAAAATAGGGTTAAAACATAGTATTTAGTTCATGGTTTCTTTGTCAAGTTTCGGTGGATGGATAGTTGTTAGTTGTTAGTTTTCATTTCCAGTTTGCTTATCTAATTTCTATTTAGTTTTCTTATCTAGTTGTTATTCAATTTGCTTATTTATTTTCTTGTCATATGCTGAAATAGAAATAGGATTTGATTTATGTTTTATGAATATTTCCCTTTTGCAATTTAAATTGTTAAAATAGGATTAGTTTAATTTACTTTACGTATTTTCCATTCTAGATCCAGGTTGCAATTTTAATTCGAAGTTTGATTATTGAATTTAGTTTTCAGTTATGAATCTCTAAGTAGTATGAATTTGCTTACACTAGCATTAATACATTTGAATTTAATAGAATAGTGTTTCCATATTGTTGATGATTAATGCATGAATTGAAGAATCACATGGATATGCAGGGTAGTTGATGTTTCTTCTATAATGGATAAGTTCTCACTAGATTGCCTAATTCATACCTTTCACTTTGATATAAAAGTTAATATTGAGTTTATCCTTCTTGAGTTATCATTAATTGTTAAATGCCATCGTGATATCATAAGACACCGGAGACATAACCCTCAACACTATATATTTGAGTTTCCTTGCTTTTGTAGATTAGAGAATAGTCTTCTTTCTTTGGTAGATTAAAGAATAGTTTCTTATCATGGATTAAAGAATAGTTTCTTATCATAGATTAAAGAATAGTTGTTGATTACTTTTATTGTCATGATGCTTTGAATTTAGTAGATTAAGCTTTCCTTTCATAAATTAGAAGTAATTGTGAAGTTTAATTTAAGAATAGAGTTCACTTGCTTATTAGTTTGATTAGTTGCTTATTGAGTAATTTTGATTAGTTTACTCGCTATAGAAGTTACCATAGGTTAGTTAGTTAGTTGCTTGCTTGTTTATTTGCTTTAATAGGGTAGTTGCTTGCTTGTTTATTTACTTACTTGTTGCTGCTTATTGAATTTGAGTAGGTTAATTAAATTAGTTTGCTGTTGTTATTGCTCATTAGATAGATTAAATAGATAGTTTTCTTTTGCTTATTGTCATGATTAAGTTAACTTGCTTTAGAAAGGGTTTTCATTTTCTTTCATAGAACAATCCATCGATCCTTTGTTCAAAAGTTACTTAGGGTAAATAGTTTAAGTTTCTTAGTAGGGTTTGATCATTAATAGCCTTTGCTTGAATAGATTAGTTCTTAGATAGCCCATTTCCTTAGTTAGACTATACTACCTCTATCCTTTTTGCCTTGGCTCATATAGTAATACAAATCTAAGTTTACTTACCCTGGATTGGCAATTTAATTGAGGATTTTTAGTGTTTTTTAGTGCATATAGAACAACCATCATTGTTGGCGCCATTGCCAGGGAGTTGTCTTAAGGTAAGAAAAAGTTAGGAAATAGATCACTTATAAACCTTAACATTAGTTTGGTGGTGGGGGAACTTTAAGACGAGAGGTAAGAACTTGCGCATCTACTATAACAGGTTCCCCCAAACCCAATGGTAGTTTTTGTTTGCTTTCATGAACCAACCTAGAGACCAAAAAGGTAGATACATTAAATCTAAATCATACCTTTCAACCAAGGTTCCTTCTGATCTTTTTTGGGGAAGGAACTTTCCACTTAAAAACTCTGCATATCAATACCGAAAAACAGGAACTAGATCAACCCAAAGAGATAAATAAGTCTCTGAAGAGACTAAGACAGGGAGAACTATAGAACAACAAATTGAAGCAACATTAATAGTGGGACAGGAGGCAAGAACACTCAAGCCTTCCACAGAACCAAACGATACAACCTTTGTTTTCTTACCACCATTATGAGATCCTAAATTTGAAGACATCATAGATCTTGAACAGGTGAATAATTTGTTTGGTAGTTCATCCTATATAATTTTCTCTCAAATTGACACAAAAAATTTGGCACCAATAACCTTAACCGGCTCGAGTAGAGTCCCAGACAGCCAAGTAGTAGGAAGACCTTCACATCAGAGGGATACCTTGTTCTCTTCAAGGATAAAACCACTTAAGTACTCTCTTTTTGAAAACCAAACCAGTATGGATGATCGGGAGGATCACAAAAATGTAAGACACAGGGAGGAAGAAGAAGCTAGAAACTAAACCGAAACTACCTTCGGGTTTCCAATTTTGGACACCACCCCGAATGCCAATATGAAAAATATTCCCCTCTCAACACTACCCACCTTTTACGGTAAAAGCAGTGAAGATCCAGATAAATTTCTATTTGAATTTGACATCTTGTGTAGGAGATACAACTACTTATAAGATGGCCAGAAACTAAAACTCTTTCCTACCACCCTCAAGGGCGCTGCACTAAGATGGTTCACGGGGTTGGGAGAATCCAGTATTAGGTCTTGGGAAGCCATGAAAGATATATTTCTTAAGAAGTACCGAGACTAATGCAAGACCAAGGAGTCTCGTAATGATATTTTTAAAATACAACAGTTAGAAGATGAGAATCTTGAGGATTATATGGAACGGTTTGCGTACATCTCCCATAAGTCAAAATACCATGATCTCCTAGAGGATGCAGTTAGGGCTCTTTTCCTTAAGGGAATTTCAGAAGAATACCTAGAGATGCTTAACCTGATGGCATCAGGTGACATCTCTCATAAACCATTTGCCGAAATATGTGAAATGTGTAAGAATTACTCAAGAAGTAGAGCTAAAACAGGTAAGAATGTTTGAGACCCTTATAATAGAAACTTAAAACCAATTAGTTCAGGTGGTATCACAAGAGCAGAGATAGGGAACCTTTTACAGAACTTCAAGACAGATATCTTAAGCACAATAGGCTCCCAGTTGGACACCCTCAAAATTAAAAAGAAATAGGAGGAGGAAAATGAAGGAATGAGCATATATTTCCCAAGTTGCAAGAGGAAACATTCCTCAAGGGAATACCCATTAGATAACATTTCAGTTTGTGGATTCTGCACATAATATCATTCAACTGAGAAATTTCCATCATTTCCCAGTTTTTTAGCCATCTATAGGAGTGGGGATCCTGGGGAATCCTCTTATGCACCTAGGAGGCCATGACAACCTAGGAACCAACCCACATACATGGATCCACAATATCAAGTTCCACCCTATTACCAACAACAACAATAGTGGAACTCACCAAGTTGGAAAAAATGGTCTACACAGTACCAACATCCTTGGATTCAAGGATGGAGAGGAAGACATAACTAACGGAACCCTCAAGCTCCACTTGTCTCTATGCCCAACCATCCTTATCCTAAGTTTCCACCGAACACTCCGCAACTTTTGCTAGGTTTTGTTCCACCACCTTTACCTCCTATTCCACAACAAAAACCGCTACAATATTAGAATGAAATCTCCCCAAGACCAACATTATTACCGACACAACCAGTGCCCAATACCAATAATAATCCCACTCAAGTTCTTCACAATGTTGAGATGCATGCCTTCCCAACATATGTTATTACTCCTATTCCATTATAGGAGATTCAACTAAGATCATGAAAAGTTCTAGATAGGCAGAGGCCTTCAGTAGTCATTCAGGAAGAAGAAGAAGAAGAAATCCCTAAACAACCCATGGATGACACTATGTGGAAAGATGTTATTATTCCTAAGGACCAAGAGCCCAAGCTTCCCAAAAATGAACCTTCACAAATTACGAAATCCACTCCTTATCCAGAAATATTGGTAATCGAGAAACCTACCACCTGATTGAAATTTGACATCTTGAATGAATTGAAGAATATTTGTGTCAATATTCCCTTGCTACAATCCATTAAGGACATTCCAATCTACAGTAAGGTAGTCAAATAATTGTGTATTAAGAAGCCAGGTAGGAAGCAGAAGGACCCTCCTACAGTACATTTGATAGGAGAACTTTCTGAGTACATATCAAAGCAACCTAAGGTAGAAAAATATGGGAACCCAGGAAATCTCGTAGTGACCATAACCATTAAAGAGGTTTCCATTGGGAACACTCTCATGTACCTAGGGGAAACCATAAATATTATGACCGTTACTACCTTGGAGGAACTACAGTTAATACCTCTTCTTAGACCTACCCCAACTATTTTGGAATTAGTAGATAAGACCAGGGTTATACCTAAGGAATTTTGGATGATATCATAGTTAATTTAGCCTCAAGGGAGTACCCAATAGACTTTTTTGTCATTCACTCAAAGGATGCTACCAAAGGCCATCCCGTCATTTTGGGAAGACCTTGGTTAGCCACAACCAATGCATTTATTGTCTATAGAGAGGGAGAAATGACCATCTCAAATGGACTCTCTATACAAAATCTCACCATATACCATCCAACTCAACCTATCATGGAGAATATATGGTGGCTTGAATTTCCATACAAGAATGAGGACTGGGAAGAAACCGTGTTGCCAAGTGACCATGCCTGGGCACTTTAGGAGCACAAAACGAAAAATGTGCTAAACCAGTTCATTTCTGCTATCACATGTGTTGATTTTCCACAATATTTCCCCCAATTTGATTATATGTTTGGGGAAGAATTTCAGGAACAATTGGACCCATTCATTTTGTCTTCGACATATTTTATCTTTGATATAGATGAGTTTTCCATGTCTTATACCATGCCATACGAGATTAGCCCATGAAAATTTATACATATAAACTCCGGACTAGATGCAGATCAACAAAAACAATTAGTAAGTATCCTTAAAGAACAATCAGGGGAATTCACCTTGGAATACACTGACATGAAGGGTATACACCCTAACACATGCATCCATCACATATACACCTAGGGGGAAGTAACACCTGTTAGGAAACCCCAGAGAAGGATGAACCCAACACTCAAGGATATAGTAAAAGAGGAGATCCAAAAGTTATTAAATGTTGGATTTATTTATCCCATCTCCAACAGTAAGTGGGTATCCCTGCTTGTAGTGGTCCCAAATAAAGTGACCGGGAAATGGAGAATTTGTGCTGATTTCTGGGAGCTCAACAAAGCCACTCTGAAGGATTACTTTCCTCTTCCTTTCATCGACCAGGTTTTGGATATCCTGTCTGGAAAGAAGTATTTCTCCTTTTTAGATGGATATTGCAGGTGACGGGTACAATAAAATTCTCATAGCACCCAAGGATCAGGACAAGACTACCTTTACTTGTCCTTGGGGCACCTATGCCTATACAATTTTACCATTTGGATTGTGTAATGCTCCTGCCAAATTTCAACGAGAAATACTATGGAGATTTTCTGATCATATTCATGATTGTGTAGAGGTATACATGGATGGATTCACAGTATATGGCAACACTTACCAAGAAGCCTTAGATAACTTAGAAACAATCCTTATCAGATTCCAAGAAATGAACCTATATCTAAGTCATGAAAAATGTAAAATGTTGTTGACTAAAGGAGTGGTTATGGGACATCAATTTTCATCTAAAAGGATCAAAGTTGATCCTGCAAAGATTGAGTTCATCGTCAGAATTCCACCCCCCAAGACTCAGAAAGAGGTGAGAAGCTTTCTTGGACACGCTGGATACTACCGATGGTTTATTGAAAATTTTAAAAATATTGTTGCACCCATGTTTGGATTGCTAATAAAGGATGTTGATTTTGTTTGGACCGAGCAGTGTCAAACTGCCTTTGAAACCCTGAAAGCTAAGTTGTATGTGGCACCATTTCTTAGAGGGCCCAATTGGACTCTCCCATTTCACATATCTATTGATGCCTCTGACACTGCAGTAGGAGGGGTACTAGGGTAGAAAGAAGACCAACAATCCCATGCCATTTATTTTGTGAGCAAGAACTTGTTCCCTGTTGAGTTAAACTACATAGTTACCGAGAAGGAATTCTTGGCAGTAGTTCATGCTATCAATAATTTTCGTCACTACATCACAGGTTACGAGGTATTTGTACATACATATCATTTTTCCATTAGATCTCTCATGAAAAAACCCATAACTAATGGCCAAGTGACTAGGTGGCTCCTGCTATTTCAAGAGTTCAATATCACCGTGCTTGATCGACCTGGAAAAGAGAATTTGGTAGCTGATTTTCTTTCACGAACAAAAAATAAGGATGATGATATTTCTGTAGATGATAGCTTCCCAGACGAGCACCTTTTTCCCCTTTTTGTAAATACCCCATAGTTTGCAGATATGGAAAACTATTTGTCTACTAGGAAGTTACCGTCTCATTTGTCACCTCATGAAAAATGTAAAATTATCACGCAAAGTGCTAATTACTCTTGGGTTGGCCATGACCTTTTTCGTACAGGTCCTAATTTGATTATTCGTAGATGTGTCTGAGAAGACGAGGTACCAGAAATCCTACAAAGTTGTCATGATGGACCATGTGGTGGCCATTTTTATGACAAACGTACAACATATAAGGTGTTACATTCAGGTTACTATTGGCCTAGCATTTTCAAAGATGCTGCCAAGTATGTGAGGAGTTGTGATAGTTTCCAAAGGATAGGAAGACCTACGTCAACTGACGAAATTCCCTTGCATTCCCAAGTTATGATAGAACCTTTCGAAAAATTGGCCCTTGACTTTGTAGGACCAATTTCACCCATGTCTTGTAAGAAAAACTATATTTTGGTTTGTACAAATTATGTCACCAAGTGGCTAGAGGCAAAAGCCCTATTTAGGGCTATAGAAAAATCCATTGTCGAATTTATCTATGAAGACATATTTACCCGCTTTGGTGTCCCTTGTGAAATTGTTACAGACCAAGGCACTCAATTCACTTCCAAGATGATGAGAGACATAACAGAGAAATATGGGATTAAACACTGTAAATCTTCTCCATACCACCCACAAGCTAATGGTTAGGTAGAATCTACAAACAAAATTATGGAATCTATCTTAACCAATACTGTTCAATTACATCACCGAGATTGGGATGATAGGCTTCCAGAGGCTTTGTGGGCATATTAGACCACCTGGAGAAACACCACTGGGAATACCCCTTATGAGCTAGTGTACGGGAAACAAGTACTTCTACCAATATAATTTCAAGTGAGGACCTTCCATATTGCCGCATAATTGGGATTAAACTTAGATGAGGTTCAGAAACAAAGATCCCTACAATTGAATGAGTTGGATGAGATCATGCAAGATGCCATCCAATGAAGAATGTTAGTCCAAAACCAAACGAGCAAGTGGCATGACAAGTTTATCAAGAAGAAACAATTACAACCTGGTGATTGGGATTTGTTGTTTGATTACCGATTTCAAACCTTCAAAGGGAAACTCACCACTCGATGGTTGGGTCCTTACGAGGTAGTCACTGTATATGACAATGGAGCTGTGAAAATCAAAACAATTGATGATGGACAAGTCTCCTTTTTAGTAAATGGACACCGACTCAAATTTTATCATAAGTCCATTTCCAAAGAAGACTTTCTACAGGTCATGTCAATTGACAAGGCATTGGCCTTAGTATATGGGGAAGTTTCCCCTTGTTCTTGAATGTTTGCTGATTTTTCTACTATACATATGTAAATAATTTTGAATTTTGTTGATAAGCAATTCTAGAGATTTCTGTAGGTATTTATTTCACCAGGAGTAGACAGTTTCAAGAAAATATAAAAGAATGATTTTTCTTCAAAATATTGCTATATTTGAACCTTGTTGTCTTCTAAGCAACAAATGAATAATGACTTGCTGTAGTTAGCCATATTTTTGCAAAGATTTTCATCTCTTTTTCTTAAGACATTTTAAAAGAAGCAGTTTTTCTTGAAAACCCTCACCATTATATAAGGAAGTGATACCATAACCATCAAGCTTAGAGGTCTCTTGTACAGTTTCCCCAAGAAACCTGAGTAAGTAAGTAAAGTATCTTTATTAAAGAGTAACAAGGAGGTATGATTAGCGGTTAGTCATGGAGACATCACAATAACTTACAAAAGAAGAAAGTGAGTTGAGCCTAAAGATTCCTTTCTGTTCTTTCCCAATGGTACCGTCCACTACACACTAAAATACTTGATTATATCATATATTTAGATAGGCTATGTTCGCTTAAGTACCCCTTACATCAGGAAAATCACTAAGGATATATATAAGGAAATTCATCCTCTAACATAAATACCATCCCAATAAAAAGAAAGAAAAAAGTTTTTTTCAGAGCTGTCCCCCCATCTTCTTGCATAAAGAAATATTATACTAAAATATTAAAGGATGGTGGGCTAGTCTCTGAGGGTGTAAGAGGCTAAACTGTCAGCATACTGAACAGGTTTGCTGGAAGTGGGTACCGACCTATGGTATGACTAGGTAAACCTACCGTAGTACTGAATAGGCTTGCTAGCAGCGAGGCATTCTACCTAGCGAGGATGATAATTTGACAAAAAATAAATAAGAAATTTAAACTTGTCCTGATGTATGACATTACTTGTAGACAAAGCTGACATGAAGTATGTATGGTTAAGCTAAGGTTAATGAAATCCATAAATTTTCCATTAGGAACTAACTTTGAGACTATCTTCATACTCTCTCACCTACCTCTTCTTATCTATATATAGGATCTCTTATCGTATAGGTGGGGCCATCTTCTAACCATCTTGTCAGACCAATCTGTGAAATTTATCTCTACACTTAACAAGCTGTAAATCTTCAGCTATTGGGAGAACTGACTGGTTTCCTATGTTTTTTATTGTGAGGTGTCACAATACTTAGGTGTGGGGGAGGGGTTCATGAGTTGACAAATGATAACATTGCCTAGAAGAAGTAAATCTTTGTACAAATTTATGTGTATTGTTTTCATGATACAAGTTATTACATCAATAGTCATTTTATTTTTTTGAAATGCTAATTCCCTGTGTGCTATAAATTACTGTACATATCCTTAATATACCACTTTATTGGTTTATTTTCGTTACAGACTGTTCATTGCAGAATTGAGATTACATGTTTTATGCAAGTGGATTGAGTAAGCATGGTGGAAAAATAAATAATAATGGAACACTCTGCCTCTGCTCCTATTCATTGTGACTGCCAAAATCATTCTAAGACTACAGGCTATCCATTACAGGAGGTAAAAATGCATTTCTCACAAAGGTTCCATATGAAGTGCCATATGAGGTGCCAGATGAAGTGTCATATGAAAATATACACCAGTAACTGTCCACAATTTCAGGTAACTAGGAATCAATGGCATTTATTTGAATTAGTTCATGGCAAGCAAGATTGAATGATGCAAACCTTAGAAATTTTCATGATCAAATGTCCAAGTCAAATACTTGGACATTGATCTAACTTCTTATCATTATGATTTCCCCCAAAACATTCCTTCAAATTCGAAATCGCTCACACATGGCAACTCGTGCATGTACATTCATTATGAATGCAACCATTTCCACCCTAGGCGCACTCATAAATGGAGGGATCACTCAATTGGGTTATCCCATTTATTTCTCATACTCACCCTCTGCTCATTTCATTTGCCTCTAATCTCTAAAACACACTCTCCCTCTACTCATTCCGATTCACCTCTGTCCACATTGCGCTCGACCTCTATTTAAATCGTGCCCTTCCTTGGATTTATTGCACCTATCCTTTGTGAATTTAGCCCTCTGTCCATTTTTTTTCACATCGTCACAATGACGAAATGGTATGAGTCGTATTCCTATGCTGACCTCTTCGCCATCCCTAATTTTTCACAATGCAGGGAAGTGTTTTTGCGCCCAGGCTGGGGGCCGTTTTTGTCCCACTTGCAGGGCCATGATGATGACATTTCAATGCAATTTTCCCTCGGTTTTGATGGAAAGACAGTGCGTTTGGGGTATCTCACCTTTGAGGTCTCGAAGGAATCCATATCCGCAGCCACAAAGCTTCCAAGAGTGGGGGATAGATGGTTTAAAAATCACCAGTTTCTACGATCGAGCTATAACCGGGTTTTTAAACCAGAATTTCAGAACATTTCTTGAGCTAAAGGATACTCTAAGGAATGGATAAAAGAGGAGCTAATTAATCCTCTCATAGTCATCACTAGGTTGATCACATGTGAAGGTAGATATTCCACCTTTAAATCTTGTCACTTTCGATTATTAGCTCACTTTCAGTTCAATAAACCATTGAATTTTCCCTTCTACTTTTTAAAGAGATTGGAGAAGATGTCCTCTGAAGTGAGGAATAATGTAACCAACCCCCACACTAGCCTCTTTCACCATGAAATTATCAAACTAATTGTCTTATCCAAATTGGAGAAACAGGGGAAAACTAGGGATGAGTTCATTTACCAATTTGCAAACCCTCACTTGACAATCAAGACTAGCAAAAAGACACTTGGTCTAAGGACTATTTCCCCATCCAAACCCCATTCTCTGAGGACTCCAAACCCTCATGCACAAGCCATTTCTTTACCATAACAAAAATCTAAGAAGCTTGTTGATACCCTTGTAGCCTCATCAGGCAAAAAGACCAAGAAGCTTGTTGCTAACCCCCTGATGCCTTCAACATCTCTTGATCCTACACCCACAAAGCTACAATAAGTAATTCAACAAGACTTTCCTACAATCCCCACAAATAGGAGAGGAGCTAATCGATTTAATAGAGGACCATTTAGAAAGAGTACCCGGAGCACAAGAGGAAAACCTTATGCAAAACCCCTGACTACTTCGGACCCTATCCAAGTATCCTCCGATCTTGAAATCCCTCACAAAAGACTTAGGGAAGTGTCTGCAGATGAATTGAAGCCTCAAAGAAAGACAAAATATGAACCTACTTCTCCTCATCAACCCCTATTACTCCTACCTCATATATTCCTACCCTAGATCCTAAGAATGATAGACACTCTACATATTTCAAGGGATCCAAGGCCTCCTCTGAGATATCGGATCCTGCTCCAGCCATTGAGAAGTTACAACAAGAAAATTTTCAGCTGTTGCAACAATTGGAAGAGAGGAAGAATTTGGACACACATCTTCACCATGACAATGCAATCCTCCAAGAAAAGGTGAATTCCCTTCAAAGATTGGTTGACGAGATGACCAAAACCAACCACAACCTCAGGGAACAATTGAAGCAACATAAGAGGCACAATTAAAAATCTTCACGGCAAGAAGGAGAAGCTTCTAAAGTTGATCCTTCTCAGCAAGCTTAGTCATGAGGGGAAATTCATTTTTGTTTGCAGTGGGACCTAAAAAATATTAGGTGTGGGGGTAATGTTGGGATTGCGATATGGTTAATTTAATGATGATGATTATATCCTTTTTGGCCAATATTGTATATTTATTTTCCTATTTTGAGAAGTTTTGGAGGATTTTTGTATTAAATCGCCGTGATTCATACCAGGTACATATGATTGATGTTTTATGATGGTTTTTAGTATAATTAAACATGTTTTAATGATTCCAAGAAGCTAATTCATGTTTTGTGTGTCATAGGGCAAAATCACAGGTCATTTTTGCATTCGACACTCCGTCCTGCACTAAAACCATGGGCGAGTTGGCGGTTATCATATCGGCGGCCAACAATGGGAGAATCAGAGACATGGGTTTTTCTTGTGCTCCTGGATTCTAGCTACTGAGCTTCTGACAACTTGGATTGGGTTGTTATGCTGGGCGTTTATTGGCTCGCCTTGTTTCTAGAAGCCACCAACAGTGAAGACGCATTAAATGCGATTTACTATTTTTAGAGGAGGTCGACCCTTCCAATGGTTGACCTCTCAACTTGTAAACTCTATAAATACCACATCAGTGGTCAGAAAAATAGTTAGGTGAGAAAAAGGATAGTTAAGCTCTGTTTTTCCATTTCAAGACATTTTCTTTAAAACTGCGTAAAACTACGTTTTTAATTTTAATGTTGAAATCGTGTTGCTTGAGCTCGAGATTCATCATTGAGGAGTAGCCACGACCTGCTGGGGGACCCACCAGTGGTCTGAGTGAATATTTAGTCAATTAGCTTATGAATTCATACAATGTAATCATCATTTCTTTTATTTCCTGTACATGAGTTTTATTGTGTTTATTTACTGTGTAAGTTGTTGTTCATAGTTTGATTTCTTCAGTTCAATTTTGCAGGTTATTATGAAGGCTAGTGTTAATATGCAATGAATTTTTAATCAGTAGGAAACAACTTGCAAGTTTAGATACTAACCCCTGTGTGTAATTAGATGATAGTTAGATTTCCTATATGCTGAAATAAAATTTAAAACAGGGTTAAAACATAGTATTTAGTTCATGGTTTCTTGGGCAAGTTTCGATGGATGGATAGTTGTTAGTTTTAGTTTTCATTTCCAGCTTGCTCATCTAATTGCTATTTAGTTTTGTTATCTAGTTGTTATTCAATTTTCTTATTTATTTTCTTGTCATATGCTGAAACAGAAATAGGATTTGATTTATGTTTTATGAATATTTCCCTTTTACAATTTAAATTGTTAAAATAGGATTAGTTTAATTTACTTTCTGTAATTTTCATTCTAGATCTAGGTTGCAATTTTAATTCGAAATTTGATTATTGAATTTAGTTTTCAGTTATGAATCTCTAAGTAGTATGAATTTTCTTACACTAGCATAGAATACATTTGAATTTAATAGAATAGTGTTTCCATATTGTTGATGATTAATGCATGAATTGAAGAATCACATGGATATGCAGGGTAGTTGATGTTTCTTCTATAATGGCTAAGTTCTCACTAGATTGCCTAATTCATACCTTTCACTTTGCTATAGAAGTTAATGTTGAGTTTATCCCACTTGAGTTATCATTAATTGTTAAATTCCATTGTGATATCATAAGACATTGGAGACATAACCATCAACACTATATTTGAGTTTCCTTGATTTTGTAGATTAGAGAATATTCTTCTTTCTTTGGTAGATTAAAGAATAGTTGTTGATTACTTTTATTGTCATGATGCTTTGAATTTAGTAGATTAAGATTTCCTTTCATAAATTAGAAGTAATTGTGAAGTTTAATTTAAGAATAGATTTCACTTGCTTATTGGTTTGATTAGTTTCTTATTGAGTAATTTTGATTAGTTTACTTGCTGTAGAAGTTACCATAGGTTAGTTAGTTAGTCGCTTGCTTGTTTATTTTCTTTAATATGGTAATTGCTTGCTTGTTTATTTACTTACTTGTTGTTGCTTATTGAATTTGAGTAGGTTAATTAAATTAGTTTGTTGTTTTTATTGCTCATTAGATAGATTAAATAGATAGTTTGCTTTTGCTTATTATCATGATTAAGTTAACTTTCTTTAAATAGGGTTTTCATTTGCTTTCGTAGAACAATCCATCGATCCTTTGTTCAAAAGTTACTTAGGGTAAATAGTTTAAGTTTCTTAGTAGGGTTTGATCATTAATAGCCTTTGCTTGAATAAATTAGTTCTCAGATAGCCCATTTCCTTAGTTAGACTATACTACCTCTAGCCTTTCTGCCTTGGCACATATAATGCTACAACTCTAAGTTTACTTACCCTGGGTTGACAATTTAATTGAGGGTTTTTAGTGTCTTTTATTGCATATAGAGTACCCATCACACTCGGGGGGATGTTCCCTCTTGGGTATAGGGTGTCAAATTGCAAAGGATATAAACAAGGCTATGCTTGGTTGAGGATGAAAAAAATGCTGAGGCAAATGGTTTATAACACAAAGCAAGAACTAACTAAAGGCTCAATATTGCAAGAAAGGGCATGAGATGCAATCAAAACTTAATGCCAAAAAATGTCCTTTTTTGTGTATTTTAGTCTACTTGGTGTGAAAAAGGGATAAACTTGTGCCAAATAGACGTCTTTTCAAATCCGATTTACGAATGTGAAAGAGACAAGTTCACTCGACAATCTTTTCTCTTTTTGAAAATGAGTCAGAAAAGAGCTTAACTAAGACTCACGACCTTTCAAGTCCAATTTAAAGAGTGTGAAAGGGACAAATCACTCGAAAATATTTTTTCTTTTTAAAGACGAGTTGGAAAAGATCTTAAATTAAACTTGTTTGGGAGTCCTCGAGGTATGAAGCAGCATGTTTATGAGTGAGAAATGAGGCTGAACACAAATTCATGTATTAGCTATAAGGGACTCCCGATCCTAAGGAAAAAATCTCGACATGGGCACCAAATGAAGCAGAGGATCTAACTAGGACACCCATGTTTTGTAAGTCTCTACCACTTGATAACGACACTACTTATAGCAGATGGAAGGTTATGTGTCACAACAAATGGGTTCGTACCTAAGGCATAAAAAGTGACAGTTATAGGATAATGTGAAGATGCATGATGGAGTGGATACCTATCCTATATGCTGGGTAGTAAAAATACTTGCCCATGGTGACGAACGACTAACATAACGTTGAAATCCAGAAGAATCCCTGGTAAAAACTACAAAAACCAACTCAATCCACCCTTGTATTAGTCCATTAGGTGAAAAAATGGCTCAAAACTATGGAAAGTGGGCAAAAATAGTTTATAAATAGTAACAAAACCAAAAATTACTATACCATTTTGATTTTTTACCCAAAAAGTGCAAATTGGACCAAAATACCTCTGAGATTCAAACAATGATTGCGGGAGCGTCAGGAAATGAAATTGGAAACCATATGGACCAGGTAAATCTTCTTCCCTTCCTCTTCATTTCAATGGATTAAATTTTTAAATTAGATTCCAAATTTTTATTGATTGAGGGTGCAAAATGTGAAATTCGGTGTACACGGGCTGTCTCCTATCGGGTCGCTTATATGATGAGTTATACGTGCCTGTGCAAACTGCAGGGCACATATAGCCATCCCTATATGCAACTGTAAGTAAGGTAGCTCACGTAAAGGCACATAATCAATGAATTTTAAGGATGCTAACTCAAATTTTGGCTTTCCTTTGGCAGGATGGTTCTTGAATGGAGAGAAAGAGAGCACTAGGAGGTCGATGCTACTGTGGATCGAGATCCGGGGGCCCAAATGGCCTTAAAGAGATGTGGCTTATATAAATTTTGGGCACTCAAAGGAATGAGAGCCTAGGTGAGGTTGCTCGAGATGCTTGTGGGTTACTGGGACCCTCAGAGTGAAAGCTTCAATATTGATGGGAAACCATTGAGAATTGAAGTAGAGGACATTTACTTTTTTATTGGATTATCACGTCAGGGAGAGGTTGTAAACCTCAAATCACGAGGAGCAAGGAGTGGAATGAAAACATAGGAGTACATCGACACACACTGTGTAGCAGGGACTCCTAAGGTAGGGAGTCAACTCCCTATCAGGGCGATAAACAATCTCAGTACGAAGATCATTATGCTTGTATTGAACAGGATCACATGTCCAACCTCGTTGCACCAAACATCGAGACCGCTCATGTTCTACACAGTGCATTGTATGAGACCCACAGTATATGACTGGAGTACCTCACTACTAGCAAATATGAAGAGCTAATTGACAGAGTGCAAATAGGGGAGTAAGAGGAATCTTGGGTTTGCCTCTATCCCATGCAGTTTATTTTTTGAGTGGGTTCGAAGTCTGGGACCTAGAGTCAAGATTCTTCCAAGAGGACCTTGTGATCCAGCCATGGCATGGTGGAATGAGGTAATGATGAAGCATGGGGGAGTTAGGGTGTCGGCCCCCTACAACGAGGATTTCTTCTACTGGTGGAAGTGTCATGTCATTTCCCTAGATGACTATCCATATGCGGGGATAGCCTTCCGGGGAGATCCAGACATGCCACTCCCACCAGAGACCACCTACGATGACATAGGTATGTCAAATGTTTTTAAATATTTCATTTTTTTGTATTTTTGTATAATAGAACACAAATATTTTTGGATGGTGATTAAGTATTAACTAGACACTTGTGTAATGTAGATGTGGGTCCATGAAGGCTGGAAGGGTTTCATCGACATCGAAGAAGGAACCAGGGAGACAAGTCCGCGAGAGGAGAAGCTGAGAGAGTCCTAAAAAATGTGCAGGGGAACCTGTCTCGTTTGACTCAGAGGATTCCCATGGTTCAGGTAGAGGATCTGCCTGAAGCCATGCAGTGACAGGTGGTTGGTGTACCCAGAGCTCAGGTATGACTCTTTCGACATCTCGCAAATGCCATAGTTTGTTACCATGACACACATTCGGTGCCACCTGCATAGATGTCATTGATATTGTAGTACTGGCTGTATATGTGTATTGAGGGTATTAGCCCCAATTTTTTACTATAAACACCATATTTTTTGAAATATATAAAAAAGGATCTCCAACTTTACTTATATTTTACAATGTGTACATTGATGATGTGGTTTTCTTTGCTTTAGTTATGGGAAAAATGCCAATCTAAAACGTAATTAGCATAAGCATCAGATACATGATTAGAATTCCTATGAATGTGATAATATGTAATAAAATCAATTTGTCGTTCTAAAATACATATCCGTAGGAATTGTCAGAGTAAAGTAGGATCACACACACAGTAACTTCCATTCAAATGACATACTACTAACTGGGAATCCAGGCGAACCTCTAAAGAGTGAATACCATGTGAGATAGCATCGCACAAAATTTCTATAATGGTGCTATATTCGACAACATTATTCATGGTTGTCCCTAGGAATATGCCACCTAAAGACACCGGTAGACCCTCCGGTGAGTAAACTACCCAAGCGACAGAAGCCAAGTTCTGTGTATGACGACTGGCTTCGTCTGTGAATCCTAGGTAGATCGAAGAATCCGTTGACATATGCCAACCATGGGAAAACTCGATAAGAAAGATGAAGACATAAATAAAGGGAAAACATATATACACTAAATTACATTAGTATACAAAGAGTTCCGCCCAAGCTTGGTGCTCAAACGTAATATATTTTCAAGTAGAGCCCATTCCTGGGCTCAACCAACATATTCCCTTCATAATATTCTAACTCATAGGCTCCTTTTTCTAGAACACGTCACATGATATAAGGACTGTGCCACATGGGTTTAAACTTGCCTGTCCCCAGTGGTTCTTTGGCTTGATCATACAAGAGGACCAAGTCACCCTCAACATACAACCGAGGATAGAAAAAATTATCGTACTGGACCTTGACATGTTTTTTGTTCACCTCGATAGCTATAAAGGCATCTCAACGGTGCTTGTCAAGACTCTCTAGGTGTACAAGGCATCGCTTGAGATCGAAAGTGTTAGGTAGGAGCACAATTTCCAACTTAAGAGAATGTATTTCACATTCAATAGGTAAAATCGACTCCACACTGTGTACTAACTGGAAAGGGAAAAATCCAGTGGCAGTCTTGACCGAGGTTCGGTATGCCTAGAGTGTGGGATATAGCATAATGTGCCAGTCAGACTTACTCTGACTGACAATTTTTTTCAAAATGGTCTTGAGACACTTGTTGGAAGCCTCTACTTATCCATTTTCCTGGGGGTAATAAGGAGAATAATGACGATGTAGAAACCCCAGCTTAGATGCTATTTCTTCCATCATTTCGTTCTAAAAGTGACTGCCATGATCAGTGACAATCTCACTCGGGATACCAAACCGGGCAATAATTTGATTGAATACGAAGAAGGCTACAATATTCCCATCGAATTCAACTGTAGGCATGGCCTCGACCCACTTAGTAAAGTAGTCAATGACCATGATAATGTGTTGATTCCCCCCAGTTGAAGTTGGGTTGCAGTCTATGAAGTCCACCTCCCACTTGGTGAAGGGACCGACAATAATGACTGGGTGAAGAGGGGCTGGATGTGAGTGTATTTTTCGAGTGAACACCTAGTAGGGATGACACTTCTTAACCGCTTCAATACAATATTTAAAGATAGTAGGCCAGAAATAACTACCTTGCAAAATTTTTTGGGCTGTCGCAAGCTCGGATAGGTGACCACCACAAGCCCCACTGTGGCAATCATTTAGGACTGACTCAACCTATTTGTGAGTTAAACAATGATGCAATATATTGTCTATTCCTCGATGATACAAAGTGTCACCGATGATAGTATATTTCTTATCTTGGTATC
This sequence comes from Picea glauca, assembly GCA_000966675.3. NCBI lineage: Eukaryota > Viridiplantae > Streptophyta > Pinopsida > Pinales > Pinaceae > Picea > Picea glauca. Next base: position 157,957 of record JZKD02S0141874.1, on the reverse strand, counting down.
TTATACATCGTCGATCATATCGCAAGAGATGCTGAGGGAACTTCAAGGTTTGAAGATAAAGAACAATGTCTCCATACCAGGGGTCAGATGACGAGACAAGAAAAATGTGTTCGTTCAAAAATGAATCAAGATGGATGACATCCTCATATAATCGTGGAAAGTTGGATATTAACTCCGTGAAGACCAGTGATTTCTTGGATTTCACAGAAGCGAAATCGAGATCAAACTCTTGTAAAATGAAAATCCATTTATTGTATTTTCCCCCTATGATACACCTGGTAAGGACGTATTGAAATGGATTGCCATAAAAAACCATAGTAGTCTTGCAAATCAATATATAATGACGCAAACGCTGGACTTTGTGAACGACAACCAAAACTATCTTTTCAACATGAGAATAATTAAGCTCAAGACTGACTAAATTTTGACTAAGATAGTAGATGATGTGCTCGCAGAGCTCATCATCCTCCTGAACCAGAACCATACCAATCATCTCCTCAGACACGACGATATAAATCAAGTAATCCCTACTGTATTCAGGAGACTTCAACAGAGGCGCCGATACCAAGGATTTCTTCAAAGCATCGAAAGACTTCTGGGCTTGCTCATCCTAGATAAAAGGGGTGTCCTTCTTCAAAAGACGCATGAAACCCTTAGTGATATTGGCATACTTCGCTATAAACTGACGAAGAAATTTATCTCTCCCCTGTAAACCTTGAAGTTGTATAATTTTGCGCGGGGGAGGCAATCGAAGTATTGCCTCAACCTTTAGCGAATCTACCATGATCCTGGTCTTGAAAATTATAAATACCAAAAGACAACCAGATTTAAAGCAAAAGATGCACTTGTGAGGGTTCAACTGGATTATATAGTAATGACATCTTTAAAAAACAAGCTGAAGGTGCATAGCGTGATCCACTCTCTTGCGAGAGAGAGTAGCAAGATCATCAAGGTAAGCTTCGACTATGTGCTTAAGATCGTGAAAAGTGAAATTCATGGCACATTGGAAGGTTGCTCCAGTGTTTTTAAGGCCGAAAGGAATTTTCTAGTATGTGAAAGTACCCAAGGAAAAATAAATGTCGTCTTGTGTTGATCCTCAGGTTTGATTTGAATTTGGTTATATCCTGAAAATCCGTCCATAAAATAAAATACTTCACTTCCTGCACACTTGTAAAGAGTCTGATTGATGAAAGGTGTGGGGAAGTTATCTTTAGGACATGCCTTGTTTAGGTCATGAAAATCCATACATACACGGATAGTTCCTTTCTTATTATTCACAGGAACAGGATTGGATACCCATTCAGTCAAGGGAATTGGGTAGATTAAGCCAACATTAAGTAGCTTCTCCACCTTTGCCTTAATAGCAGGGGCCTTCCGGGGGTTGAAATATCTAAGACGTTTCCGAATAGGTTTAGCATCTAGATAAGTTCTAATATCATGTTTGACAATATGGGGGTCGATTCCTGGCATATCTTCATATGACCAAGCAAATACATCTCAAAATTTATTGAAGAGTTCGGTGTAGATCAGGATTTCTTCTAGCAAACAATCCACACCAATATTTATGTTTTCAATCTTGCCAGGGGTACGAGAGATATTGATCATGACGGTGGGAGAAATACTCACCATTTTTCCTTCAGAATAAATTTTATGCATATCAAGTGGAACTATGACGTGATCGACTATCTCACTCAAAGTAGATCGAAAGTCATCTTGTTCGATTCTTTCAAGATCTAGGAGAAAATAAGAGCAATGATGCATATCATCCCAAGGTCTATTGGAACCATTCATGGCTTCGATGATGTCTTTTTCTGAAGGAAAATTTTCATCTAGGAAATCATGTGAACAAGACAACGAAGTGGCCCACACAGGCCTAATAACGGGATCCTTCTCATCCGTCGGCGAGGTAACAGGATCAGGATCAACAGAAGAGTCAAGAACAACTTGATACAAAATCTCCACTGTCGATAGTGGCATGGACATTCCAGCGTGCAACTGACCTTCACAAGATGAATTCGGGGAAGGTAGGGTCCACAAATCACTAAAATAGGAAGTGCAGAAAGGAATGGACCTCCATGTCGAAACGGGCCTACTGGACATGGTGTAAACGCGGTGAATCAATGTTGTGAATTTTAAAGTACCCATGAGGGAAGAATACATTTCGACACTGATATTCTCAGTTGCTGGCTGAGAATTCTCGATCACAGGGATTGACGGTCCAATAAATGCATTGGGACTAGAGTACACAAAGGATAACTGGTCGATCATCACGATATTCCCTTCATGAGGAAAAAAAAGAGACGTAAGACAGACTATACGACATCGACAATAACATAGGTCAAATTGCATCTTAGTAACAAGTTATAATCAAGAGGTGCATCAACTACCTCGAATTCCACCTCTACTGTCTTCCCACCTAACTGGACTGGAAAGGTAGGGAGAATACCGTGAGGGAGGAAGGAATGACCATCAAAAGAAGTCAACATGTTCGATGAATTGGAAAGATTCAGAGAATCGAGAACCTTCCAACAGATCAAGGACATCACACATGTAGCAACGCCTTCATCAAAAACCACACGTTTGATGGTATACTTTGAGTACTCCACATGGATTTGGAAAGCCACATGATAAGGCAAGCGAGGCTTCACATCTGTGATGTCAAAATTGATAACTTTTGAGCCACTGGGTTCTAGAGCTCCTAAAGAAGATAGTAAGGCATTCATCTATGAAGGACACATCTGGAGTACCTCCAAAGATGACATCACATAAGGGGTTTGACCTAGGTCCTCAACAATAGAGTAGTTCTGGGTGGCTCTAGCATTTGGATTGTGGATAGAGCGCTTAAGTAATCCTTTCGAAATACGAGGAGGTGGCTCTGGTTTTTCAATCTGTAATTTCATCTCCGTAGGAGGAGGAGATTCTAGACCAGGAATAGATTGTGAAGAGATATAATCTCGAGATCGAGTGGCTATATTTATTTTCTCATCGACCATATTGATACACAAATGATCAACTTCTTGAAACGACAGGTTTTGACTCCCACCGGTCACATTTCTGGTGTTTGAGGAACTCGAGGCCATGTGTTGGTTATGTGGGAATGTATTCGTCAGCACGATGGGCGGTAGAGATAATAGCCTCACATCTTCCGCAAGTTTGGGTCATAAATGGGTAAGGTGATCATCTGTGCAAAGCTTACAGGGAAACTTCACCTTATGTATTTCTCATTTTCCCTCTCCAACATTATTATTCGTCTTCTCATTATTACCATTGTCCTTGGGTTTATTACCATTTTTCCCACCCTTACGATATTACTTCCTTTCTTATTATTCCTGCCTGGTTGTTGGTTACCATTTGGGTTGGCCGACGATTGTACAGAAATTACATCCACCGATTGAGTGGGATTGGAAGACACAAACAAAGCTAGCCCTCCTGCAGATTGGTTTAGAGACAATTCTTTCAAATGGCTTGTCACCGAGTCCATGGATCTTACATTGGCGGAACCTACAATGCCATCGGCATGAGGTCCAGGATTTTTTCTAGGGTTGTAAGTTGACCATGATGTGTCCGAAAGAAGGTGGTATAACATCCCAGATTAAACGTATATCAGATCTAATTGCTGGGCTCTAAATATAGCTTCTTCCTTAGTGGTAACCCTAGAATTAGCAACATCCTTCGAGATAGGAGCGTGCAAAGACTTAAGGAGGCATTCTAAAAGAAACTTCGGGGGTATAGGAGTCTTAATCAACCTCTTCCATTTACGCCACTCCTGGATATGATCCGATATATGAGTGGTGGTATCCTGGCATAAATTTGACATAATTTCTAGGTAACTAATGGGAAATTGGAAGTGGTTAAGGAAGACCATTACCAACTAACTAAAGGCCCCATATGCCCCCCTAAGTATCTCAATATACCATTTCATAGCAACTCCAATAAGGGTGCATTGAAATAATCTCAAACAAATAGAATCGTCATTAAGGCAATTCGATGAGCACCAAAGGTGGAAGGTAGTGACGTGATCACCAAGATCCTCTCCATTCTTACCTTTGAACTTTGGGAAGTTTGAAGGAATCTTGGTGGTGATGGGGGGCCATGTAGGATCATGACTCATAGGGTTGTTCATTAACTTAGACAAGTCTGGTAGATTAAGTGTGTCCAGAAAAGGGAGATGAGGTTGCAACATCTGGCCCCAAGCTCCCGGAAAAGATTATGTTTGTGGAACCTCAAGCCATCTAAGGTTTTGGTAAGAACCATAGACCTGTCCGGGATTATAAGGCCTTCTTTCAGTCTGATTCATAAAAGGTTGATTGGGCATCATTCCAACAGGAATGTTCTGTTGAGGGTTATAAAAATTTCCCCTATTCGGATTGGATCTGGGTTGGGGGTTTCCCAAAGAGTGAAACTGACCTCCTCTGGGTGGAAATCCAAAGGATAGAGGTTGATTCGTCATTCCAAAAGTATTGGTCTGAATCGACGCCGAGGAGGTAGTGGCATAGGATGGAAATTGAGCAGGAGCTTTTACGCGAGGTTGGTTGTTCCACCTAGAAGTAATAGGATTATACCCGGGGTTAAAAGAAGGAATACCTCCTATATTAGGATTCGTTTGAGTGATTTGAGAACCACCAAACTAAAATGGAGTGTAAGGAGGTGTAGTTTCCCCAAGCCCAATGCTAGCATTAGGGCCAGTAGCTGGGATGGCATTCAAAAATTGTGAAGTAAATTTATGCATACCATAGGAAAAAGGACTAGAGGCCATAGAGATGGACTGAAAATTATATCCCAGTGAGTGACCAAGAGACCTAAAAGGGCTCGAGGCAAGATATTGAGCGTTCACTATAGGCCGAGGTATAGTAATGATATGTGCCTCCGGTGTTACAATCATTGTGGTTGCAGGAGTCGAAGGGGTGCCATTAACTATAGTGGGTGTGGGAGTTGAAGGGCTCCCAGTGTTCTGAATATTAGATTCAGTACTCATCCTTGTAGAATCACAAGTCTAAAGAATGGAGGTGTGTGTACCATGTATAATAACTCTACGCCTTTTAGAAGGCAAAGACTCAAAATCCAATGGTAACTGTAACAAGCGATGGGACCGAAGGGGATGCTGGTCCGACTCCACGATGACTTAAGACTCTAAAGATAAAAAATATATCCTAAGGCCAACTAGTAATCAAAGAGCACACCAAAAGTCAAACGACCAATATGCATACAAATGGGGTAAAGTGGTTGAGTGGCCTCCCTCCCTAAAGAAGGTATGTCTCGCCCAAGAGGGGCCTGAGACTCCCTGCTAAAGATCAGAGGTAACATAATCAATTATAAGGTCCCTCATGGGATTAACAACTAGTCGGTCAGATCCCCCCGAAGAGGTAATCCTCCATAAAGGCTGTGTGCTATCTGAACCTTATCTGACCCAGGGTACTTGCAAAATAACCCTTGCAAGTAACCTATGTGGCACCTAAGTCAGGAAACTAAGCAACCAATGTATAACCGATGCATAGGCGAGAAGTCGTAAGTCAGGTCCACCGTATGGGTAGGGTAGAAAATATCGAAACCTTGAAGTACTGCCTCTCACTAAGGTAAAGACACTAGCAAGATCCCCAGAAATATCTCTGACTCTAAGAAGGTATCGGGGAAATATCCCTTCAACCAACCTCGCATGACCTCGTGATTAACTCTGGTGTGAGTGGAGCCTCCTGATATTACCAATTATACACAATATTTCTCCACTTCTTTTCTTAGACACATATGTTGATTTAATTTCCTTGGAGAAGTTTACTCACAAAATTCTATTCCAAGGCACTAAATTCTAAGCTAGTTTGTGCACCCTAGAAAATAAAATCATGACTAATCAATTTTAAATTATAATGTTAATTTTAGTGGTCATGATTACTCAAAAAGGTATGGTAGTGAAACTCATGATGTTATGACTCTGTAAGAAAAGTAAATATGTAACGACCCTTGATTATTAATTATAAATAATTTAATTATATAATCCTAAAAATTGTTTCTTATATAATATTAACTAAATTAATCATCATTAATTAATTGTTCATAATTGTCAATGGTTATTTAATTATTAATCAACTCTTTAATTATGAGAGTAAAGAATTAATAGGGTTGGTAATTTAATTTATTAAAATTTACGTATATGAGTGGGATAATAAACATTAAATAAAGGATAAGAAGCATTTAATAATGGGATAAGATATTTAAGAATGGGATAACATATGAATCTCGAGAAGATAAAAGAATTAATGGGAATGGATAAGGATAATTAAATGTAGGGATAAGGAATTGAATGAAAGGAAGAGTCGGTGAAGGAGGGATAAGGGGGGGAAAGGAGTTGGAGGGGGGATTATGTTACGGCAGTTGGGGATGAATTTGGGAGAGCGGGGAATTGGCAGAGTGAAACTTGGAGTGGAATTTACACAGTGCACCGGGGGTTGCTGGGGGTTTTGGGCACGGAGGGCTAGGATATCCGT
>JZKD02S0141874.1:106620-146610 GCA_000966675.3 Picea glauca | reverse complement strand
TTAAAATTTACGTATATGAGTGGGATAATAAACATTAAATAAAGGATAAGAAGCATTTAATAATGGGATAAGATATTTAAGAATGGGATAACATATGAATCCCGAGAAGATAAAATAATTAATGGGAATGGATAAGGGTAATTAAATGTAGGGATAAGGAATTGAATGCAAGGAAGAGTCGATGAAGGAGGGATAAGGGGGGGAAAGGAGTTGGAGGGGGGATTATGTTACGACAGTTGGGGATGAATTTGGGAGAGCGGGAAATTGGCAGAGTGAAACTTGGAGTGGAATTTACACAGTGCACTGGGGGTTCCTAGGGGTTTTGGGAACAGAGGGCTAGGATATCCGTTGATATCCTAGGGCTAGGAGCTAACTAGTCGGCAGGGAGGTCATTTTTGGGTGGTGTTCTAAAGAAGCGGGAAGGGATCAAGTTGCGAACAACAGGAAGGATTATTAACATCAGAGTTAAGGTATTTCTTTAAAATTTATGCATTGTTTTGTATAAAAATTTGTTATTAAATATTATTATTGTGATGAATTTGAATTGCGAATGTGATAATGAAGTAAATTTTTAATCTTACTGTTGTGTTGTAATTCAAAGGTTGTTTAAATAAATTCCGCCATTACAAAATATCAATATAATGCAAAGTCCTAACTTTAACTTTCAGTGAATGATATGATTCTAAAAAACCAATGCAGTTTTCAATTTCAACTCTGCAATTCTGACGTAAAAGTGAAATCTTTCACTAAATGCACTAAGATAATGACACGAACTCAAAAGACAAAAATGCCAAGCAATGAAAAATGCCTATTTTTTGTATTTTCATTATAAAAATGAAAATGCATGGACTGATAAGCAACTTGATATATAAATTATACTGTGTATAGAAATAAATAACTCAAGCAGAATACCAAGCTGCAAAACACCCAAACCAATGTACAAGGACAATAAAAAATGAAAATATGATGAGAAAGACTCCTTCCAAAAATTCAACTACAGACAAGTTTCCTGTCATCCCAAAGACACTTAACAGGCACTACAGAGACCCAAGAAGGCTCAACAAACATCAAATCCCACCCAACAAAAACCAAACCAAGAAAACAGACAAGGAAAGATGATGTATGCGACTATTTAAGCAAACAGAGCGTATGTACGCAGCTTGCAGAGGGACAAACCATGTGTATACATGATTGTCAGGACAAAAAGCGCGTATATGTTTCAAAACAAGGCTAGGTAAGGGAGAAAGGATGAAAACTCAGACCCTAAGTGAATAGAAACTGTCAAGCAGTGATACAACAAGAAACAAAAAGGAATGAGAGCAATGTAAGGAGAAAAAGTACTCCAAATACTTATAAACAAGATTGTCCCCAGTATGGTCACCAATTCTGTTACGAGGGAAAAAATCTCTATGGCTAGGGTAAACCACAATAGACAGATATGACTGTAGAAATCAACTCTATCCCAAAAACATGCTATATAAACCAATATGCAAGCGAGATAAGAAAGAGGCCTACCTCGTCCAGATGTTTGATGATGTCCACAGTTGAGAACTTTGACCCAAATATTTGTACCTACAACCAGTTCTCAACAAACAAGCAAAGCAAGCATATGGTGATAATATTAAAGGTTAGCACATTATATAGCATAATCCATTAATATACATGACAAATACAGCCATGGATAATAACTCATATATTTTCAAGATATAAATTGGACGGGAAATGAATATTTCTATTAATAAATGACCAGCAGAAGTGAAAATATTACAGACTTCTGTGTCGGCACGGTTCATAACCAAGAAACTAAGTTCCTTCCAGCTGGTCCTCCACCACTTCAATCCTCCACCAAAGGCAAGATCATAGAAGGGAGACATTGAGGTTATCCATCAATAAGGGAAGAGATTGAGGGCTGAACACTGTGTTTAGTCTTAAAGGACAAAGGGATGCAGACTCAATATGAAGTAATAATTTCTCTAGAGTAACTTTTCTTTCAAAGTTGAATTCTTTCTCCTCTTTTCCATAGCTCGGAATTGGCCCATTTATAGCCTTCAAATGGAACGTAAGGGCCAAGTCAGAATGTTTCCAGTATATGGAAGGCCAAGGATCAGAGATCTTTTATCGTGACATGGAAACCTGACATTTAATTTTCATTTTTTGTCACAAATCCCGATGTATGCGGGATGTAGTGGAGCAACTTGCATATACACATGCTGTATAGTAGGAAAGGTGCGTATATGTGGAAAAATATGTATTTTTAGCTCTGGATTTGTCAAACAGGGATGATAAGTCTGCATAGGGAAAAGGAAAAAGGCCCTCTGTGCAAGATTGCATAAGGTGAGGAAAATATTTCTATAACATGAGTCTCTAGGAATAAAGACCTATACCTAGTAATTAAGGGCCATGGCATAGAGGGGGTTAAGCGATGGAAAGTGGTAAGGATGGTTGGGAACAATATGATGGATCTTAAAGAGAGTTCCTAGTAGAAAAATCATTCCCAAGGAAGACCACTTACTAGGGCACAAATGTCAGCCACCAAGGTGAAACATGGAAAAATGAATAATGTCCAAGCATATGTCATGAAATCTAAAGCAGTCTAAGATACAACATACTTAAATGCCTCAAATATTGAAATGACACTCACCATAATACCTCACTTGCACCTCATGGACAAAGGCCTAGTGCCTCTCGGAAGCCAGCTAGTGTGGTGGATGCCATCTGAAATATTGACCTCTGTGGTGGTGAGAAGGGTCTCCATAATAATCCCTCTGGGCCTTTAGCCCCTTCTTTCCATAGAATGAGGGACAACCCCTTCTTGGGTCAATACACCCTAAAATCCCAAGAGACAATGATATGGGGTGGTTAAGTGATGGAAAGTGGTAAGTATGGATTGGAATGGTACAATGGCTCTTTAAGGGAGTTCCTAGTAGCAAACCCATTCCTGATGAAGACCACTTTTTAAGGAACAATGTCAACCACCAAGGTGAAACAAGGAAAAAGGTATAATGTCCAAGCATATGTCATGAAATATAAAGAAGTATAAGATACAACATAGTTAAATGCCTCAAATATTGAAATGACACTCACCATAATACCTGACTTGTACCTCATGGAGCAAGGCCCAATGCCTCTCGGAAGCCAACCGGTGTGGTGGATTCCATATGAAATCCTGACCTCTGTGGTGGTGAGAAGGGTCTCCAGCTATGCAAGTGGATACTGCTGGTCATGAAATATCTCGACACTCCATATCTGCAACCTGAGGGCCTTGAGACATAATCTCCTTAGTTATCCCACAAAATGGGGATAACACTCCCAAAGGTGAGACACTTGGGGATACATAACCTTTCTTCAACAACTCTTCCAACTACATTTGTAGTTCCCTCAACTATGGTGTGATCATCTTGTTAGGATTTTTGAATACTAGGGCAACTCTAGGTACCAAATCAATGGATAAGTCAATGTCTCTCTTAGGTAAAAAAATTATAATTTCTCCAAATGAATCATCAAATTCTTTTAGAACTACAAATTATTCAAGAATTGTACTTCTATTCTTCTCTAGATCTTCCACATAAGCTACAAATAATTGAAAACACTTCCTAAAACATATCTTCTGTTGTAAGGTTGAAATCTCCCTTATAGGAATGGGTGCTAGAATCCCTTTCACTAAGTTGTGTTTTGCTTCTTCATCAAGACATGTCAATGTCTTATTATGGAATTCTAGAACATCATAATTCTTATACAACCAATCCATTCCAATTAGGATATCATATGATCCCACTGGTATGATATTCAAATATGCAACTATGCTCACTCCATTCATATCTATTAGACAACCCTTGACAATCTCATGATCCTTCTTTTGGATCCAATAACTAGTTAAACCAACCACGATCTTTCAAGATTTCTCTTTTTTAAATGAAATCTATCCACTAATTTAGGATCAATGTAGCTATGGATTGCTTCTGAATCAATTAAAATAACAAGAAGTTGATTGATAATCTTACCTTTCACCTCAATCATGTGAGACTGATGTTCTACCTATCAATCTTCTAGGGATGCATATATCCTTGGAATATTTTTTCCCATGTCTTTAATTGTACTATATTCCTAAAGGTTGTGACATTCCTCATTTTGTATCCCTTAAGAGGATAGTATTTGTACACGTTCTCTTCTTTACATCCCCAACATTTGATTGGTGGTCTTGGTCTTTTCCATGAATATTTTTCCATCTTGGACTCAATCTAAGTTTCTTAGCTTTGTTGATATACCTTAGTACTACTCCTAAAGGAAGGAGGTTTGGATCCCTTCTTCCTTTGACATCTTATCATCCTTATTATCTCTCCAAGTCTTCAGTACTACTTCTCTTCCTTTGTTATGTTCATACAAGTACTTATCCTTCCTTATGGCCTCTTCCAAATTGTTTGTTTCATCAAATTGAATATTATCTTTGTAGAAATATGGAATTCCACTCATAAATATTTGAATATTGGCCTTCTCATCCTTAATGAATCCTACATATCTCAACAACTCTGAGAAATTGTTTTCATATTCTTCCATGGACATATTTCCCAACTTAATATCTAAGAAATATTGCGTCTTTTTTTCATAGTAATGCTCTAAAAGATATTTCTGCTAGAAATATCTCTTAAAATGCTTCCAAGTGAACTTTGTTTCATTGATGTTCTTAACCTTCTTCAACTAGTACCACCTCATAGAATCCTTCCCTTGTAAATATTAAATGGAAATCTTGGCTTCCAAGTTGGGTGAGTAGTTATGTAGTTGAAATTACTTTCTAATCCCAAGAAACCAAGCTTCAACCTCTTATCCCTTTTTGTTCTCTCCATAAAAAGTCAGTGGCTTAAGTCTCATCATCTCTCCTTTAAAATTGTCCACTTCATGCCTTCTTCTCTAATTCCTAACAAGGGACACTTCTAGGTTGCCTTGTGATTCTTTAGATGGATGTGGATTTTTGGATGAATGCACAAGTGATTAATGTGGTCTATGAGACATGATAATAGTCCTTGAATTCCTATATCCTTTGTATTTCTCCCCTCTTGCATGAGGCTTTCCTGCTTCGTTATGTCTTGAACCTGACTCAACTCTAAATTTCCTTTGCAATTGGTTTAGACTATGTAGAAACTAAGTGTTTATATGATTTACCTACTCTTGAGCTTTGATAATTTTGTCATTATCATATATGTAGTTCCATACTTCCATTCTTAATCTCTTCATGGTATCTATTAGCTCTACTAGCTTTGTTATCCTTCTATGTCCATTAGACATTGTCTCTTCATTGCCTAAATTGATGTTCAGACACCTCACTTCTTCCTCATGGATGTGAGTTATCTAGTCATATTCAATTCTTTTGGTCCTCATAATTCTATAAAATATGCATGTAACAAGTTATTGTTATATATAAATAATTCATCAATTCTCGAAAATTATACATATTTTCTACCTCGTTAAGGCTCCATGTTTCCTTCTTTAAATTTGTTGAGAATTCATGTTGCTCAAATCCAAATTATGGCCATATATATGGATCATATTATTCAATATATTTCTAGTGACTATCCCCTTTCTCAATTACGATCTTTGAGTATAAAGTTACAACCTTATGAATATACCACTTATGACTAATTTTTCATTTTATTTATTGGTGCAATTTATTTGAAAGACCATCTTATTTAAATGGTAGAAGAAAATATGTTAGGAACCAAGGAAAATTTTGTATCAGACATTGATAATAATGATGATGGTGAACACACAAGAATCTCATCTTAATAATATGATGCTCCAATCAAATTATGTAGCAATATGGAAATTTTCAATTCATCCTTTTTCATTTTTCCCTAGACTTATAATTTTTAGCCAAGCTAGATATCTCCCAAACTGAGTAGTTTTGGAAAAACTTCACTAGTTAAAAATTGCTTGGCTTGATGAGAAGGTAAATTTTTGATTAAATACATTTTTTTGCCGATAATGAACAACAAACTATGATATTGCTTATTTTTTAAAAATATCCAATAAAATCCTTAATTTCTTTAGAAGTATGAAGAGTATCAAACAAGATAGGAACTTCAATATTATCATATATTTTGTTAACCTTTGAGATGGAAGATATAATGCAAGGAAATAAAAATAAAGGTGATGCAAAAAAAACTATTTCTTCATATTCCTTCTATCATGTAACTTTAAATTGGTTACAAATTTCAACTAAACCACATAAATATATAAAATATGAGTTATCATCTTTCCACATGCATCACCTTCTATTCAAGGTGAATCATTACATATCAACTAAGTAGTAATGTAATAAGTTGTAGGTAACACAGGGGCTCCATTCTCATTTTTTAGATAGAGTGGCCCTAAAATATCAACCATGGATTTCCACGCATCCCAAGATTCAATCCATATGTCAATGTTTGTATCAAGAAGAGTTCGTTCTAGTATTTTAAGCATGAAATTTACAACAACCATGTTTCCTAGTACATAACCTCAAAGTAGGATGATGAACCACACACATACATTGACTATAAGAACCTTATAAATTTCACTTTCTATTATTCTCTCCATACATGTAAGAAAATCATTTGCATTCTTTCTCACAAGTAGTTGAAGTATAAAGAGTTGCATTATTGAGTGCTTGAAAAATGCCTTCCAACATAATAGGTAGATGGGACGAAAAAACATGCAATTAAAACTATGGTGCTAGGATGACTTCCACCCCTCATTTACACATCTCCTTAGAGTTTTTGTAGCTTATGAGATTTACTATAGAAACAATAATTTTAATTTCCATTTCCTTTGAAGTGAACCAACATCCTTATATGGCACCCTGAAAATTCTATTATGTGATGAAAATCAAAATTTTACCTCTCATACAATATGAGAGGTAACACCTATAATTATAAACCTTGTTATACTTGTGGGTTGAATATTACATTTACAAATTTTTTGTAGTGGTTTTGATCCAGATTATTTCGACACGAAATGAGAGTGGAGATATAATAAACAAATGTACAAAGATATATTGGATATCCAATAATATAACAAAAATGTATTAGAGATGCAACCATAAACACAAAGATATAATAATACACATTTTTCTATTAATGAGCGAAAATGTACAAAGACTGTAAAAAGACAGAGTGAAAGACTCGCTAGAATGGTGGTAGCTTATCTCTAAGAAGAGATGTGATGACTAATCACATCCGCGAAAAGATGGTTTTACAATGAGGCTCTAAAGTAATTTTAATCATAAATAAAATCCAAAACCCTAACCCTGGAAGATGAAAAGCCAATAGTTTTATGGACCCCATTTTGGGTAGTTTGGTGTATCAACTTCCTGGGGGTGTAACTTTGGCATATGATCTCCGTTGGGGAGCATGATAGCTCGTTGGAAAGGTATCGTCAAGGATATTCATTGAAGGGGACCAATTAGAGCCTTCGACTATCATTGAGAAGCTCGATCCCAAAAAACCTTCATTTAGGCCCTCAAAATGGCCCCAGAAGTTAAAAACTGCTAAAAATAGTAAATTACCAAAATTGCCAGAAAACTATTTTGAGCCAGTTGGAAAATGTGGGTGGCCATCGATATCCACATGGAATAGGTTTCAAACCCTATGCATGGTATATGAACCATAAAACCATATTTTGATCCCTATGACATTAGTTTTTATCCTTGGACCATGTGTAGAGTCCTGAGAACCATCTATTATGTGAAACCTCATAATGGTCCCATATGACCATGGATAAGGCCTTTAGATCTATCCATGGTAAAAAAAAATATCCTAATGAAATATGTGTCCCATTTGGTGGATAAATATTCCCTCTAGAGACATGTGTAATGGTTCAAGACCTCTGTTTGTACTATAAGCCCTAAAATCTTGATTTAGGTCATATGGCCCTTCCTTTCCCTACTTAACCATGGTTAAGACCCCAAGATACTTCCCTAGTATGTAAAACATCCTATAGATTCCCATATCCCATTCTAAGATCAAATATCCTTTTTAGGGGACCTATGTTGTTCTTTGAGGCCATGTTCACAGACCAAATTCTTAAAATATTTATATACAACTTGAGGCCCATTATTTCCTTTTCTTACCATGGTCAAGTCCTAGATACCCATCCTTGTGCACAAAACCTCCTAGCAACACTCATATGAAACCAAGTATCCCCTCTAAAGGTCATATGTAGTAGCTCAAGTAATTTTTTCATGGATCATGAACCTTAAAAACTTCATTTAGGTCCTAAGTACCTTTAGTTTCTCTCATGACCACAATTAAGGTCTCGAGACCCATCCGTTGTGTCTAAATATTTATAATGGTTCCATACCTCATTTAGAGGCCAAATATTATGAGCCCTGTAAGAATAATTTGGATCATATGGCCCTTAATTACTAGGAATCAAGACCTATGGCCCTTAATTACTAGGAATCTACTTCACTACTTCTAGTTTCATTATAGAATCATTTCATGTGATTGTTCTTTTATTCTTCATTACCATGCAATTTTGTTATGCTTACTATTTGTGTGCATATTAGAAATACAAAAATACAATAGTTTAATCATTCTACAAAGACTCATTTTCTCAAATAGTACAATTATATTAGATGAAATTTATTGAAGTTAAGAATTCAAAGGGTTTTTAAATGTAATAAAATGTGATTATATAATAGATAATAAATCTAATAAGGTTGACTTTGGATCCAATATAATAATCAACAACTTTATCCATGTACTTGACATCAACTCTAATTGGTAATTCAATAATCAAACAAAGTGGTTAAATCCACTTTAACCAAGAGAATCAACAATAGAGCCACTTGATATAATGAAGTCAATTTATTGATGGTTCATCCATTGGAGTTACAATCTAGGAATCCAGTTTGTGTTGGAAGTGTTACCCCTCATTTTACATGAGGCCTACACTAGTATTTTTTTACTACTCTTGTGATTTGCATCACAAAGGTAGGTTTACAAGTTGATCTTTGGATGGCCTAGGGGTTGTGATTGCATTTGATGAGACTATTAGTGATGAATTCATGTATGGCTAGATGATGTTGATGCTCTAGTTGTATTGGTGGTTGCTTTCTTTTAATACTAGTAGACTTGGTTGTGGAGTCCCTATGATCATTGTATGGTTGATGATACATCATACATGTTGATGCATGACTCCCTTGATGGAACACCCTAACAAGTTTTGGCTAAGATAATATTGTATTGGCATCTTTGTTTGCTTGAAATTCTCCCCTTGATAACACTCGATTACACATTCATTTAGGTTGATATGGTCTAGCATGGTGTGATGCTCATGAGGTGAATTCCCTTGCTCATGTTGAGGATTCGTACACATATTTATATGGTTTTTTATGACATATATTACACCCTCATGTCAAGCGTTTCCCTCTTCTACATATTTTTATTCCCTATTACTTGGTCGAGGAGCCTGCCATGGAGTTGTGCCCTAGCCTAATTATGGGATGATTTCACACTTGTTTAGGTTTTATTTGGATATTACTCATCATCCCATGTGGAGCACTCACCCTCCTTGCATACATATTGTTAAGGGATGGTATTATTTATTGATTGATGAGGGGCCACCCCTTTATTTATGGATTTAGTTGATCATTGAAGGCATTTCACAGGTGTTCTTCATATATTTGATGCTTTATTTCATGGATCCACTTGTATTTCATGGATTTTGTTTTGTTTTGTTTATATATATATATATATAAAATAAACAAAACAAAACAAAACAACTATAACAAAATAACACTAAACCTAAATCTCATATTGCACTCGCACACACCCAAAAAAATAACATTAAAACGAAATCTCATATTGCACTCGCGCACACCCATTCATGAGAAAATATAGAAGAGTGCTGATCATAAGACAGAGCAGAGAATACGCTACTCAAAATACAATGATCAAATACATGTCGGAGAAGGAATTTGGAGTAGGGAATATAGTGATCGAATACATGTCGGAGAAGGAAACTAGAGACAGAGAGTTAGGGCACTCAGGACACGCTAGGAGAAGGAAGATGGAGACAGAGAGCTAGGGAATGTAGGACCAAATGAGAGAGAGAGCTCGAGGGCAGGTTTAGGAAGGAGGAATAGCTCATGGAGGGAACCGAGAGAGAGAGATTGGGGCCAAAAATGGTGAGTTGCTGAATTTCCCAATACCTCCCTTCATTTCATGGTAATAATGCATGACTAAAAACTCATCACACTTATGTTTCACCCTAAATGTGCACCACATGGAAGGATCCTATGCCTTCAAGTGAATTTCATCCTCTATGCAATGCTTAGATTAATTAGGCTTTGTGGGAGGAGTTATGTAGGGTAGAGAATATTAGGGCCAAAATCCACTCATGCAAATCAGACTTAAAAAAATATAAATGAAGTAAAATTCAACTTTAGGTTTGGCATAGTACTCATGTATAAAAAACCATAAACGGAAAATATTGCATGATCATGCCAACCCAAAATGATTTATAGCACCCAACTAAATTCTCCCTCAAATTTGAGATTCAAATACTTACATAAATTTTGATAAGAAGGAGCACCTTGCCAAGCTTGGAAACCTTTGCACTAATAGTTCCATGTGTTGGAATATGGGGCCATCACTTGTCCTTTTGAAACTTCCATGTTGTGATCATCAATACCACATAGTTGAATATGATTAGTCCACACATCCATTAAGTCAACCCTGATATTGTTAGTGTTCCAGTATGACACTTTCTAGGATTGTCATATGCACCTATAGTCTCTATTTACTATTCACGTCAATGTTTTATATTCACCCACCATGCAAATGTGCCATCCTTGTCTCATCATGAATTGCATCATGTCTAGGAAAGGATTTATGCAATTCAAAACATGAAGAAGGAAATCCCCACAGAGAGGTGGATTGAAAATACATTATAAGATTCAATTAAATTCTTGTAGATTTCGAGGCATTGATACTTAGCGTAATTTTGATAAAATAAGGGTCCCTTTACCTATGTCAATTCCACATGCCATATCTTGGAAATTCCACTTGTATTCTCCATTCCCCCTTGTTTATGTCATCCATGCCATCTCATAGGATTTCACTGGTTCACCTATCCTATCACTTTACATTGTTGACATCATCATGCTAGCATGGCAACACCAATATGCCACATGACATTTGACCCTTGATCCTCATGGTGTTAAAGTGGAGTACATCGGTTTCCAATATGTGCTCTACTCACATTGTAAGGTGTTCAAAGGATATCTTATAGAGTCTAAACATAAGTCCTTGAATTTACTTGCACTGTATGGACATATAATATTATAGAACCTATATAATATAACAATAATTCTATGATATGAGTTATGCAACATAAGGAAAATAAGTGTTGAAAACTACCTATCATAAGTCTTTTCATTAGTATCCTTAAAGGGATGCCATGTGCATAGGTTATATGAGAATGTTGTTGGTTGGTGTATTGGAGAATGGTTACATGGATATGTGTAAGACTTAGAGAATGCCAGGTGCGTAGTCACATTAACGTGCCTACTTAGTTTTTTGTCACATTATACAATATAAACTGAGTATTTGTTGAAGAGAGCTATTCCTTCAAGAATTGATCTTGGGTATTTTATCTTGAGATCAACGACTTAAATGGTGGATATTCACTCCTAATATCTGTTGTAAAAATTGTCAAAAAACTTGAATTTTTTTACCAAAAACCTTGAGATTTGTTACCAGAAATTTGTAGCATGTAGTTCTAGGAGTCTTCCTTGAGATTGAGCTTACAATGGATGTTCAACAATTTATATTGGGTCTTAAATTAGTGAAGAGATGTTTTGGATGAGAGCCATAAATTTTAAGGCATGTTATGGGATGGGTAATGGATAGTCTACGAGTAGGGAGCATATATGGGTTGAATAAGGTAGATTTATTGCGTACTTAAGTCACCATGTTTACACCTCTTATGTCTTGTAAAGGTTAAGAATTTCTAGAGAACATAAAAATTTGAAATCCTTATGTGACATTCCTCTTATGAAACAAGTATTTGTATCATATTTTCTTTATTATATTGTTCTTTTCAATGTTGTATAGGTGTACTAATTAGTGAACTGTGACATTTGCATGGCATTTTTAAAATTTGGGTCATTTTGCTTCCATTTATCTGGATAATTAACTCATACTTTTTGTCATTAATAGTGCACACATAGTAATCTATCAAGAAATTATTTCTTTGCTTAAAACCTCTTGCTCCTTCCCATATCTAGTTTTCATCGAAGTTGAAATTATTGCATTTAATTTTCCTCTTGCATGGTTTAAAGAGTCGAGTTGAAACACCATCAATTTCACGACCACTCCATTGAGTAACAACAACCTAAAATCAAGCGCTAATTAAAATTTATATAGTAACTTTTCTAGGGCTCTTCAAACCCATCTTATCTTAGGTGTAGAGCTTTGGAATAGGATTGTGAGAATAACTTTCCAAAGCTGCTAAACAAACATAAAGATTTGAGTTAGGGAGAGAAATCCAGTTGCTATATCACTGACTTTGGGAAGCCCTTCTAACACAAGGGTCAAGGATGAGGTTGCATTGGGGCTGATAGAGTAATCAACCATGCTTTATTGGTCTTGGTGTCGACTATCGATTGTCCCCCCTATGCTTTGGTATAGTAAGTTGTACCATAGAGGCCATAATATTTTAGACTTCCTACTCAAGGTGATAACACAGGGAAGGTGGTGTTGTACCTAGGATTGATGTTGGCTGGACTCACTTGGACTCCTTGGAGGGTTTCCCACTGCTCAGTGAGGTAACTTGCACCGGGGTGTTAGTTCTTTAAGCAGGTTGTCAACGTAACTTTCCCACTCGCCAAAACTCATCCCCTTTGCGCATCGATCCTGCGATGTTGGATTCCATCACCATCTAGTGCTTCTTTGTGAGGAGGTTTGTTTGCATGCTTGACTCCTAGATTAATTAGCGTGTGTTGTTTTTTCTCCTTAGTTGGCCTTAGGATTGAGTTTGTGTCTAATGGAATCAGTTCCGGGGTAATTCCTCATTTGATCAATACAAAATATGGATACCATTAAAATAAAAGGGAATAAATAGGTAACACATAGCTCATACCTAAACTACGTCTTACAATTCTCCAACATTGTTCTTTACACTTAGTGCAACAAACATCAAATTGAATGGTTTACACAAGGTTATGACCGACAAAGCTCCATCTAATGCAAATGAGAAATATGATTGGAGAATTCAAAATATTATCATAAACCCACATCTCACATATTTGTACATGTACCATAGATTCACAATCTTTTATGAAGAGGTCCAAGAGAAATGCCTCCATGCAAAATTGTCCACATCGAAATTGTCCATGTCCTTGATGGAGATATATAAAATTCCCTTGAAGATATTTTAGTCCTTGTCCTGCTTAACAAGGATGATCCCATTATGGAAGTGGTCAAAGACTACTTCTTTCTCTTTGTCCAAATGAAATTCATGTTACACATGAACAACATTATCATGCAAGTTTTTAAAGTTTTTTACAATGCGCATTGCACATTTCTGCCAGCCCTGTTTCTCCCCATGCGCATTTTTTTCCATCAATATCAATCTCCTTTGTTTATGAAATAAATTTAACATTTCTCATATTACCATGCACTGTGTTATGAAAACATGGATGGTTAATAGGAAGTTGGCAAAAATAGCCACAAAAATGACATCTTGTCTCACAATAATGTATAACACCCTGCTTAGTTGTATGAACATGGGGTCCTTCATGGCTCATCTTAAAGGATTGCACTGGGACACAACAATCCTTTCATATACCTTTCTACTCTAATACATCATCATAATCGAAATACCCTCTACTCCCTAGGAACTTCTTTGTTTGGTGAACTAATTCGATAAACTTATTACAGTTAGATGACTTCTTAAAAAAGTCACAAAATTCCCCACAGGTGTGGTTTCTCATTTTACAATCATGGGGACCTTCATTCCTTTCCGGTTATTTGCATTCCTCAATTGAATTCTCTACTTCCTCCATGGTATAGAAGGTACATTTTTCTGAGCATACATGGATTAGCCATGAAAGAATGAGAGGATACATGGTGTTTTTCATGCATACATGTCCAAATGCATTTAGATCATTTACATTCTCAAACAGACAACCTTTGCTTCATTTCTGCAATACCCACAACAAACTTTAACTGTAATTATTGCACCTCATAAGAACTGGAAAAATCCACAGTGTTTGACATCAACCACTATTGAACTCACTTTTTCCTTCGATAAGCTAATGCACCCAAAAATATTTCAAAAAGAGAGTGCCACCATTCACCATCATTTCCTTTTCTTGGCACAACACTATCTAATCTCATACTCAAAATACACTCTATTCCTTAGGAACTACTTTGTTTGGTGAACTAATTCAGTAAAAATATCACATATTCCAGACACCTTGCATTTGTCAAGGAACACATGCTCATTCCCACATATTAGATGTTCTACATAATGATTGATCTCGTGAAAAGGGTCCTTGTGACCACATGCAAGCATGCCTATCATGATCCCCAAAATCAATTGGGAAATCACACTGATTTTTTGCAAATGGGAAGAGAAAAAAATTTCGTGCACATATGTTGAGGAGTATTGCACTTGTGTGGATCCTCATGCCCAATATGGATAGAACGAGACTTATTACAGCTGTATGACTTCTTAAAAAAATCACAAACTTCCCCATAGGTGTGGTTTCTCATTTTACAGTCATGGGGACCATCATGCCCTTCCAAATCCTTGCATTCCTCTACTGAATTCTCTGCTTCCTCCATGGTGAAGAAGATACATTTTTCTAAACATACATGGCTACCCATACAAGAATGAGAGGATACATGTATTTTTTCATGCATACATATCCAAAATCATTTAGATCATTTACATCCGCAAATATACAACCTTTGATTCATTTATGCAATACCCTCAACTACCCTTAGCTGTAATTTTTGCACCTCATTAGAATTGGAAAAATCTACTGTGTTTGACATCAACCATTGTTCAACTCGCTTTCTCCTTTGATCTACCAATGCACCCAAAAATATTTTGAAAAGAGAGTGCCACCATTCACCATCATTTCCTTTTCTTGGCACAACACTATCTAATATCGACTTGAGCTCAGATAAAATGCTTCCAACAATTGTTGTTGCTTCTTGTGAACATGCCAATTCTAAGACAATATCAGGGAAATCATCTAACCTGAACTCAACAACAACTGGAAAACATGAAACTTCTTGTTGCTTATCCAAATTAACTAGCATTAGGATTGCCCCTATAGAAGAAAGGAAACCTCTATCTATAGTAGACTTTATATTTTTCCTTAATATGTTCACAATCAAGAGGGATATCACATTACATTAGGTGGTTGATCACTATTCCATAGTGTAAAATCTAACCATAGTGCATATTGCTTGCATGGATAAGTGAGTCGAATTAAGGTGCACCCACCTAGATATTCATACCCTTCACTAAGTTGGGAATCCACTGCATGCATGAGTTCCCCTACTAATATTGGTAATTGCACCCTCTAATTGTGCATCCAAAACTAAAGATATAAAAAAATTATTTAGAACTTTGAATATAGAAAAAAAAGTTCAAAAATTGGAACTAGGATGAGGATGGACTACTCACTTACAACACGTGCACATGCAAATGAAGGTACAACCAAACAAGTACCTGTAATATATTTCTTCGTCGAGTGAGGAAAGCTTAGGAAAAATAGAGGGAAACGTGATTTCATCTAGTAGATATGATACACAAACAAGGACCGAAGGTGAAAAAGTCAGAATAAAATTCTGTAGACGCATGGAATTTTTTCTTGCCAAAGGAGGATCATGCTCTTATGATGATGAGATCATATGAGGCATAGAGGTGCCACTCATGTATAATAATTTGGTGAAACAATGGGTACCTAAGGAACTGCCTCCTATAGATGCTGACTTCATTGTCAACAATAGGACATATCACATTGCACCATCCTCCCTGCATGGCCTGGGGCTATTTTCCATGGATGGAATAACTGTAAAATACAATACAATAACTAAATTGATGGACTATTTCGGACCGTGTTACAATTATAACGATTGGATGTGGTTGGTTCAGTACATGCGAAGTATGCATAGATATGCACTCGCCACAAATTATATACAACTAATAAACAACGATAAAATTAAGGGAGCGACTATCTATATTGATGAAAGGCCTAAAGCTTCTGGAAATATCACAAGGTTTATAAACAACAAATGATCTGTGAAAACAAACAAGAAACCGAATTGCATATATGAGGGACGCGAAGAGAATAGGGTAGTCCCGTGCACAATAAAAAAGATAGCTCTCGGGGAAGAGTTATTAGTGGATTACCATTTGAATCTAATAGAAACATCGACTAATAGTGTGTGGATACTTATGAAACACCTCTTTAAGCAACCTCTACTTATTGCATTATATATATATTTTTATCTTTAACATTGTTTTAAATATTTCACGGTCCCAATTTTATAATAATGTGGGAGGTTGATCATTCAAGTTGATTTTATTTGGGTGGAAATCAGTTTTTTTGTTATAATTAACAATTTTTTAAATATTTGGGGGTTCTAATTATATTATAATGTGGTAGGATGATCGTGGAAAAGGGCCAACCGTAGAACATGTAAATGATTATCAAATTCGACTTTCATTTTACGTGAATTTTATTATTTGCTTATATAATTTTATTGAAATAACATTGCTTTTTTTTAAATTATGTGTAGTTGGAAGGCCATGTTGATCATGATTCCGCCGATGAGGAGGGGTTGTATTCATCCCCTGATCCGATTGTATTAATAAAATTTTTTATCATTAAATCGAACAAGGAGTTTGCTAGCTTATTGGATCATCCAGATCAAAGTCCCTACGTCCTAGAAAGGATCAATCTCCTTATGTCACAACTTAACACATATAAGGTAATAACCATAATTTAAAGTGTTTTTTTCTAATGTACTCATATGTTCAATTATGAAACTTTTTTTTTTAACTTTTACATTATCTCTTGAAAAAACATTTTCTTTTTTATAAAAGTATTTTGGAGCCTTTTCAACTCGATGTAGTGGCACTGTAGAGATGCCTCAGATTCCTGATGCGGGATGTCATACAACTGCTAGAGTACTATTTACTTCTCCATATTCCACACCTAATTTAGATAGGATCCATGCCACACACCGCCAGACATCCACACATCGATCAAACTCTAGATATGGTGACAGAGATGAGGCTGATGATGTGGTTGACATGGTTGCATTTCTTGGAGCTAGACGTGTAACAAGCACTGGGACCCTTCCGTGCACATTTTTGTTCGATGATAATAGACTTCCATTAAAAAAATAAGACTCCCATGTAGTTTTTCATATTTTAATTGTTTCATGTTGTCCATCTCATACAAAAATAATATAGATTATTATTTTTAAATTAATGATCATATCTTTTTGTGTGTAGGAAATGACCATTTTTATAGGCACCTTGAGAGCAAGGCCTTGTTGATTTTTGGGGCAACCTTACGCATGAGGTGGAATTTCCATAATTCCAACCTCAAAAAATAACTTATGGATTGTCTCAAAGGCCTCTTTGGAGTAGACACGTTCAATAAAAAAATGGTCACCTCTGCAACGTGAAAATATTTAAAATATACACGGGATGTTTATAGACAAATCTTAGAAGGAAATCCTAGGTATGAACTTCCTCCCTCAATTCCAGACAGGGAGTGGAAGGCGATCATTGATGATGCAAAATAAAAGATACTGAAAAAATCAGGAGAAAAAATAACTGGTACCCCAAGGTAAATTACAATATTTTGATTTCAATACTAGCTTTAATTTTCTTTAGATATAAATACAAGTGTGGTTATATATAACATACTTGAAAATTTTGATGATATGTTTCCTAACACTTTGAAGGAAACCAAAGCAAGGATTCCCAAACATGGCCAACACAAGCTAGGATAGGGCGGCTACTGGAGGTTATAGTCACGAATCGTAAGTACCCAAACATCTTAAGAATATTATTTGTATCGTCTTACAACTTTTAGGTAATTGGAAACAAAAACATTAAAAAAACATACTCTTATGCAATGCAGGGCGACGACTTCAGAACTTAAACCACAAAGCAAGACCTCCAACTTGGTTACAAGTACAACTATAAATCCATGATTGATCGTAGGAAAAGCATGGAGTAGACCCCAAGATCCAGTTTGCAGGATAAGGTAAATAAAAATCAATCCACATTAACCTTTCATTACTTATAAAATACGTAAATGTTTGATATCGTCCATAGTTTAATGTGTTACTTTGTTTTAATCAGGGGAGAAACACTATCACCAAAACCATTAGTATTGGAAAATAGAGCATTGATAGTGCAACGCAGAAAGAAGATCATGGTGCTCCCTAGAATCCCCATCCTAGTGGGGTGCAACCCCAAGATGTTCCTGTGACTGAGGCCCACGACGGTAAAATGGCTGTATATTAATCATATACTTAATAATTTCGTACTTATAAATTTTGTACTTATACATTTTTTCGTTTCAATGGCAGAGAATGTCATAGTTGAGCCTCCTTGACCTGAAGATTAGGTGAACATGGCAACCATTCCAATGGTGCCAACTAGTGGACCAGGTAAATAATTACATTGCAGAGTTTTTTTTTAATATTAATGAACTACTTCAATGATATTTAAAATTGGCCATGTTATCCCCGATATCTAGGGATAACTAGGAGATCATGTCTCAAGGCCCACAGGTCCTAGACATGGAGTACCAAGAGCAGGATTGACCTGAGCATGGCCCTGAGGTGGGCCTCCTCAATGTTTATTAATTCTTGCAAAGACCATCCATTAATGTAGTAAATGTTACAACATTAGGATTGTAGCCCTTGGACACCATCTCGTCCAAAACATTGTAAGCTTCCTCCCACCTACCTTCTTCACTACTTAAGTTTTTCTTCCTCCAATTGCATGTGAACCAAATGATTTACAACACCCATTTCTTTTAAGATTCTACCAAATATTATACTGTCTATATAAACCCAAATATCAACAATAATCATTGATCCAAGGAATTAAAAATTCATTTTGACAGAAAGACATTGGTATTCTATAACATTGGCACAATTTAATAGACAAACAAAATATCCTCTTCTTGAATATGCACCCTCTCTACAAAGATTAATTCATACTAGTATCACATGATTTTCATAACTTGAAAGAGAGAGAGACCTCCATTTTTTTTTTTTTATTTCTATAACTTGGGACTTGAAAAGAAGTCTAGTTTATTAAATCAAGGTGAAGGCCTTTAGAATTTGTCAATTTTCTTGGTGATTATTTACATATAATATCTATTGTTCATGAGGAATCTAATGTCTCACTTGAATTGAATTTTAGAGAGTTATTATTGTTAAATGCACCACCTTAGCATGATCTTTAGTAAGAATTTCAAATCTTCATAGTCATCTCGTTCAACACCCATATGGTGTCTTAGAAAGTGAAGCTCTTAGTGGAAACCACAAGACAAATAAGTGGAACAACAATTCCACAAAGTGACAACAAGCTTTGCCTACCATTTGTTCAAACCATTGTAGAACATATTTTCAAAATCCAACAATGGATATATATAGAAATGAAAAATAATCAAGCACTAATGTTTGTTTGAAGGCCAGTGTATTTTGTTCTAATGCAAAAATGTTTAGTTTAGTCCTCAAAGGCCCACATAATATATGGCATTCATCCATATCAAGTAGAATTTTATGACTATATTATAACCATTGGTTGCACATAAAAATGACCATAACTCGAATGTGTCATTTTCACTTCAAATGATAGGCCATTCCTTCGAGAAAAACATGAAATGAATATAATATTAGCATCATGGATTTCACTGCATACATAGTAGACATTGAACATATAAGTTTTATCTTTCCATATCATGATTATAATTTTTTTATTTGGATAACCACCGTGTTGTTTCCTTATGGACCCATGTAGCATACTCCCACTTTTTACTCAATACCAATTTTTATGCTCTTAAGAAAAGAGACGAGAAAGTAACCCAAAAACAATATAGCAGGTGATCCCATAAATTTACCCCTTCTTTCATTTGAGAGATATTATAGAGACATTATAATAAACATGGATTACAATTTGGGAGAAATTGATATAGAAGATGGATTACAAGTGTCATTAATAGCTCTTACAATGTAGTATATGAAATCTATCCCCTTTATGCCAATAGAGGCTTAGAAAGGTACTTAAATCAAAAGATCTTGGTGTTTCTAGGAGAAAATTAATTTTCTTCATGTTAGTAACTTTGTACTTTCCAACTAAGAGAAAACATGAAGTTACATTTCATGATATCATTAGTTTGTAATAGACATATGGGGAAAAATTGGTCCTATATCTCTTAATGCATGATTTTGCAAAATTGGTCCTATATCTCTTAATGCATGATTTTGCAAAATTGGTCCTATATCTCTTAATGCATGATTTTGCAAAATTGGTCCTTTGTTTTGACCTATTGGATTTCCTATGATTCCAAAAACCTTGGTATCTCTACCCAATTTCTTTATCTTCTATTTGGTTATTATATCCCTCAATACTAGTTGACCTGAAGTTGATTCCTTCCCTACTCCCAAGGAACCAAATTTAATTTATCCACCAAACTTTGAGCAAAGAATCCAACAAATTATCCCTCTGGTAGAAATCATTGATGCGATAATGGAAACTTGAGAGTGAGAAAACATTTGAAAACCCCAAGCCACATTGGTAACATTATGATTTGAAACTATGATCACAAATTCTTGATTTCTAGATTTATTTCTTAAAGTTGACATTTTACATTGTTTGAAAGTGGCATTAATTATTCCCTCTATTACTATGAAACACTAATCATTATACTCATACATTTGAAATCTTAGTCATTCCTCTAGAACACACAACGAATTTTCCAAAATTTTTCCTATTAAGCTCTAGTTGTTACAAAACCATTCTCTGGATCCTGCTAAACTAAACATACATATAATTAAAATGAGTACACTCAAAGACTGCATATTGACAAAATCATGGCCAACTATAAGGACTGCAAGGTAATATGTAGAGTTTGTAAATATGCAGTCTCTCTGTATGTGTTTCCTTCATATTCTTATGGACAATTCTTGATTTGTAAAGGCGATTTATATTCTTACCTAATTTGGGAATTAAAATCTCACATTACCACATCAAAATTGTAACACTAAAATCACAGAGTTCTGATTATAGTAATTGTATTTGCACATACCCCTCTCTTAACCAAATAAATGCCATGCCTAGACTTTATTTGCTGGAATGTTCCCAACCATATCCATTGAAAATATTTTCATCAACTAATGATTCTTGTGATTAAAGTTAAATATTTGAGCATAATAATTTTCTCCCAAAACAACAATCCTTAATGACACAAGAAATGAATTTCAACTTTGTCATTATTGACATTAATGCATCACCTAAAATTGTTTGGAAGTGGATTTTTCTTTTTTAGTGGAGAATAATGTGAATGAATACAGAACTTAAGTGGCAGATGAACCACTGGAGGAAACACATGTTCTTAACCATTAGGCCAACTCAAGTTATTAATCATCAAAATACAAACAAAGATGAGTTTTAAAATTAATATACAAACTACAACTAACTATGAATAATTAGGTCATTTCATTTTGGATATCTTTCTTTTTCAGCATAGAGAACGTGTGCAATCAAAATAATTAAATACAAAATTTCAATAATACATAATACTAATATTACATGTCAAATATAAATGTACGCATAAATACCAGATTTGGAAGGAGAGAAAACATCCAGCCTCTTAAAGAAGACTTATTTGGCAGTTCTCGAGTCAATTGTTTTTACATGCTTTACTTTAATGAGATTCACTTCCTATTCTTACAAGGTAAATTTTGTTCTTCTTGTTAGCCTATTTATTTTGGAAATCAACATGGATTTAGAACACAAATTTAATATAGGACCGAGAGATGTTAGACCATGACAATTTCATCTTCAAAAGCTCAATGATAATTCACTGAGATATTTGATCATTTGGACTATGTTGAGAAATGTTCTCCATGAACAATATGATAATTACCATGTTCCTCATGTCATCCTTCAAAAAATCTTGGAGCCTTACGAATAACATTTTCAATATACTTAAAGTCAGTTTGCAACAAGTCTCTATATGGCTCCTCAGCAAGACGCTTGGTCTTGAACTCAAGATCAATGGAACTGATATTTGAACATGTGAAAGGCATCTCAAATTTACTATTCTGATCTCAAATAACAGTCTGATGTTACACACTTGAACTGATATCAATGGATGTAAAGCTCTCAACTAATTTTGATAAAAAATTATTGATTTCAAGGACATCATTTTTTTTTTAAATAAATATATGTCGTCGTTATTGCGATGAATGTAAATATTCTTACGACGAATTAGCTATACTATTGACGAACTTTTTTCGTCGATAGTATAACTAATTCATTGCAAGAATCTTTACATTCGTTGATCTTGCGACGATATCCTTTCCTTTTCTCTCTTGCCGATGGATTCCCTTCTTTGTCTCTCCTGTGACAATATCCCTTCTTTGTCACTCTTGCGATGATATCCCTTCTTTGTCACTCTTGCGACGATATCCTTTCTTTGTTTCTCTTGCGACGATATCCCTTCTTTGTTGATCATGTGATGACAACTATTGGTTGTCTTTATTGCGACGACCAACATTGGTCGTCTCGCTTGCGAAAAATTCCTTGGGTCATCTCTCTTGCGAAGTTTTCTCAGGTTTGTCACACTTGCCACTACACATGAAGCAACGTTTGGGAGACCCACCATTCGTCGCAATATCCACGACATAACGTCGAAAGAGCCGTTGCAAAATGACCCAAATTTACTAGTGTAATAATGCATATGGTATGGTGACTAGAATCATGAGGGTGTGTTGGAAAATTATAGTGGGTTGAGCCCTTTCCATGGAATATTTGTGAAGCATGGGATAACCATACACATAAGTATTAGTTTACAATTACAAAATTATTTTTGAATACATGGATTACATTTTGGAGTTGAGAACTCCTATGAATATGATAATTGATGCATGATAATGGATATAACATGTATATTTTCTTGATGGATTCTATAGGAAGAGTTGAAGAGAAAATAAATGACCAAGTACTTGGAAAGAAGAGCACCAAAAGGAAATGGAGCTCAAGGATAAAGGCATGGAATGAGTAAAGTCTAGGGGATTTGTTGTATCTCAGAAGAAGAAAAATGGAGCTAAAATATGTGATGCGAGAGGAACATCTGCAACTCAAAGACTTCCTATCCAACTTATGTTGGATCCCTAGAGGTGAGTGGTACATCCTGAGCGATTGAGATGCAAAGAAGGGAGCACACTTCCTTGGGTTGTGTAGGTTGAGGGGAATGAAAGACTATTGGTTGGAATTGTTGTGGGAATTGAAAAATTGTGAAATTTATTGCAATTGGGGTTCCTGGAGTTGCAACTATGATACTTCCTAGATGGTCTATAGTATATCCATGGAGAGAAGTGATACATATTGAGGGACAACAATGAATAGAATGGGGTACACTTCATTGGGTTGCATAGACACATGGGAATGAGAGATTGTTGGTTGGAATTGATGCAATAATTATAAACTATGAAACATTATGTATGGGTTTTTTGGGGGGGAGGGAGGAGTGCCTATGTACATATGTTTTGGGGATAAAGTACTTGTGTGATATTAGGCCAGCGAGCCTATATGCTAATTAAAGGCTAGAGAACCTAGAATTTTAATATGTAGGTACACATGTATGGTGATCTGCACTAAGGATAGTGAAAAAATAAGGGGGGTGGGATGTAACATCCCCATCTTTAATCCTCCTAAATTGTAATATAATTGTGAAAATATTATTTAGGTTGGTGAGACAATATGTCTAGGTTGGAGAGCCTATAATGACTAATATGAACGAGGGCCGAGATAAGTAAATTGTACAGTGAATTATTAATAAAATTACATCATTGGATACAATATAAGAGGGAAATTAACGTTGGGGGGATATGATTCCACAAGGGAGGGGGATAAAAGTGGGGTCCAGGAAAACCCATGTTATTTTCCTATGGTAATGTGTCATTACCATCTATTCCTTATTTGACTAATTAGACACTCAATCATTGAATACATGTAAGTGGGTTGGTGGAAAAATTCACCTCACAAAGTTATTGAGAGAATGGGCCTGCATACAATCAACCTTGAGAAATGTGAGAGTCAACATGCATGAGAGAAAATAAAATTTAAATGGGAAAGGAGGACAATTTTTTTCACATATAAATTTTTGGACAACAAGAGGGAGATGGGTGGTGGAAAGAAGCATTAGCTAGGCTGTGTATGAAAACAACCATGAGATGGGTTGGGTTTCTATGTTAAGAACCAAGATGGAATGTCTGGGAGTGAATTGTTATGTTGCGAATTAGGTTGGGTTTGTAAGTGATTTTCCTATGGAGGAACTACTCAAGATCCTTGAGATGACTACTATGAGCATTCCTGGAAGAGGTGAGAATTCTTGGAGTCCCCAATTGAGAGATTTCTTGGCCAACTATGAACTAGAGCGAGGGAAGTGGGATAACCTGAGGGACTTCATGGCAGAGAATGGGATCCCATTCCTTCTATTGTGCAAGTTGAGGGGGAAAGAGAGATTGTTGATTTTAATCATTGATGGAGTTAGAAATCTGGGTATTGGGCTATGTGAGGATAGTGGTAAGTCATGAGATCAATACCTCCTTATGGATTCATAGCCCCAATATAGTGGTGTCATGTTGTTGAGAGAAATGGAACAATAGAGCCTACGATTGGGAGGAACATCCTTCATATGTTGTTAGTTGGTGATTTATCAAGAGATAAGTGTTATGTTATATCTCTTATGTTTAATTCCATTGTGTATATGTTTTATTTAAATTTTGAAATTTGTGTGTGGATTAATGATCTGCATTCATGGTTTTCAATCTATTATTAGTTGCATGAGTTTGTATGTCATGTTATGCATGTTTTCACATATTAAATTGGTATTAGAGTTATGTGTTGAGTCATTTTTGTAGTAACAAGGCCTAACAAGGGAGTTGGGTACATTACCAGGTAGGAAATATTGTAAAGATTTATATAAAGGAAATTTTCAGGCTACACGGTGTGACTAAGGCAATAGTGTTAGAAAGATATCTCAAGTTGAATTTCAATTTTTGGAAGGGGTTCAAGATATGGAGTGTAACGTACTCATCCCTTAGCTGGGTGATCTAGGAGGATCCAGAATGCTCAAAAGTGACCCAGGAGGATCCAAAAATGTTAAAAAATTGATCTTATTCAATGATTTTTAAAATGGCTTCAACACATAGAGGTCGATGAGAGATTTCCAATGTAATTTAAATGGGCTCAAACAAATTTTGTATGAGAAAGTTATGGTCGTTTGAAGTTTTCAAGAAAACATGGAAAAGTCAAAGCAAGAATGCCACGTGGCAAGCCCACAGACTACCACGTGGCCTATCCGTACATGTCATACAACTGATAGAGGGATGTCATGGTGATGTCAACGTGGTTATGTGGTAACATGAAATAGTGCCACGTGTCACCCAAAAATGACATTTTTGAGGGTCCATTTGGACCAATAAAATAGTGCCACGTGTCACCCAAAAATGACATTTTTGAGGGTCCATTTGGACCAATAAAATAGTGCCACGTGTCATCTGCATGATGATGTGAAAAGTACAGTTAGTAGGCTGACATGGACCAATGGGAGAGCACCAAATAACAAATCCATACAGGAATGGGGAAGATGATGTGGTGCTGACACAGGCAACATGTGGACCAACCAAAGAGTGCCACATAACACTCTTCGATTGACCAATAATGGCTAAGGGAGAATAAAATTCGTTGGGATCGAATGGAATAGAACCCATGACCTCAAGGAGAATATTCCAAAGCCTCAACTATAGCCTCCTACCAATGTGCCACCATTATTTCTTGTTATAACAAACAAAACTAATATATATATTTAAAGTTGTAACAAATGTCCTAGGAATATAGCGGGCCACAATTAGGCCGCCCATGCCTATATAAACCTAGCTACGAACAGAGTATGAACATCGTAATGCATGACAAGTTGTGACATAGAAATTCATGCCATAGATGATTTCCTCAATTTGCATGCAAGAGGTGCTCATAAGTTTTGGTTTGCCTCGTTTTGTGTGCTATTAAGTTCTTTGAGAGAAGTATAGAGTGTTTATACTCATTTTAGTCAGAATTTCAAGAGAAATCTAATGGTGATGTCGTTTCATTGTAAAAGTGATATGTATGAGACCCATAGTCTCATTATGAGAGGAAAAAGGGGGTCTTTAAGCACCTATTTAGAACAAAGTCAAGTTTATACTCATTTTTCTCAAAATTTTGTGAGGAATTCAGTGGTGACCTTTGTTTCTAGGATTGAGTAGAAAAAGTGAAGGGTGTCTTCAAAATATTGGTAATTGTAAGTCCATTCATTGTGATTTCAACATTTTATCATTAAAGAGAAGTCTCACTAATTGAAAAGGGACCCAAAGACATAGCCCAAGATTGGTGAACTCCGTTAACAAATTGTTTATGTGCCATTTTAACTGATATTATTTTACTTCAGTTCAACAGTCTTATTTTCACAAGTTATATTTATCACTTGATGAAGTTATGGATAAATAAGCATTTTCACATGATATTTTTCAAATAGTCAAATCAATCTTCATTTTCTCGAATCTAGTAAGATGTTTTAGTGTCTTCTTATGAACTAATTGACATTTAAGGGTTTTAAGGATGAATTGGTATCAAAGTTTTGTTGATATTTCAGATCAAGTTGGTATCATAACTCCTTTAATATTTTCAGATAATGTGGTATCAGAGTTGGTTTTGACATTTATTTGCAAGTGAATGCTTACGAGGTCCAAAACTCAAGCTTGGTGAAGGATCATTTGAAGAGTACCTTCCTAAGATTGGTTCGATGCATGCATTTCAAAAGCAAGAAATGTCTTCAACAAAAGACATGGATTCTTCTAATCCAAATTCTTTCGGTACTGAAGAGGCATTCTTTTCCACATTCATGAAAATGAAGATCATGGTGGAAGAAATGTATGAGGATTGAAATAAGGCCAAGGGAACTGGTGGTAAAAACAAAGTAAATCCATATAACTTCAAGAAGTAGTCGAAGGGAAAAAAATAAAAGAAGAAGCCTACATGTTCTCATTGCAAGAAGAAAGGACATGAGGAGGAAATGTGTTGGAAGTTGCATCTAGAGAGGCTACCAAATAAGTTTCAGGCCAAGGGTAAACAAAAGGCCACAACCATAGTTCAAGATATTGGATCAAAAACTAAGGTTATAGCTATGGGAATCAAATGTAAATCTTTTGTTGTTATTTTCAGTCCATGTGCTTCTTCTAAAGTAATTCCTGATGGAAGGCAAAGAAAAGACCTATTTCATTTACAATTTATCTCAAAGAACACTAATATTCATATGGTTGTTGATAGTGGATCACAATTAAATCTTATTTCAGAGCAAGTTGTTTAGAATTTGGGATTGGAAACTAGGCCTCATTCGAGACCATATCCTTTGAGTTGGATTTGTGATAATACTCAGTTACATGTAACTAAGAAATGCAAGTTATGGTTTGAGATCACATCCAGTTTCATTGATGAGGTAGAGTTATGTGTGGTTCCACTTGACATTTGTGGGATGGTTTTGGGAAGTCCATACATGTATGATAGGAAGGAAATTTTCTACAGGGAATAGAACAAGTATCATCTTTTCAAGGATGGGAGTGAGTTCATTGTGAGAGCTCATCATATGAATACTAATTTGGCAGTTTTCACTACAAGGAACGTGAAAATGCTAGTTGATGCTAGTATCCAGGATTTAGGTTTACAACCTATGGTTGAAAATAAAACAAGTCCTTTGGGTGATTTTGTTCCTGTCAAGAAGGGAAAATATGTTGATGGTTGATTCTCTTTCACATCTGTATATTCAGCTTTTTTGTTCATTTTATTACTAATCAATAGAGTATGCTTAGTAGTTGCAACAATGAATGACGAAGTTTGTGAATTCAAGGGGATGGTTAACTTGGTCAACAATGTTGTTTCAGTCTTCATTATCATTATGGTGAGTCAAGTGCTTGTTATCCAAATAAGAAGGATGGATGATATTGGAAAAGTGAGGTGGATGTATCATCAATTCATTTATGAATGATCCATACTTTTGGAGGTCCAAAATTTCTTCAATGGGGAGGTGTGATCCAGGAGGATCCATAATGCTCAAAAGTGATCTAGGAGGGTCCAAAAATTCTCAAAAATTGATCTTATCAAATTATTTTGAAAATGAATTCATTTTGTAGAGATCAATGAGAAATTTCCAATGCACTTTGAACGGGCTCAACAAAGTTCGTATGAGAAAGTTATGGTCGTTTGATTTTTTCAAGAAAACATGAAAAAATCAAAGCAGGGGTGCCACATGGCAGGCCCCCAAGCTACCACATGTCCTGTCCATTCAAGCCATACAAATGATAGAGTGATGTCATGATAATGTTAGCATGGTGACATAGTAGCATGATAGAGTGCCACGTGTCACCTGGAAATGACATTTTTTAGGGTCCAGTTGGACCAATAAAAAAGTGCCACATGTCATCCATATGATAATGTGGAAAGTACAGTCAACAAGGTGACATGGAAAAATGGGAGAGATCCAAGTGGTAGATCCATATAGGCAGGTGGAAAATGATGTGGTGCTAATGCAGGTGACTGGTGGACCAACCAGATAGTGTCATGTGGCTCTCTCAGATTGACCAATAATGGATAAGGGAGAGTAAAATTCATTGGGGTCGAATGGAATATAACCCATGACCTCTAGGATAATATTCCAAGGAATATTCCAAAGTCTTAACTATAGCCTCCTACCAATGTGCCACCATTTTTTTTTGTTATAACAAACAAAACCAATATATATTTAAAGTTGTAACAAATGTCCTGGGAATATAGAGAGCCACGGTTAGGCCACCCACACCTATATAAACCTAGATTCGAACAGAGTAAAAACATCATAATGTATGCCAAGTTGTCACATGGAAATTTTTTCCATAACTGATTGCCTCAATTTGCATGCAAGAGGTTCTCATAAATTTTGGTTTGCCTCTTTTTTCGTTCTATTGAGTTCTTTGAGAGAACTATTGAGTGTTTATACTCATTTTTCTCATAATTTAGAGAGGAATCTAATGGTGATGTCAGTTCTATCAATGAAAGTCTTAGTCCATTTTTTCATGTATGAAACCCGTAGTCTCGTTATGCATGAAAAAGGAGGTCTTTAAGCACCTGTTCAAAACATAGCCAAGTTTATACTATTTTTTCTCATAATTTTGTGAGCAATTCAGTGGTGACCTCTATTATTGGGATTGAGAAACATAATTAAAGGGTCTCTTCAAAAACTTGGTATTTGTAAGTCCATTCATTGTAATTTTGGTATTTGAGCATTAAAGAGTGGTCTCACTGTTTGAAAATGGAACCAGAGACGTAGCCCAATATGGGTGGACTCCATTAACAAATTATTTATGTGCCATTTGAATTATTGCCAATATTATTTTACCTTAGTTCAACATTATTATTTCCACAAGTTATATTTATCAGTTGATGAAGTTATGGATAAATAAGCGTTTTCACATGATATTTTACAACTAGTCAAGTCGATCTTCATTTTCTTGAATCTGGTCAGATGTTTTAGTGTCTGCTTATGAACTAATTGGCATCTAAGGGTTTTCAGGCTGAATTGGTATCATATTTTTGTTGATATTTCAAATCAAGTTGGTATGAAAAATCATTTGATATTTTTAGATTATTGGGTCACATCACTTGCCAAAATGACCCCATAAAAATTTCTAATACTAAATCTAAATGTGGAAAATAACACACAACATGACATTCAAGTTCATTCAGTTGTCCATACTCATTAAAAACGTAAATATAATTACTCTTATTGTGCATAGAAACAACTATATACATACAACAATGTTCAAACAAATAAAAATGGATTTAAATGCATCATTATGCTCACAATAAGAAACAATAACCAAATATATTTTAGAGTAAATTTTACAGCAGTTATAGCAACATTATACATGCACAAACACAACAAATAAAAACACTTATCTTATAAAATTTCCAACCCACTGCAGCGGAAATACATTCCTCCCAACCATAGCTTTGTTGTTTCAGTTCTCAACACCAAGACACCCCTGATCTAGGGCTATGAATCCATAAGAGACGGTGGTCCCTAAGGCTGGCTAAAATCTCCCTCTCAAAATTCAAAATTCACAGCTAATTCTAGTCCACCAACTCTCTTCCCCTCAACCTACACAACCCAAGGGATGGAATCCTCCTTCACTGCTCATAGTCCCTCAATAATTTCCACTCCCCTCCATAACTTCCAACATAGGTTGGACAAGAATTTTACTTGCTGGGACTTCAGGAATTATACAATTGCAACACAAATTCGCCCAACAAATAAAACACGTGCTTCCTTGACGAAATTTTAATAACTCACCACTCCCAGGAATAAAACCTCTTTCTTCACGATATTACAGCTCCAAACAACCACTAAACATGCCCACAACAATTTCCTTCAAGATTAAACACTTAGAACTCCATTTTTGGCCAGAAAACCCCATGTAAAAACTGCTCTCTTTACCAAAAACTTGAATGCATAATTCTGGTCTCCTACCCATATGAATTTCCTCTCTTTCTCTTGGTTGCTTGACTTGCACTCTTCCCTAATCTGATTTTACCCTACTCCCATGCTCTCAATAAATATGGGAAGTGACTCTCACACCAACCCTATTAGATGAATTCAATGATTGGGCTCTAGCACACTCAACAACTAATGGATGGTTCATGGTAAGGATAATTTAGAAGGAAATAAGAAATGGGTTTTGGTTTAATAGATATGGGTAAACTCTCCCCCTCAGACCCCTTCCTTGTCTTGTGGATACTTAGCCCCAAAATCTCTGTCTATGTCCATCTGCAACTAGCAATACATTTTATCCATTATATTCAATTTACATCATTTACATATTACATTGTTTTGGCTCTCGACCACATACTACATTTACAATATACATCGCTAGTTTGGGGTTTGAAAACAGGGATGTTACATCCCCCCCCTACAAACTACACTATACTTAGTGCATATAACCCTATAGTTTACATGTTGACATATATAAAAACATTACATCAAAATACTTGATAATTCCACAAATTAATGACTCGTGCAACAATTCCAACCAACAACTCCCTTTTCTCCTCAACCCACACAACGATTGGACAAAAAATCTCTTATTTGTGTATCCATGAAATTCAACTTCCAAAATGGAGTCTTCATTTGATTATGTACAAATGTACATTCAATTTTCTTTAAAAATTTCAAAAATTTGTGGGTATGCTTCCCACATGGCTTCCTCGTTCTCCCATGTAGAGTATTTAAGACCATAACAGGTCCATTGAACATTTACCAAGCAGATTACTTTGTTCCTAATCACTTTGACCTTCCGGTCCAATATGCATATTGGTTCCACCTATAAATCCCCTTCATGTTCCACCTGGATCAAATTCCAATCAATCACATGATTAGGATCAAGTGAATACTTTTTTAACAAAGACACACATAACAAAATATGAATTCTCATGGATGTAGGTAATGCTAACATGTATGCAACCAACCCTATCTTTTCTAAGATCTCAAAAGGCCCACAAGATCTCACTACCAACTTTGGGAAAATTCCCAATTTTAGTGAGCTTCTCTTGGATTTAAATTTTAAAAACACATTCTCTCCCACTTTGAATTCTCCATTTGTTCTCTTTTTATCAACATATCTCTTCTGTCGATCTTGTGCAACTTTCAAATTCTACATGATTTTTACCATATGTCCTTCCATTTCCTTTAACAATTCCATCCCAATCACGGATCTGTCTGCTGGGTTATCCCAACTTGCTGGGGTGTTGCATTTTCTTCCATATAATGCTTCAAACAAGCTCATCTTCAATGATTCTTGATACCCATTATTGTAGGAAAAATCAACTAAATGGATATAGTCCTCCCATCTAGAAGGCTTGTCCATTACATACATCCTCAACATATCTTCAATTATCTGATTAATCCTTTCTGTCTTCCCATCTGACTTTGGGTGATATGTTGTACTGAAATTTAAATTGGTCCCAAAT
This sequence comes from Picea glauca, assembly GCA_000966675.3. NCBI lineage: Eukaryota > Viridiplantae > Streptophyta > Pinopsida > Pinales > Pinaceae > Picea > Picea glauca. The sequence continues at coordinate 114,255 of JZKD02S0141874.1, read as the reverse complement.
CCCTTAAATAACCCCCTTCCAAAAATTGGAAGTGAACTTGGGATCTCGGTCCGACACTATTGCCTTAGGCACACCATGTATCCTAGAAATTTCTCTCATGTAAATTTCTGCAACATTGTTTGCCTTATGATTTTCTTTTACTGAAATAAAATATGCAACCTTTGTAAGATTTTCCACCACTACCATGATTTAATTATGTTTCCTTGTTATCCTGGGAAATTTGGTAATGAAATCGATAGTAACAACTTCCCATTTCCATTCAGGAATGGACAATGGATGCAACAATCCCACTAGACATTGTTGATTAATTGGGTTGGTTGTCATTGATTTCAACCCTTGAATAATGCTCGGTAGAAAATTCCAGTAGCACAAAGGTTTGGGTATTGGACCCAATTTTGTTTGATGTATAATGGTATGAATTTTGATATATTTGCAGTTAAGACTATTCTAGATGGATAATACATGTCATGCCATTTCTGGTGATATGTGGAACGTCACATAACTCCTCACGGTTTGAGAGTTATGGGCTTACGAAGTTGAAGGACCCTCATATGATTGGATTGAAACCCCAAAAGGTCAAATAAGTCAAAGCGCTTGCAAAGAATAAATTATTTAAATAATAAAGTGAAGTGACAAAGCCAAAGAGGATTATTTAAATAATAAAGTGAAGTGACAAAGTCAAAGAGGATTATTTAAATAAAAAAGTGAAGTAACAAAATCAAAGATGATTATTTAAATAATAAAGTGAAGTGACAAAGTCAAGGGGGATTATTTAAATAATAAAGTAAATAGAGAACTTTCTAATTATGGAAAGTGGTTATAACAAGGTTAACCCTAAAATGAGTAAAACGTGTTAAGTGGTCAAGTGGCTATTGGATACATGGACAAGTGGAAAATTGGGAAAAGTTGGACATAGGTGACTATGTGGACAAAGTGGCCTAGAAGATGTTTCTAAGGAAGCTACTTGAAGAGTATAAATAAGAGGCAAGCCTCTCTCATTCTAATCACACTTGAGCATATTTGATATCTACAGGTGACTGAGGTAACCAAAGGATATCTAAGCCAAATTTTAGAGAGAAGGTGAAGTAAAGAAGGTCGAAATTCGAGGGAGGATAAATTCTTTTGATGATGCTTTCTAAGTAAGCCAACAATTGGTATTAGAGCAGGTTCCTTCAGAAATTAGTTTAACCACTGAAAGGTAGATCATGGAGAGCAACAACATATATACAAATGGAATACCACGGTTTGATGGACATAAATATGCATTTTGGAGCATAAGGATGAAGAAATATATACAGTCAAAAGGATTTGAAATTTGACAATCAATTGTAGATGGATACACAACACTAGCAGTTCCACCGACAAATGACAAAGTAGTGAAACTCGGTCAAAAAAATTCCAAAGCCACAAATGCACTTTTGAATGGTCTTGGAGAATCGGTATTCACCAAATTTGCACATCGTAAATATGCTAAAGAGATTTGGGACAAACTTCGAAATATTTATGAAGGAGATTCAAAAGTCAAAGCAACAAAGATTCAAACTTACAGAGGTCAGTTCTAACAACTAAAGATGAAGGAAGATGAGAATATTGAAGCTTACTTTTTACGAGTCAATGAAATAGTAAATACAATCTTGGGATTGGGAGAAGAAATCAAAGAATCTGTAATTGTTCAAAAGGTAATAAGATCTCTTCCTATGATATTTGACCCTAAGATATCAACACTAGAAGAAAGAGCAGATCTAAACTCAATAAGCATGGATGAACTACATGGAATATTCACAGCATATGAAATGAGAATTGAACAGGAAAATCCATATATAAAAGAAGCAGCCTTCAAAGCATCCAAAAGGTCAAATCATAAGGGAAAGAAAAAAGAAAAAGAACATAGCAGCAACAGTGACATCTCGGAAGATGATGAAGAAGCGACCAACTTTGTTAGAAGATTGAAGAAGGGAACCAACGACACGTATAGAGGTAAGCTTCCTTTGATTTGTTTTAATTGTGATGGTATTGGTCATTTTTCTATCAAATGTCCTCATAATAAAAAGAGAAATGATGAAGGTTACTCAAATAAAAAACAAACATATAAAGGAAAAAGAACCACAAAGAAAGTTTTCAAGAAAAGATTATGCACCAAAGAAGACATCTCATCATCAGAGGAAGATGAAGTTAGTGACAATGAGACAAAAAGAGTTCTATTCATGGCAGTAGAAGAATCCGATAAAGAAGACTCTGAATAAGAATATGAAGAGGCCAAAGAGTAATATGAAGAGGCCAAAGAAGAATATGAAGAGGCATAATTTGATTACCGAGAAGAATTTTTGTGTGCCATAGAAGTTATCAGAAGAGAAAAGAAGAAAAACAAGAAACTACAAGTGAAACTAGACAAGAAATAAGACACTCAGGAACTAGAACAAATGATCACAAATTTGAAGGTTCAAATCGAAGAAGATAAAATATTTGAAGAAGCACTAAAAGAACAACTAGAAGGAAGAGACAAAATCATTGGAAATTTGGAAGCAGAAATTGTCACATTAAGAAAGGATCTTCAAAAGAAAAATATGCACAACAACTCAAAAGTTTTGAATGACATTATCAACAGTTAAAAAACTCATCATGACAAGTCCAGACTTGGATAAAATCAGACATAAAATGGATCAAGCTCCAAAACAACATAACAAGAAACATATCCAAAAATCTATGCAGAAACAATCAAAGGGGATAGGAAGGTCTACAAAGAAAATTACAAGGACACTCCTCCACCGAGAATATTCAAATTTCAGAATCAATGACCGAAAGAAACAGATAGGCCTCAGGAAGAAGAAGGATTCATTGGAGTACCTCATTTCAAAAGATCTTCAACTCCCAGGTATGAAACTATGTTTTTTGGTTTATGTTATGCATGTAATAATTTTGGACATAAAGTTGTGAATTGCAGAGCTAACAACAGGAACATAAACAAATTTGAAAGTCATACGCAAAAGGGTTATCCAAGAAGGCCTAGTGAAACACAGAGAAGAAGTTACAACAGGTTTGAATCTTTGAGCACTGAAGTGGAATGCTACAAATGTAACAAGTTTGGACACATGGACAAAGATTGCAGAATGACAGTCCCTCCTAGAGAACCACAACAAAACAACAACAATCACAGACATGAACCTCAGAAAAGGAGATGGATAAGAAAGAAGAATCAGTATAATAATGAAGAATGCACACTCGCTCTACAAGCTAAACAGAAGAAACTTGGTTGGTATGTTGACAATGGTTTTTCAAAACACATGACATGTGATAGAGATGTGTTTCTTACATTAAGAAAGGAAATAGATGGATCAGTCTCCTTTGGAAATGATGATTCAGCTAAAATCATGGGAAAAGGCACAATCATAATTGAGAACAAGAATACCAAGGAATAAAATGTTCTACTAGTAGAAGATATGAAACATAGTATTCTAAGTGTGAGTCAAATGTGTGACCAAGGTCATAACATTACTTTTGATTCACAAAAGTGCAAGATAAGAAAACAAGGTTAAGGAAAATTGATTGCAACAGTTGCGAGAACTTCAAGCAACATATAAGTATTAAGTGAAATTGGAAATGAAAAGTATTTCCTAGGAAAGGAAGTTGAAAGTTGGCTATGAAACAGAAGAATGGATCAGATACATTTTGATAACCTTGTCAAAGTCAACAAAAGAGAAGCAGTTAGAGAAATGTCCCAGATCACGAAACCAACCAACACTTTATGCAAGCATTGTCAACAAGGAAAGAAAACAAAGACCAGGTTTAAATCAAAAGAACATTCAACGACAAGACCACTAGAAATTGTGCATACTGATCTAGTTGGACCAACTACAACAAAGGGTTTAAAAGGTGAGAAATAATTTATGTTATTAGTTGATGATTATACAAGAATGACTACAGTTTTCTTTCTTAGGAATAAGTCAGAAGCTTTTTAAAACTTCAAGGTATACAAGGAAATGGTTGAAAATGAAATGGATTCAAAAATAAAATGCTTGAGATATGATAATGGAGGAGAGTCCACTTCAAAGGAATTTATGGACTACTGCAGAAGGCATGGAATAAAAATGAAATTCTCTGTTGCTAAGACACCTCAACATAATGGAATTGTTGAAAGAAAGAACATGATAGCACAAGAAATGGCTTGAACAATGCTAATGGATTCCAAATTGACAGATATCTTTTGGACAGAGGCAATGCATACAACAATTCACATTCAAAACATATTAATGCTCAGAAACAACACTGACAAAACTCCCTACGAGCTATGGAAAGGAAGACCAACAAATGTGAATCACTTCAGAGTTTTTGGAAGCAAATGCTACATCAAAAGAGAAGATGGAAGAATGGGAAAGTTTGACTCTCGTGTGGACAAAAGAGTACTTGTTGGTTACTCAAGTACAAGGAAAGCATACAAGTGTTACAACCTAAGATTGAACAAAGTTTTGGAAAGCATCAACGTAACAATTGATGAAACAGGTAGACAAGAATTAAAGGAAGAAGAAAATGAATCAATGGAACAACTTTATGAAGAAGAAGCAAATGATGAAAACGAAGTAGAAGGGGAAGATGAAGAGGATATGACATAAGAAAAAGAGAAAGTTCAACAAGTTCCTCCAAAGACACCCAACAGACGAGTACAAAAGAATAATCCTTCAGATTAGATTATCGGAAACAAAGATGCAAAAGTTGAGACTAGAAGAAGAATCCATTCACCAGAACAAATGCACCTAGCACTCTCATCTACGATTGAACCAACCTATTTTGAAGAGTTCAACCAGGATGATTTTGGAATAAGGCCATGGATGAAGAATTGGATCAAATAGAGAAAAAGGACACTTGGGAATTGGTTCCAAGACCAAAGGATAAGAATGTGATCAACACAAAGTTGGTATACAAGAATAAATTGAATGAAGATGGACATGTTACAATGAACAAATCTATATTGGTATGTAAAGGATATGCATAGGTTGAAGGAATCGGCTTTGAAGAGATATTTTCCCCAGTTTCTAGAATGGAAGCAATCTGATTGCTTTTAGCTTATGCATGCTCCAAAAATATTAAAGTGTATCAGATGGATGTAAAATCAACTTTTATGAATGGGAAACTTGAAGAAGAAGTCTACATTGAACAACTAGAAGGATTTCAGTTGTCAGAGAACACAGATTATGTGTGTAAATTAAAGAAGGCCTTGTATGGTCTAAAATAGGATCCTAGAGCATGGTACTCTAGACTGGATAAATATCTACAACAGACAGGTTTTACAAAAGGAAGTGCATACAACAACCTCTACATCAAGGTAACTCAAGATAGTATTTTATTAATTGAAGTTTATGTTGATGATATTATTTTTGGAAGTACTGATGACAGGTTAAGCCAAAAATTTGCAAATGACATGTATAATGAATTTGAAATGTCATTACTTGGAGAACTATCCTTCTTTCTGGGTCTTTAGATACGTCAAAGAAACTAAGGAATTTTTATTTCTCAAGACAATTATAATAGAGAAATGCTAAAGAGGTTTAGAATGGAAGATTGCAAACCAATTGCCACTCCCATGCAAACCAGTTGCAAGTTGAGAAAAGATGATGATTCAAAGACTACAGATCAGAGGCAATACATGTCAATGATTGGTAGCCTACTATATGTGACAACATCCAGACCATATGTAATGCACACAGTTGGACAGGTGGCACGATTTCAAGTAGCACCAAAGGAATCACATGTATTAGAAGTGAAGATGATTTTCATATATCTCAAAGGAACATAAGAGTTTGGATTATGGTATCCAAAAGGAAATGATCTACACTTATTGCCTACACAGATGCAGATTGGGCAGGTTGCATTGATGATCAACGAAGCACCAATGGAGCAATGTTCTAGTTGGGTGAGTGTTTAGTATCATGGATAAGCAAGAAACAATCATCAATATCTTTATCTATAGTCGAGGCAGAGTATATTGCAGCAACAATATGTTGTTCACAAGTTATATGGATGAAACAAACTTTGACAGATATACAGGCTGAGTATGATGAACCCATTCCAATATATTGTGATAATACAAGCACCATAAATATCTCAAAGAACCCAATGATGCACTCCAAGATGGAGCACATTCCAATCAAGTATCACTTTCTATGCGAACAAGTTGCAGAAAAGAACATCATAGTTGAATATGTGGGAACAAAATAACAAGTGGCAGACATATTTACAAAACCTATTCCATGGGAAGCCTTTGAGTATATTCTCCAAAGACTCAGAGTTATTTCTACTCCAAAATGAATGCTTTTGAATTCTTTTGAATGCTTATATTATATGTCTTAGATGTACACGAGGAAGCACCATAAAGAGGACAGTTCAAGTTCAGAGATCAGACGAGTCAGTTAGGGGGAGCAACCCCGAATGGAAAGATACATTTTCCATTGATGAAAAAGGGAGAGATATTTATCAGATGCAAAGGACATAGACATGGTTCCAGGGGGAGCATTGGTCACAGAGATGTAGACATGGTTCCAGGGGGAGCGTTGGTCACAGAGATGCATACATGGTTCCAGGGGAGGCATGAGTGATATGATTTCAATATTGCATCAGAGTATTCACATCAATGCCAAAGGGGGAGATTGTTGATTAATTGGGTTGGTTGTCATTGATGTCAACCCTTGAAGAAAGTCCAATAACGAATTCCGGTAGCACAAACGTTTGGGTAATGAACCCAATTTTGTTTGATTTATATGTTGGATCATGTTGTCATTGATGCCAATGGTTTGATTGATTGATGTCAAGTGATTGATTGATGAAAAAGGATTGATTGATTGATGATTTATGTAATGTAATATCTATTGTCCTCGATGAGAATGAATAGATGAAGATGGATCAATGAGTTGTCATTGATATGATTAAGATGGATCAATGAGTTGTCATTAATACATGATGAAGATGGATCGATGTGGTTTCATTGGTATATGATGCACTGTTGGAAAAATGTATAGATGAATCATTATTGTCTTATCATGATTGATAAGGTGCACAAATGGATGAACTCCAAAGTGGTCCCCTTATGGTGAAAGCCCTCACGGGAAGACGTTTTGCAGATTGAGTTATCCTAGAAGAATGGTTGGAGGACCCATGCTCTCATTATTGTCTTATCCTGATTGATAAGGTGCACAAATCGATGAACTCCAAAGCGGTCCCCTTATGGTGAAAGCCCTCACAGGAAGACACTTTGTGGATTGAGTTATCCTAGAAGAATGGTTAGAGCACCCATGCTTGTATGTGGAATAATGAGATGAAGATCAAGGAAATTGTTGGTGAAACTATCCTATGTGGATAGTGCTTGTCATGCCATTTTCGTCGGTATGTGGAATGTCACATAACTCATCATGGTTTGAGAGTTATGGCCTTACGAAGATGAAGGAACCCCACATGAAGGCTTAAAGCCCCCAAGGTCAAAGAAGTCAAAGTGACCTAAAAGAAGAAATCATTATTTAAATGATAAAGTAAAATGAAAAAGTCAAGGTGGATTATTTAAATAATAAAGAGAAGTGACAAAATCAAGAAATGATAAAGTAAGGTGACAAAATCAAGAAGGAATATTTAAATAATAAAGTATTGGAGAAC
>JZKD02S0141874.1:56723-67778 GCA_000966675.3 Picea glauca | reverse complement strand
ATAGGAGATTGGATAATGACTAATTATGAATAATAAACAAGGAATAAACTTAGGAAAAATAAATCCTAGGTGTGTGTGAAGTAACTCCAACATGAAGGAGGTCCACATTGAACATTGGGTGCAAGCCAAGGAAGGGTGGAGTGTTGAGATAAAACACATTGCTACCCACAACCTTGGTGATAGTGTAAGGCCCATAGAAAAGTGGGTGGAGCTTCCTATGGGGCCCTATAAGGAACTCTTTCTACAAATGTAACCAGACCTTGTCTCCCACCTGAAACTAGTGTGGTACCCGGTGTTGATCATGGCATTGCTTGTACTTAGCATTAGTTTTTTGCAAAATCTCATGGACCTATTGACAAATGTGATGAATCCACTCAATGAATCTAGTGGATTTGTCTACCTCAGACTAAACATGGGAATATTCTTCTTGTGTGGTTGCAAGAGGTAGTGCAACATCAATGGGACCCAAGGGTTGGAATCCCAACCCCACCTGAAATGGGATATGGTCGGTGGAGCTATGGAGAGCCATGTTGTAGCTGTGTTGAACATAGGGAAGACTCTCATCCCATGTAAGAAGATGCTTAGAGTTTTACATGCCCAGGATGTGCACAATATTCTAATTGATGACCTCTATCTGGCCATCGGTTTGGGGGTGCAATGCAGTGGATTTAGTGATCTTGGTGTCCAACAATGACTAGAGACTCGACCAAAATGAAATGAGGAACTTGTTGTCCCGATATGAGGTGATGGTTTGTAGTATCCTAAAATGGACCCACACCCATTCGAAGAATATATTGACAATATCTACTATTGTGATGCTCTTCTTACAAGTTGTGATAATGGCCATCTTCAAAAACCGATCAACCACCACAAATACACAATCATTTCCATGCTTGGTGGATGGAAGGCCAGACATGTAATCCATCAAGATGGATTCCAAAGGCCTCTTTGGAGTAGGAAGAGGGTTGTATAAGTATTTTTTCTTGATGGATGGCTTGGAAATGGCACAGGTAGTGCAAGATATGATATACTTGTTGACGTCTTGATGAAGTTTTAGCCAATAAAATGTTTCTGTAGAATGGACACAATTTTCTCCACACCAAAATATCCTTCCATTCAATTGTAGTGAGCCTCCTAAATCATCTTTGCACACTCTCTTGTGGGAACACAGAGGTGCCCCAAATGGAATAACAGTCCATCCTGGATGTGAAAATCAGTGGCATTCACTCCTATACCCAATATTTGATAGGTGGTGGCTAAGTCAGGGTCATGTTGATAAAGTTGGGGCCACTCAGATGCCTCATGCCCACATCAATAGAGCATTGCGGTGAGTGCATCAACATGAGGGCGACTGAGGCAGTCATCGACATGATTTGTGCTCCATTTTTTATACTTGATGTTGAGATGGAACTATTGTAGGTATGTGGACCACTTTTTATGGTGGTCATACTGAAACTTCCCCTATGTCTGTATGAACTACATAGGCTTGTGATAAGTGTGGATGATTGTATCCTTTCCCAGAATGTAATGTTTCCATTGACAACAAGATTTTACAATGGAATACATTTCTTTGTCATAGGTGGGGTATTTCCGAACAATATCTCAGAGTGTATCACTATGGTATGCTATTGGATGACCATGCTGAGTGAGAACTACGCCTACAACATAGTCAGAGGAATCAGTCTCAATCTCGAACAATTTTTGCAAACTAGGTAAGGAGAGTAATGGAGATGAGCACAAGTGATGCTTCAGATCATCAAATGCTTGTTGTTGTGTCTGCGCCTATGCGAACGTTTCCTTTCCACCACCCTTGGTTACTTGGCTGAGGGCCCATGCAATATGGTAGAATCCCAACACAAACCTTCTGTAGAAGTTGGTAATTCCCAAGAAGCTCTGAAGCTCAGTTAGTGTGGTTGGGGCTGGCCAGTCACGAATGAGATGGTTCTTAGTTGGATCCACATGTACCCTATGCTCATCAACAATGTATCTCAAGTACTGGACCTTGTTCATGCCAAAGGAGAATTTTTCCAAGTTGGCATATAGCTTTTGATGCTGCAGAGTGCCCAAAACCTACTGAATATGTTGCATGTGATCCTCCCAAGTTTTGTTGAAGATGAGGATGTCATCCAGATATACCACCACAAAAGAGTTGGTGAAGGGTCTCAATGCATCATCCATCAATCTCATGAAAGTTGTTGGTGCATTTGTTAAGCCAAAGGGCATGACCAACCATTCGAAGATACCTTCTTTAGATTTGAAAGATATCTTCCATACATCAGTTGGTTTGATGGGAACCTAGTGGTAGCCATAATTTAGGTCAATATTGTTGAATAAATTTTCCCCCTTGATTTGGTCAAGAAGGTCATCAATTTGGGGAATTGGGTACCGGTTCCGGACTGTGAATTTGTTTAATGCTTTGTAATCAATGCAGAGAATCCAGGTCCCATCTTTCTTCTGCACCAGCACAATCGGGCTTCCGCAAGGGGAGGAGCTGGGTCATATCTACCTATTTTGAAGTAACTCTTAGATCTGGTGCTTGATTTTGGCATTTTCCATCGACGAGCGATGATATACTGGTCCATTAGGCAGTGATGCACAGAGGGTTAGATCAATTGGATGCTTGACTTGGCAGTGCATCGGTACCTCGATGAGTCAGGAGAATGTGTCTTTGTACTCTTCCATGATCTCGCCCACTTGCTTTTGCTGCAAAGAGAGGCTCTGTGTAGAGGTCACGGATGTGGCGACGACCTTCTGCTTACTATGAGCACGGATCACAAAGAAGAGAAACTTCCCGATTTGTGAAATGACCTTACTTCATTGCTTAATAGAGATTAAAGAAATAACAGTAGGTGATGCTACCTCTGGTATACTGTACAAATTTCTACCCAAAGTAATAATAACACTGCGAAGTCTAGACTCATACACAATATGTTGCTTCCACAAATTTGGTTGGCCTAAAAGAACATCACAAATTTCAAGGGGAGAAATATCACACAATACCTCATCTTTGAAGGGATTGATGTTGTAGGGAAGACGACATTGTTGGTTGACGCGAAGATCTCATCCCCGATGAAGCCAACCGATGGTGTAGGTTTGCGGGTGCAGTGTTATCGGAAGGTCCAACCGCTTGACGACCTTTTCTAAAATCATTTTCTTCTTACTGCCACTATCAACAATGAAATGTAGTGTAGTCCCCTTTACCCACATCTATGAGTGAAAGAGGTGTTCCCTTTCCTTTGGTTCTTATGGTTCTCTTGGTTTGACTTTGGTGGTAGCGACAATGGAACTGGGTTCGACATCGATGATCCACTTCCCACTTTCTGGATTTTATTTAGAGTCAGAATCTACCTCTAACTCAGAAGGTTTCATCTCAGCCACAAGTGACTGCTTGGAGTAACAGTCTGCAGTGTTGTGCCAAGGTATTTTATGGTATTCACACCATTTTCCTATGTCCTTCTTCGACTTCTCATTACCCTTCTTGGGTTGCGGCTTGGACTGGTTTTCTTGAGAGTGACCATCTTTTATCTATCACTTCTTTTGTGGGTTGGGGTTGCCTTAGTCTTGCTTCGGTTGTGAGGAGTTTGCAGATCCAAACTCTCGCCCCTTTTACTTAAATTTTTGCTTGATCTTGACAACATATCTATAAGTTGCACCTAATGATGTGATGCCTAGAAATTCATTTCTTTTTTAATGTATCTATTTATACAACTGCGGTATTTGAGCACCAGATGTCATTCAAAGTCTTTGATACCCAATTTGGTGCCCAGGGTATGGAAAATATTGGTGAAATTTGGTACCGTCTGGTACCTTTCCTAACGCAGCGTGGTCCATCTTGTGTACCAGTCCTCATAGCTTCCAACATGGTAGTATTGTTCTTTAATGGAATCCCTGAAGGAATACCATGTGGGGGTGACCGCAAATATTTCATATTCCTCTATGGCCCTTTTCTTAGAGTAAATATCCCACTAGTCCTTAACATGGGGGACGACCTTGAGGAGTGAAAAAGTAATATTTTCCCTGTCGGAAAAATTGTGGACCGAAAAATAACCTTCGAGCAAATTCAACCATTTATATACAACATCTGCATCTATCAGTCCTTCAAATAATAGAATATAAAAATTTACTTGTACCTTGAAGGGGTTGCATGGATTCTTGATGAAGATGTGTTTCCTGTGGGAAGTTGTCGAAGGATCTGTGCAAAGTTGTCCATCATTTCATTCCTATGTCGTGCAAGGGATTCCTCGAGAAACATTTTAAAAGGATCTCATGCTCCATCATATTTCTTCTCGTTCCCCATGGGTTGTTTTCAGGCTCGGTGTGGCTAATATTGCAAAGGATCTACTGGTTTGAGTCTCGACTTCTTGTACCCAGATCTTGTAGGGGACATGCATGAAGAAAAATAAATGAAGAGCAGACCGCTCTAATACCACTGATCCAATTTATGAGCAGAACGAAAGGAATAACATATTGAATACAATAACACAAAGATACAGAGAACAAAAAAATATATCCATTGAACAATAACTTCTATTGAATAAATAAAATAGGTTGAAACTGTAAAACAACAAAACTGAAAACAACTTGCTCAAATGGTGGTAGCTATCTCTAAGAAGAGACGTGGCTGCTACGCGCATCCATCTGAGAATAATAATTACAATGAGGCTCCAAAGGCCTTTTTAACATTACTCATGAATTCCAAAACCCTAGACATCCAAAAACCTAACCCTAGGAGATGAAATGCCAAAAGTTATGTGGGCCCCGATGGGTAAGTTGGTGCCTCAACTTCCTGGAGTCGTAAATTTTGCATACGACCTTCATTTTAGGTGCGTGATAGCCTGTTGAAAATGTCTTTTTGAGAACTCACATTATGACATCAAAATCTGATTTTGTCTACATTTTGACTGTGGCAAACCAACAAAACACTGTTTAGGGCCCCAAAACAATCCTGGAAGTACAAAAAGATGTACTGACATGAAAACTTCCAAAATAAGCCAGTTGGATTGGGTGGAAGGCCACCAATCTCCACCTGAAAGTTGTGTAGGGCTTCAAACAACCCTAAAAATGTACAACCCACAATTACAAAGAACTACATAAGAACGTGTTGAACTAACAACTGTCAAGAGGAGCTAGTTGGAATAGGTGGGTGGCCACCAATATCCACCTAGATCACTTCATAAGGCTACAATGAACACTCATGGAATAGATGAGAATTCTCGGTGTCCCTAGCTAAGATATTTCTTGGTTGACTATGTTTTGGATCCCTATATGGAGGTGGGATAGCCTAAGGGACTATGTGGCAAAGAAGGAGATCCCATTCCTTGGCTTGTAGAGGTTGACAAGAAAAAGAGATGGTGGATTGGAATTGTTGTTGGAGTTAGAAATCCGGGTATTGGGTTGTGCTAAGCCCTAAATAGTGGAACATCACCCCTTAATTGGGGCATATTACATTAGTATTTTTATTTTATTTATGTCCATTTGGGTCCATTATTTGTAATTGTACCTCATGGTCTCCTATATATACCAAGGAGACCTTTTCATTTGGAACCATTTTGTATTTGTGAATTTATGTGGTGTATAAGGAGGTTTTCCCCTTGAAGAGGATTTTTCAAGGCGTGGAGTACTTACTCTGATGTTTTTATGCTATTTGGAATTTTGTTTCCTAACATTTGGGATCATAGCTCAAGGTCTTGGGGTTTCGCTGCTACATCTGAGACACCTTGGAATTTTCGCTATAACTTTTTTTCTAGGATGTTTTAGAAGGAACACCTTGGGGGGTATTTATTATTCGGATCAAATTACTTGTGATTAAAATATAATCTTCTGGGGAATTAAAATTTCAGAGATATAGCCTGTGGAAGATCGGGTTACTGAATCATCTTGCGTTCAATCATCACATAATTTTCTATAAAAAAAATTCTTTGATGATTCATATCATGAAACTCAGTGAATATTCAAAGGAATTATCAAGGTATCTATGGTAAAAAATTCATCTTCTTGGTCATCCTAATTTTGGAGATACACCTTGTGTAAGATAGGGTACTTGACTAGTTCTATTAACTAATCACAAACATGTGTTCCAGGTAAAACAATGATATCTTCATCAGTGAGTATCCAAATTAAGTGAGACCAGTTGCATTGAATATTGGAAGCTATGTACTATTTCTGGTGTAATTTTTAGAATAATATATCACATATTGTGTGATTGGAATTCTTTACAAGTACGCTCTTCTGGAAAGACCAAAAATCAACAAGGTGTGGGGAAGTCACCATAAATTCCACTTCGCACATCCAATTTTGATCAGACCTATGGAATTGCAAAGAGGACATATCAAAGAACTACAAAATGAAATTTCAGACCCAGAAGGGATGAAATTATAAAGATACAACAGAAGAAAGGTCGGCTAGAAGAACAACCCCCAAATCAGGGTTTAAAATGTGTTTTGTTTTTTGGAAATTTGCATATCTTTTGACTAGAAGATCCAATTGGGGTGATTCAAAAAGTAGAATAAAGTGGGATAAAAGGAGTATCACATAAATTTGAGAGAAACTTAGGGATTGTTTTAGGTACAGACGTGTCTCGACGTCTCTAAACATAGGATTTGTCGTTACTGGTCAACGCTACAACCCAGGGACAATGTGGTTCTTCCATGTCTCTACAGTATGTCAGAAGGCCCCTTTCGAATGGTTGCACATTAGACATCACTAATATAGATTTGAGCTCCCACATACCTAGCATATATTGGGATACCTCCTAGAATCCTAAAACTTATCGAGTAAACCTTTTGGCCACCTTGTTTCTATAGTACACCGAGAACAACACTCGGGGATATCACTCTCTAGTACCTGGGTAGTTGGATATTACGACTAAGGGCATGGTCAAGCCTCCTTAGTTAGTGCCCTAAGATATTGGTTCGAGTACTATTGTTGGACCCTGCACATATATCAGAGAGATATAACACCTTCCACTCCCTTTTTTGTGAGGACCTCTGCCTAAGCCAATTAGGAATTCCTACCTTGAAGTGATTCTTGGCCAATATGCCACCGAAAAAGGGAAATTATACACTAGATAAACCTTAATATAGTCCCACTTGGACTCTTGATGATGGTGAAGAAATGCGCAGGGACATAAATGATTTACAAAAGAAGGCATTAACAAAATCTGAACTACAAGAGATGATGGATTCAACTGAAGCTAAGCTGGAAGTGGATACTCAGATGGATAGTTTAAAAGGGGAGATCATGGAAGGATTTAAAAAGTTACTAATAGAGAGGCCACTTGAAAGTGACAATGTATCCCATGAAATTAATGATGAGGAAACAAGGAATATGAATCAATATTGGAGAAACTCCAACTTTGGGTTGAAGACCAACCACTTTCCTAAGATCGATATGAGGAATTTTAATGGAAAGGATCCAATAACATGGATATTCCATATGGAGCAATTATTTGATATACATGATGTGCCACATACACAAAAGGTATGAATTGCGTCTTTATATTTAGAACCCAATCAATTTGTGTGGTATCGATGGCTTTGTTCTTGAAAATCACTTGTCACTTGGAAAATTTTCACAGAAGAAATGATAGCACACTATGAGGATAAAAGGAGCAATACCTTCTTCAGCCAATTGATAAATCTCAAGAAAAAGGGTTTAGTTGCGGAGCACATTGAGAAATTCCAAAGATTGAATATAAAGGTAACAAATATTCCAAATGAGCACCTAATTGATGTATTCATAGGAAATTTAAAGGATAACATTCAACATGAGGTTCACCTTTGGGAACCCAAATCATTGGAGAATCTATTCAAGGTGGTGATAAATGTTGAAAGTAAAAATATGTCTATGGCTACTACAAGGACCACTCCTAACATCTATTGAGAGAATAATGTTCCTTCTTGTAAACCACCTCAAGCTACAATATTGACACCTCAACAATTGGAGGAAAGGAAATCAAAAGGTTTATGATTTAATTGTGACAACAAGTATAGTGATGGACATAAGTGTGGTGAGAAGAAATTATTCTACATGGATTGTGAAGAGGAAGAAGAACAATAACCATCTCAAGATGAAAACATAGAAGAGATTTCTTCTGAAGAGTTGACTCCCACCATATCATGTAATTCATTGGTTGGAATTAGCACTCCTCAAACCCTCAATATCGAAGGATGTATCAAAAAGAAAAAGGTAATCGTCTTAATTGATTTTGGTAGTACTCATAATTTCATTCACTATAAATTAGCCAAAGCTCTCAATTGCTTTATATATCCAGCGCCAAAGTTTCAATTAATGATTACAAATGGAGGGACTATCAATTGCTCAAGAAAATGGCATAAGATCAATCTTACTATGGGGGAATATGTAATGAATAGTCCAATGATTTATATTCCCATGGGTGGTGTTGATGTCATACTAGGAGTCCAATGGTTACAATCATTGTGAACATTGGCTTTTAATTTTCAAGAAATTTTCATTGGAAGGAAAGTAAATTGAGTCAAGGGGTATCATAGGGAAACCAAATAAGGTGATAATCTCTAATGTCATGACAAAATTATTGAAAAAAGGGCATCAGGGTGTAATTGTACAACTATGCTCACTAGATGTTCAAAAATCTAAGCCATTTATTCCCCTAGATCTCCAAGGGAACATTGATAAGCATTCCAAAGTATTTGAAGATATTTCCAGAGGCCTTCCACCCACTCGTGATCATGATCATGCTATTCACCTAATTCATGGGAATGTTCCTCCTAACATCGAGCCTTACAGATACCCTTATTCCCATAAGAGTGAAATTGAGTGTATGGTTGAAGAAATGTTAGAGGATTGCATTATTAGACCTAGCCAAAGTTGTTACTCTACACTGGTGATAATGGTAGTCAAGAAATATGGCTCATGGCGTATGTGTCCAGATTATAGAGAGATCAAGAAGATCACCATTAAAGATAACTTTCCCATTCCCATCATTGATGAATTGTTAGATGAACAACATGGAGAAATATACTTCACGAATTTGGATCTTCGTTCAAGGTATCATCATATTAGAATAAAAGAAGAAAATATCCCAAAAACAACATTTTGAACTCATGAAGGCCATTATGAATTTTTAGTCATGCCTTTTGGCCTTACAAATGCACCTTCCACATTCCTAGGGTTGATGAATTCCATTTTCAAGCCCTTCCTTCAAAAATTTGTGTTAGTATTTTTTGATGATATACTAATATATAACAAGTCTTGGGAGGATCATGTTCGACATGTTGACAGGGTACTACAACTACTAAAAGAGAAACAACTATATGCCAAACCATCAAAATGTTTCTTTCGGATGAAGGAGGTAGAGTATTTGGGTCATATTGTATCTCATGAAGGTGGCAAGGTTGACCCTAACAATATTAAGGCCATGATGGGTTGGACGATTCCCAAAACATTGAAGAATATTATAAGATTTTTGGGTTTGACAGGTTACTACCACAAGTTTGTTCAGAACTATGGAGGAATAGCAACACCTTTAATGCCATTAGCTAAGAAGGATGCATTTTCATGGACTCTAGAGGCAAATCAATATTTTGAACAACTTAAAGAGGCGATGTGAAAATATTTGATCTTGACCACACCAAAATTCACAAAAACCTTTATTGTGGAATGTGATGCCTCGAGAAATGGCATTGGTGTTGTTCTAATGCAAGAAGGAAGGCCCATTTATTTTGAAAGTCGGCCACTCAAGAGAAAGGACTTATGAAAACCCATTTATGAGAAGGAAATGATGGAAATAATACATGCATTGAAGCAATGGCGCCCTTACCTAATAGGTAGGTACTTAAAGGTCAAAAAATATCATGATAGTCTTAAATACTTCTTGGAACAAAGACTATATTCAGAATAACAACAAAAATGGGCGACCAAGATGTTGGGTTATGATTTTGAAATCATCTACAAAAAGGGGAAGCAAAATGTTGTGGCAGGTGCACTCTCAAGAAAAGATGAAGATGTTGAGGCCTTTCTCCGTGCTATCTCGATCATCCAACCTGATTGGATAAAAAAAGCAAGGGATGAATGGAAGAATGATGAAAAAAGTGTGGACTCTCATTCAAAGGTTGCAGAAGGATTCCAGTGCATCAGATACATTTACATGGAAACATGATTCACTATGGTACAAATATCGCTTATATTTATGTAAGAACTCCCAACTCAAACAAAAGGTACTCTTGGAATTGCACACCTCTCTGGTAGGAGGGTACCCAAGATTTTTGAAAACCTATCACATGGTCAGGAAGGAATTCTTTTTGGATGGCCTTAAAACTGATGTTCAAATCTTTGTGGCAGAATGTTTGGTTTGTCAACAAAATAAGGTGGAAACAATTAAAACCCTAGGTATTTTACAACCATTAGCCATCCCAAGTAAGCACTGGGAGGAGGTTTCCGTGGATTTCATCATAGGGTTACCGAAGTCTAAAGGAAAGAGTGTCATCATGGTGATTTTTGATAGAATGACCAAGTACACACACTTTTGTGCAGTCTCTCATGCTTTCAAAGCCAGTACAATTTCCATCGCATTCATGGAGATAGTTCAAAAGATACATGGAAGCTACTGGACACTTTTGGACAGAATCATTTTCTTGTTTGGGTCCTCAATTGGCTCATAGCTCATCTTATCATCCTCAATATGATGGAAAAACTAAGATAGTGAAAAAATTTATGGAAGGCTACCTTCATTTCTTTTTATCCGATAAACAAACACGATGGTTCAAGTGGCTACTCTTAGTAGAATGGTGGTATAACACTTCCTTTCATATTGCAAAAAAATGACACCATTTATGGTGCTCTATGGATATCACCCATCGTCCATAATTTATTCTCTAAAACAAAAATCTAAGGTTCAAGCAATGGAAGATCACATCAAGCATAAACAACAAGTTCTCCAACTCTTAAAGGACAACTTGACTATGACACATAATCACATGAAACAACAAGCAGATCAACATCGTAGTGAAATAATTTTTGAAGTAGGGGATTGAGTAGTTTTAGGACTATAACCATACAAACAAATGTCCCTCAAGA